>JACEFZ010027846.1:170000-258490 GCA_014155875.1 Cepaea nemoralis | reverse complement strand
GTAAGTAGATTCCTAGACACAAAACTCTAGCACTTCTGTCATTGACATAGTAAGTAGATCCTAGACACAAAAACTCTGTGCTTCTGTCATTGACATAGTAAGTAGATCCCAGACACAAAACTCTGTGCTTCTGTCATTGACATAGTAAGTAGATCCTAGACACAAAACTCTGCTGCTTCTGTCATTGACATAGTAAGTAGATCCAGACACAAAAACTCTGCTGCTTCTGTCATTGACATAGTAAGTAGATCCTAGACACAAAACTCTGCGCTTCTGTCATTGACATAGTAAGTAGATCCTAGACACAAAACTCTGCGCTTCTGTCATTGACATAGTAAGTAGATCCTAGACACAAAACTCTGCGCTTCTGTCATTGACATAGTAAGTAGATCCTAGACACAAAACTCTGTGCTTCTGTCATTGACATAGTAATTAGATTCTAGACACAAAACTCTGTGCTTCTGTCATTGACATAGTAAGTAGATCCTAGACACAAAACTCTGTGCTTCTGTCATTGACATAGTAAGTAGATCCTGTAACATTGAACTCTTTTCTTCTCTCATATTACTTACAAGGTGGCATATGACAAACTTTATATGCAATATTACTTGCAAAGTGGCATAAGACAAACTCTGTATACAATTTACTTGCAAGGTGCCATGAGACGAATTCTTACACAGTTTTAAAGTTGCGTTGACCAGTTGAAGTATTTCAGGAATATTTACCTAAAGAATATGTATTGTAGCAATATTTATGTCAGAAATGTATATTGCAGTAATATTTCTCTCAACAATATGAATTTCAAATATATGTATCTCAGCAATATTTAGCACGGAATATGTATTGTCGCAATATTTATCTCAGCATCTGTAGTGTTGCAATATTTTTGTCTGCAATATGTAATTTAGCAATATTTAGGTCAGTAATACATATTGTAACAATATTTATCTCAAAATATATATATTGTAGTATTATTTATCACACGAAAATGTATTGTAGCAATATTTACCTCAACAATGTGTATTGTAGCAATATTTATCTCAATAACATATATTGTAGGAATATTTATGTCGGCAATATATATCTTTTTTTTAACGAGCATGTGAAGACAGGATTCGGCAGACTGCTCGGAAGAAATCATTGATGATTCAACGGGCAAGACGGCGTTTACCTGCAAAGAGTTGTGTAACGTAATGAGCACGACATGACACTAGAGCGCGCTTATCATTCACTGCAACTGTATTCGTCTTGACTTGGCTCGCCACTGGATTCAGATGGACTCAGGCGAGAGAGTGTGGTCGGCGAATTGTGCACCACTTCCTCACTTTAATCCAATTCATCGCGCAAGTCATTCTTCATCCAACTTCATCTATTTGCAGCTGTCGTTTGAAAATATGCTGGAGGACCTCCTCAAGTTCAGTGCCGCAGTTAAACAAGGCGCGGAAACAGAATGGAAAGCCCTAACGGGCACAACCAACAACACTGCTGTGGAAATCCTGGGTCCAGCGCCCTGAAATCATAAATTCCGAAGACATCAACCAATTGCTGGCCGAGACACACCTTCTCCAACAGGAATATTTGAACGACCCGAAGTCAACGTTAAAAAAAAAAAAGGGAAAAAGATGCCTTTAACAACATCCAGAGTCATGCAGCAGAAACTTCGGTACATGCGGAACTCTTGAGCTAAACACCAAAGGTGATGAGATTCAAGGTTTTGCTGACAGACATGATATGAAAAACTTCCACGACTCACTGAAAGCGGTCTATGGACCTACATCACCAGGCATAGTTTCAGTCCTTATAGCATATGGGGGAACATTGATAAGAAAGAAATAATTCAACGCTGGGCAGAGCATTTCAGCAACATCTTAAATGCAACCTCTTTAACTGATGACGAAACCATCAACTGCCTTCTTCAAGTCCCTACTAAAATTCTCTTGCTGACTTACCAACCTTAGCGGAAATAAAATAAAGCTATCCATAAACTTTCAAGCTGTAATACTCCTGGTCCGGACTCAATCCCGCAGAGATCTACAAAGCAAGTGGACCGATTCTAATAGGGCAGCTTCACCAATTCTTTACAAACATGGGTGAATGAGACTATGTCACATGATTTCAAGGACGCGCCAATAGTCCACTTTTAAAAACGTTAACAAATCGCCAATCCTGTGACAACCACCGAGGCATCTCCTTGCTCTTAATTGCAGGTAAGATACTCGCCAGAATTCTTCTCAATAGCTTCACAGCCCATCTCAACCAAGGTCTTCTTCCTGAGAGTCAATGTGGCTTCAGAAAAGAACGAAGAACTGTTGACATGATTTTCGCTGTAAGGCAGTTGCAACACAAATGTCAGGAACAAAACTCCGAAACTTTCTCCATTTTCATTGATCTTACCAAGGCTGTTGATACAGCCAGCAGCGAAGGATTGTGGAATGATTATGGCGAAATATGGCTGTCCACGAAAGTGTGTCCAAATAGTGCAGCTATTTCATGATGGAGAAATATCAACAGCGGAGTTGATGCAGAAAACCAAAGACCGAGATATGTGGAGAGTCTTGAACGCCTACGCCAGCCGGCATGCCACATGGTAATGATGATGCAGGCAAGGAGTCCAGGAAAATGGCGAATTGTCTGAGCCCTTTCCTGTCACCAATGGAGTGAAGCAAGGCTTTGTCCTGGCATCAACACTGTTCAGCCTCTGTTTTTAGCTTTTCTGACCAATGCCTTCAAAAACAACGATATTGGAATAGTCATTCACTACCACATGGATGGAAAGTTATCCAATCTCAGAAGACTGAAATAAAACCAAAACTAAAAGTGACACCAACATAGAGCTCTTGTTTGCTGATGATTGCGCTCTATATGTCAACTCAGAGGCAGACATGCAATACATCGTTCCAGCTTTCTAATGTCTGTACTGACTTGTATTGTATGTGAAACACGGACTGTTTACCAGCGACACGCTAGGAAATTAAACCACTTCCACACAATCTGCCTCAGGAAGCTATTGAAGATTAAATGGCAAGACAAGATCCCTGACACTGAAGTCAAACATTATTTGCCCAGATTGTCAAAGAAATTTCGAGACAAAATAGTCCTTACCAGGCATCTCAGAACCAACGGCTCCATACATTCAACCCTACTGGATGAAATGAATGGCCATCATCATTCTTGATGGACAAACACCATATGTCTTGCAATAATATTTATCACAATAATATGTATGTTAGGATTATGAATCTTAATAACGTATTTGGTAGCAATATTTATCTCTACTGTATGTAGTGTAGCATTATCATCTCAACATATATAATGCAGAAATATATATCTCAACAATATGTTTTCATCTTCTCCGCTTTCAGCTTTCACTTTCTTATCGTGTGCCCAAAGAATGTGAATTGTCCTATTTTGATACAAGTGATCAGTATTTGGTGCTAATTAACTTCGTTCTCTCCGTTTCTCAGTTTCTCTGTCCATGGTCGTCACATATATATATATAAAGACATATTGCATAGCCTATTCTTCATCTTGTGAAATGCTGCTTTTGCTTTGGACTATTCTATATTTAACTTCTGAAATACATCTTACATCTGCTGTTATTCAAGTGCCCATATGTTAAAGACTAGTTCCTTTTACTATAATGAAGAATTTGAAATGATATACTATAAAAGTACTGGAGTGATGTGGCCATCATAGACCATAACTTTAGGAAGGGAAAATCTCAACTGCGCCTCCCTGTGGTAGAGGATGGGACCGAGTACCCACCGGAATAAGTGGACAGCTCTGCAGCTGAGCAGAGCATTTGTCCTTACAGTCGGAAATGGCTAACAAATGCAGTGGTAAAAACTACCATGTGGATGTGAAAGGCAAGGGGAAACAACGACATTATCTTCCCAAGACTTCATGGCAAAACATATTTCAGAATTAGCGAATGACGTTAATGGCTGTCTTAGGAATCCTTGTCCAGTAGGGACAGTCATGAGCCACGGGTGACACCAGACCGTCATCCAGCTACTGATGGCAGAACCATAACTAAAATAAATAAATTTAGAGCAGGAACATGGAATGTTAGGACATTAAATGATCTAGGAAAGTTGAACAATGTTCTAAGAGAGATGATTAGCATGGAAATGAATATACTAGGCGTAAGTGGATGAGATGGAAGGGATCGGGCAAAATTATAGCTGACAACCACACAATAATTTATTCTGGAGGGGTACACATGAAAAAGGTGTAGGAATAATATTTTACGAAAAAAAACCAAAAACCAAAAACCAAAAACAGCCAAGTCAATTAATGGATACTGGCGTATTTCAGATAGAGTTATTATGGTCAAAGTCAAAGGCAAACCAATAGATGTAAATATTATACAAGTATATGCACCAACAACAAGCAGTCGTGATGAAGAAACACTTTTGCGACGAAATAGAAATGGCGATGGCTCATATTGGATCACAAAAAATAAAAATAATACTTGACAATTTTAATGCGAAAGGAGGAAAGGGGAAAATGGAGGATGTAGTGGGGAATTATGATTTATGTACAAGAAATCAAAGAGGAGAAATACTACCATCCATCCATCATGTGCCATGCCGGTAAGCGTGGGTGGTCATGTTCTGCCATCTCACTCGATCACCAGAGTCGTGGATCAGCTCCGTGTTCCTGTCTCGACCATGCCATGTGGCCAAGCCATCCAGGTATTTACTTCTCGGTCTTCCCCTTGGTCTCTTCCCTTCGATCTTGCCAGTTCTCACCACGTTCACCAATTCATTTCTTCTCAGAACATTCCCAAAAAGTTTGACTCATCTCTCATCTCATCATGTTCCTCTTGTACCTTGCGGTGTCGAGGTGAAGTATAAACTTCGTGAGAGTGCCCGGTTATGGGCTTCGTATATCGACATTCCCATGGATTCTGTTATTCCCTCAGTCCAACGTTTACGTGGTCGGCCTCTTCCTCTGTTTCCATCTGGTCTGTACATCATTGCTTGTTGTGGCATGCTGTTGACTGGTAGCCTACTTGCATGGCCAAACCATTTGACTTGCTGCTTTCTAATAAAATCTAGAGCAGCTTTAACCCCTACTTTAGTCCTGATTTCTTCATTTCTGATCTTATCTCTTCTTGATACGTTGAGTATTCTTCTCAGAAACCTCATTTCTGTTGTTGTGATTTTTCTTTTCTCTTTTTCTGTCATTGTCCAGGTTTGGCATTGGTAGCAGAGAGTTGGTAGGAAGATTGTGTTGTAAAGTGCTTTCTTAGTAGTTATTGATACATGTTTGTTCTTTAGTATTGGTGCCATTTGTCCAATGAGTTGATTTGCCTTATTGCACCTATTTTCGATCTCGTCTTCTGATCTGCCATTTGATGATATTATACTTCCTAGGTACTTGAAGCTCTTTACTTGTTTGTCTGCGTCAAATGTCTCTAATCAGTTTACGATCTTCATTTGTTTCTTGAAGGACTTTTTCATTGTTTTTTTTTTTTGGTCTGTCCATGGTATTCTCTGCATTTTCCCCAGAAACCACATTTCCACAGCCATTAGACGTTTTTCAGCTTGACTGCTCATTCTACACGCTTCACATCCATACAAAATAATAGGTTCTATGTAGCACTTCAACACTCTTTTTCTTATTTCAATTGATATCTTTTTATTGGTCAGTATGCGTTTCATCATGCAAAAGGCTACATTCGCAATGGAAATTCTTGTTCTAATCTCTTTAAAGCATCACCATTCTGATGTTATGACTATTCAGAGATAACTGTACCAATTCACTTGTTTAAGAATATGCCCATTTACTTGTACATTACATTCTGGTATTTTCTTCTTCCCAGTGACGATCATTCGTAAACTGATTAGAGACATTAGACGTAGACAGTAAAAATTGGGTATGTTATGAGAAGAAATTAAATGGAGAACTTGGTGACGACTGACAAGATCGAAGGGAAGAGAGCAAGGGGAAGATCGAGAAGTAAATACCTGGAAGGCTTGGCCACGTGGAATAGTCGAGACAGAAACACATAATTGATCCACAAATCTGGTGATGGAGTGAGATGGCAAAACATGACCACCCATGCTTATCAGCATGGCGCATGATGGATGAGTGACGATCATAATCTGTATCTTCTAACAGATCAATTCTAACCCTAGTTGTTCACTGTGTGCAACAACAGCATCTACTAAATGTTGCAGGTCCTGTTCATTGCCTGCAATCAAGACTGTACCACCTGCATATATAATGTTATTGATGCACCATCCCCCAATGTTGATTCCTTCCATATCTTCAATTTTTCTGAATATATTTTCACTGTACAGGGAAAACAGATCTGGAGACATTACACATCCCTGTCTCACACCTCTATTAATAGGCTGATATTGACCTACTTCATTATCAATGCTTATGGCAGCTTATTGTTTCTAATATATGTTTATTACAAGTCTAAGGTCTTTTCCATCAATTTGTAGATCTTCAAGCATCCTTATCATGTCGACATGTCTCACTTTATCGAAAGCCTTTGTGCAGTCAATAAAGCAAAGGTGTAGATCTTTGTTTACTTCTATATAACGTTCAATTACTGTTCTCAGTATATACACGGAATTTACTGTACCCTTGCCTTCTACAATCCCATATTGTTCTTCTCCTATTTCAGGTTGTTTTTTCTTTCTTCCTTATTCTTTGTATGATAATTCTTAGCAAAATCTTAGTGATATGACTCATTATACAAATTTTTCGATGTCTATCACATTCCAAGGCTCCTGATTTCTTTGGTATTGCAATAAATACAGAATTGCTTAATTCATGAGTTAAATTTCCAGTATCATATACTGCGTTCAGCAGTCTGGTGACTTGGTCTATTCTATATTCTTCTAAGGCATTGATCATTTCTATTGTGATGTTATCTGTACCCGGAGTCTTCCCAGTTTTCATATGGTTAAGAGCATTCTGAACCTCCATCTTCAAAATTGATGGTCCTTCATTTTTGAATATCATACTGTTCTTCTCTGTTATCACCGTGAAGGTTTCCCCCATAATTTGACCATACATGTAAAATCTAATCTTTTTCAATTATGATTTTTTTGTTGTTGTCTTTATGCAACCTGCTGATCTGTGTTCTTTGATTAGTAAGCTCCTGAACTCTTTTGTGTATTAGTCTGGTATTTTTACTGTTGTGTTGGTTTTCAATTTCTATGCAGTTTTTCTCGAGCCATGCTTCTTTTGCCTCCTTAGATAATGTTCTAACTTTTTTGAGAATTTCTTTATATTTGGCAGGATCATTTTTGTTCTGTCTTCTTGTTACCATTAGTTGTAAAATTTCTTCAGTCATCCATTTCTTACGACCCACTTTCTTTAATTTTGGAATAGTTTTTTTTTTCTGCAGCCAAACTGATTGAATTCTTCAACATTTACCAATGATCGTCCACATCTTGAAATATGATCTCTAGATCAGACAATGTGTCAAATTTGTTCTTTACTTCTATGTTAAAATTATCTTGTATTTCTTTGCCATTTTTCAATTTGCACAAATCATATTTAGTGTTTCCTATTGTTTACTAGCCTTTTTCTAACGTTATCCTCAATGTGCCTGTAATTAATCTGTGATCACTGTAACAATCTGCATTGTGAACTGCTTTTACGACTCTTAGTGCATTTCGAAACATTCTGCTAATCAGGATGCAATCTATCTGATGTTTACTCCTGCTGTCTGAACTCCTCCATGTCCATAATCGTCTAGGATGCTGTTTAAACCCGGTGCTTCCTACAACCATTTATTGTTCTTTTGCTTATTCTACAAGTCTGTATCCTCTTTCGTTTCACTCTCCCAAACCATCGTTGCCTACGCTGCATCCATCGCTTTGATATCCTTTTGCTTTGAAATCACCCATTATGATATTTATTTCTGATTTTTTTTTTTACAATTCTTCAAAGCAGACTCCATGTCATTATAAAATTCCTCTATACTTTCTTCACTGCATTCACTTGTTGGAACATACATTTGAATGACATTTATTTTAAAAGATTTTCTTTTTAATTTTACTAATAGAACTCTGCCTGACACAGCCCAATATCCTTTAACATAATGTGATGTTTGCAGATGCAATATAATTGGTAGACCACTTTGCCGTTCTTCTCCTCCAGAATAAATAATCTTACAATCCTCTCCTATCTTAATCCCTGCCCCTTTCCATCTCGTTGTGCACATTCCTAATATATTAATCGTCTCTCTTTCAATTTCTTGTTTCATGTTTTCCAATTTTCCATCTGCACCCATTCTTCTAACATTCCAAGTTCCTACTTTCAATGATAGTAATCTTTTGCACTCAGTAACCTACTGACGGTCTGGAGTCACCTGGTGCACATGACTATCCCTACCGGTGAGGTTGCTCCTAAGGAGCACCCATTTACTCCGTTACTCTGATTTTTGATGAGACCATGAAACATAATTTTCTTGGCATCTGTAAAGAAGGTAGTTTGCCATTGCTTTCCTTCTTAGCAGTGACCATACTGGTCAATGACCGTAGCCATTGTCTCTAAAAAAAAAATTAGATCCTCTGCCTACCGTCGTGAAGCTGGAGACCATAACCTACAATTATCTGTCGGCTACTCTTTAACTTCATCCACCACCTGCATGCATGGCTTCACGTAACCCTGATCGGGAGGCTAAACTGGTACTCCATCTTACCAAAGGGTGTCCCGTAGGTTAGTGGAGGGAAAGGAGGTGCCTTACCTCTCCTTTGATAGGGGATACCCCTAACCCGCCACCCTATATTTGTGGCGGATTATTCAACAGATCTACAACAATTGTCTAACATTATAATAACAGAGAGTGCAAAGAAAGGACACTCTTCAATATCAAGAAAACAGTACAACAAGGTTGTGTCCTGTCCCCTCACTTGTTTATAACACCGCAAGAACACCACCTGGCGAGAACAGAAGAAGAACCATCTGCAAATCTAAGCATTAGAGAACTCCTGTATGCGGACGACCAAGCACTAATAGCACAATCATAAGCTGAATTACAAGACCACATGAATAGTCTAAACGAAATGTGTAGGGAACATAACATGAAAATTAGCACAAGTAAAACAGAGGTATTGACTATAACTAAAGAAGAAAAAGCAACAACGATTCACCTAAACGAACATCCCTTGAAACAAGTAAAGAGTTTCAAGTACCTAGGAAGTATAATATCATCAATGGCAAATCAGAAGACGATATCGAAAATAGATGCAATAAGGCAAACCAACTCATTGGACAGGACAAATGGCACCAATACTAAAGAACAAACATGTATCAATAACTACTAAGAAAGCACTTTACAACACAATCTTCCTACCAACTCTATGTTACCAATGCCAAACCTGGACAATGACAGAAAAAGAGAAAAGAAAAATCACAACAATAGAAATAAGATTCTTGAGAAGAATACTCAATGTATCAAGAAGAGATAAGATCAGAAATGACGAAATCAGGACTAAAGTGGGGGTTATAGCAGCACTAGATTTTATTAGAAGGCAGCAATTCAAATAGTTTGGCCATGCAAGTAGGTTACCAGCTAACAGTATACCACAACAAGCAATGATGTACAAACTAGAGGAAAACAGAAGAAGAGGCCGACCACGTAAACGATGGACGCAGGAAAGAGTCCATGGGAATATCGATACATGAAGCCCATAAGCGGTCTCTCTCCCGCTGTTTATACTTCACCTCGACACCGCAAGGTACAAGAGGAACATGATGAGATGAGATGAGATGATGAGATGAGATGAGATGACATTCTACAAGATCTGAACATCGAAGAAAGCTGGATCATTAACAACATTGTGTCCCGGAATCTCAAATATATTTTCATACAATACGTCAGATATACATTGTGAGTGGACATTGTCATATGCAGAAGATGTTTTAGTGTATCGTCAGGGTAAGGATAGAGATCAGGTTGCTGTGGAACTGCAAACCGAACTCAATCGCATAAGTACTTGGTGTGCTGAAGCTGGGGCAATGGTCAACCCAACAAAGGCAACAGTGACATGGCTCTCTTTGAATAATCATATTGTCAACACTCCAACACCAACTGTCAATCTGAGTTCAGAGACTGTGAAAAGAACGCAGACAATGAATTACCTGAGGATACGTTTCGATGGAAGCCTTATAAAGAGCACATAGACCAGGTGATAACAAAGGCCAAGCGGGGTTTGGCTGCGATGCGGGTGATGGCGGCAGCGCCATCTATGCCTCCTATATGAGGGGCTGGTCATGTCTGTTTTTGAGTACGCGATGGCAATCCTGACTCTCAACCGCAAGCAGATAGAAAGGATGGAAAAGATACAAAACGAAGCTATGCGCATTATTCTTGGGTGTACAAGAGATACAGCACGCAGGGCATAGAAATTATGGAAAGGATACAAAACGAAGTTATGCGCATTATTCTTGGATGTACAACAGATACAGCATGCATGGCGATGCGCTATCTTCTTGAATTTCCAACCATTGAAGACAGAATACAAATTTGCAGAGCACGTACCTACCTCAGAGTTAACGCAAACACACAACATCCACTGCATAGTAAAATTAGGAAGGTGAAGGGCAGCAAGTTAAAAAGAGGAAGGTCGTGGATGGGTCAAGCCGAAGATATTCTTCAACAGGTGTGTTCACTGGAGGACTTAGAACCTGGCGAGGAGTGGGTACTAGTGCCAACAGATTTCTGTACGTCCTTTTCAGTTTGCATCCAGCTAGACAGAAAATGAAGACAAGAAAATCCGGCTGATGTGGAGGCGGAAGTACAAGCGTTGATTTTCGAGAATTCGTTAGACGGTGATGCTGTCATCTACACAGATGGGTCGGTCGTCCGACATGTGAGAAGTTCATGGGCCTTCACGGCGCGGGTCGGAGGGAGAATTGTGAAGGAGGACTCTGGTGCTTTTGTTGAGACCACAAGTAGCCTGACTATGGAAGTCATGGCAGTAAGTAAAGCAATAACATGGCTCAAGACACAGACATTCACTAGGGCATGTTTCCTTAGCGACTCAATGAACATGCTCAAGAGGATAGAGATGGGGTGGATCCGAAGAGAATGGTTGTCTCTGGAGCGGTCTTGGCTGACAAAGATTAGTTTCATCTTCGTGCCAGGGCATGCGGGAGTACAAGGAGATGAGCGGGCTGACAAGCTCGCAGGTGAGGCCAAGATGGAGGGCGAATGCGCCATGGACCAGGCTGACATTCTGAATGCTCTAAGAGAATTAAGACTTTTGTTAGAACCAAGTGATGACTGGAATCTATAACCATGGTCACACTGCGAGAACAGCAATCAAAAGAGGGGTGGCCAAACAAGAACACTACGCAGGAAGCCAAAGAAGATTGATAAATCAACACAGAACTGGTGTCGTTAGCCGCTACACGCTGCGGGATTTGCTGAGGAGGGGATCCGAGCACTTATGGACTTGTCAGGGTCTTAAACTTGGTTCGCTAACCTAACAGTGTGGGACAGTACAAGTACAACGTGATTTGACGTAAGACTCAACGACGCACCGTTCTATGGATTTATTCACATATCAAATACAGAACGATGATCACAACAATATATATTCGATACTTCAATACACTTACATACAGCTCACAAGTCTCACTCAAGATGTCCAGACACTCGACTTTCAGTACAGATACCACACAACGCCTTTCTCTCTGCACACGTCTGTCCGAGTCGAAGTCCCAGAGCTGTCTCCCGCTAACTCGCAACTCGCCTCTCACCTCAGGTGACGTCACGAGGCATGCGTGCGTTTAGCGTCGTCCTTGCTTGACCGCTGGTCGCTTGTCAGCCAGCAGTCTTGCAGGCCGGTAACCACTATTCGCCTGGCGGCGTAACGAAGTTACTGCGTCCCTACTGGGAGCTAAGTCGCCTGGCGGGCGTAACGATGTCACTGCATCAATGTCCCCTTTCTGGACTCTGACACGCTCCCCCGGCAAATTCATGAAAGATGTCATCTTTCATGTATCATATATATACATAATGGGTTAATATTTAAACCTTGTCAGAGTCGACCCTTCTATTGTTATGTACATTTCTATCAAATACAAATAAATACACATATGCCATAGAAATATATAAGAAATGGAAGTTGCATTCAACGACATGTGGTGTTCAACCTTTAACACTTGTCAGGTTTCATCATCTCGATGGCTGATTACCTCAATTGCATGAGTGACCCAGTCAGATCGGTAGTTCCAGCTTCACGCATCTACCTCGCAGCAAATAGAAAAAAACGTAATAATATGGTTCTTGAAACAAAAACCATCTAGCTAGACCGAAATACGACTTTATATAAGTCGTATAAAACGCTCAAACCCTGCCCTTATTTGGTCAGTAGCTCTCGTGTTGGTCTGCAATGTCGGCAACCCTCTGCCATGCTAGTAGATGTCTACCTGTTGTGTCAATAGTCTGGCAACACTTGGCTATTTATACACAACACATTAGAATATACATTTCAAATTATGGCCCTTTGTGTAAGGATGTAATAACAAATAAATGAAAGGGAAATAATTTTAACATTCATGAAATACAATAATTTACAATAATTATTTTATTTCTTAGTGTCATCGCTTGACGTTTCTTCATATTAACGAGAAAAAGTCGGTAATATGAATACATTAATCAAGATATGATTCTAAGATTACACTACATAAATAAATAAACACACAATTCGTGTATTTCATTTTATAGATTCCTACAGATTTTAGAATCGTCATAGATATTTGAACTTTTATTTGTCGTCTGCTAATTTTACTCTAAATTTCTAACTAATCCGGAAGTACACACGAACATTAAAATCAGCTGATGTTGAAGCTTGTAGAACACACTTGTTCCGGTTTGATGTAGTTACGGAAAGTACCTTTCTCACAGTTCATGTGTTAGATGTTTCACAAAACCTTCTGGATTACGATTGAATGTTCATGTTGGATGTTTCACTACCGAACATTATGGATTTCGGTTCACTGCAGTGGAGTAGCTGTCAATGTTCAGTTTACACATTCATACTCGTCATTAAAATGGAATGATCCACACGCAGATGTCACTGTCAACTTGGATAGTTCGCTTAAGGTAAGTACTTGCGCGAATGTGACACTGTTATTGTTTTTGGTATATACAATTAATAAAGTTCGCTTTCTACCACACACTACACAATTATACAGGACAATCACTACATGAACTAGTAAAATAAGAACACTATTTATAATGGGGGTAATCGATCCCTATCACAATATTGTAGACATTGCACAGCTTTTTGTGAATGGAAAAAATAATTCACTAATGACTGGCTGTGTCGGTCCGAGTGTACACACTGCACTCAGACATTGGTGCTTACTGGGTCGGTCGGACAACGGGACAAAAGATCGGCAATTGAATTGGATCTGCCTGGAATATGTCGAACCTCAAAGCTGTAATCTTGAAGTTTAAGAGACCAACGCGCTACCATATGATTTGAGGGTACTCCTGAATTTATAAACCGTAACGGGCTGCTGTCAGATTCCACGATAAAGTGACGTCCTAGAAGAAATCTGGACAATTTGGTTATACCTACCACTAAAGCTAGGGCTTCCAATTGAGGGATAGACCACGCCCGTTCTCTGGGCTTTAGTTTCTGGATACGAAGTAAACGGGATGGAGTATGTTGTTGTACTCCTGCAACAAGACTGCTCCAATCGCCACGGAGCTAGCATCTGTACGCAATCTGAAAGGTAAACGGAGGTTGGGCAATTTGAGGATGAGATTATTCAAACTATTATCAGAAAAATATGATAGCACTTTTCGGAATGCAATTTGTAGGCATTCATTGTTTACAATTTTCTCTGGTTTGTCTTTGGTTAGTAAATTAGTAAACACTTCGGTCAGTTCGGAAAAATCAGGAATGAACTGCCTGTAATAATTTATTAATCCCAACAAACTTCTGACTTGTTTCTTAGTAGTCGGAAGTGAGAGTTTTAGTATCTTGGACACAATTTTATCGTCTGTCATGACAAAGCCATTGGATATTTTGTACCCCAAGAAAGTTATTTCCTGGTAGGCTATGTCTACTTTTGCAGGCTTTACAGTCAGTCCGTGCTGTCTAATACGTTCAAATGTCTGTTCTAACGTCTTAATGTGCTCTGTCATTGTCTCTGTGTGAACACAGATGTCGTCTATATAGCAAATTATGTTAGGAATGTCTACAAGAAGAAGTCGTGTCATACGTACGAAGGTGGCAGGGGCATTGACTAGCCCAAATGGAAGTTTGCACCATTCGTACAGTCCCCAAGGTGTGGCAAATGCTGTCAGATGTCTGCTCTGTTCGTCTACTGCTATTTGCCAATATCCTTTAGTCATGTCTAGCGTCGTAAAGAACCTAGCGTCTGTCAGTTCTGTCAGAAGATCGTCAGTGTTTGCCATTGGCTCCAAATCTAGAACAGTTATTTTATTTAGCTTCCTATAGTCGATGCACAGTCTTATTGTATTGTCCTTTTTGCGTACAATCACCATTGGAGATGAGAAGTCTGACTGGGATCGTCTTATGATGTTGTTTTTCTCTAAGTTGATGATTTCCTGGTGTAAATGTTCTTTGTAATGTAATGGAATGGTGTATGGTCTGCATTTTATGGGTGTGTTTGATGTGAGTGTGATGTGATGCTGTACTAATTCTGTTTGTCCTGGGTTGTTGGAAAAGATGGTGTTGTATTGCTGTATAAGCTGTTTGCAACTGTCTGTCTCTGCTTGAGTCAACTTTGGGTTGATTTTGATCTCCTTCAAGCAGTTTGTCGTGTCTAATGCAGGCGTTGGAATCTCGTCACTAGCATCGTCGTCTTCGTGATCTATTATCACTGTACAAGCTGTCGTATCGTCTTGTTCGTTTTCTCTGTTGTGGTATGGTCTTAGCATATTTATGTGAAATATTTTATGTTTGTCTTTTATGAGGATTTCGTAGTCTACAGGTGAAATCTGTCTCGTCACTTTAAAAGGTCCCTGCCAAGAATCAGTCAATAGGTGTCTGTCACTAGGTAGTAGAAGAAGAACGTCCTGTCCAGGTGTCAAAGTTATTGTCCTGTTACCTTTGTCAGCATACTGTCTATAAGTAGCACCAGATAGTTTTAGTGCATTCTTTGCAATAACACAAGATTTGATGATTCTTTCACGCAATGATGTGACATATACGTATGATGATATGGGTTTAAGTACTGGAGTAGAATCAGTTAACATTTTGTGATAAATGGTCAATGGGCCGCGTGGTTTGGCACCATAGATAAGTTCAAAAGGAGAGAAACCGGTACTAGAATGAGGTACCTCGCGATAAGCAAAAAGAATAGCTGGTAGATATACATCCCAGTTATTGGGGTGCTCTTGCGTTACTTTGGCAAGCATGTGCTTTAGATCCCCGTTAAATTTTTCCACAATTCCACTACTGTGAGGATGGTAAGGGGAATTGAAACATTGCTTCACTCCCAACATTTTGGTGAAAGCTTGGGTAGGATGCGGCAATAAACTGAGTGCCCCTATCAGATTGGATAGTATCTGGAAAACCTATCCGAGAAAAAATATGGAAGAAAACTTCCATTATATCATTGGCAGTAATGTTCTTTAGCGGAATCGCTTCTGGCCAGCGGTTACATTGATCAATGACAGTTAGAATATATTTATTCCCTTTAGTTGTTGTATGATTAAGAGGGCCCACTATGTCAACAGATAGTTTTTCAAAAGGTCGACTGGCTAAGTCAGTAACTTGTAACTTTGCCTGTGGGTTTTTTCCTTTTTTTACCAGTTTCTGGCAGGTGTCACAACTTCTGCAATATTCTTTAATGTCATTGCAAAATTTTGGCCAATGGAACTGTGTCAATAACCTTGATCTGGTCTTAACGTATGCCATGTGCCCTGCAAGAGGTATATCATGAGCAAGATGTAAGGCTTGCTTGCGATA
The DNA here is from genome assembly GCA_014155875.1 of Cepaea nemoralis. NCBI lineage: Eukaryota > Metazoa > Mollusca > Gastropoda > Stylommatophora > Helicidae > Cepaea > Cepaea nemoralis. The sequence continues at coordinate 242,555 of JACEFZ010027846.1, read as the reverse complement.
ATTTGTTGGCAAAACAGTTTGCTCTGTTGTATTGTCACCTTTGGTGTAATACCTGGTGAGTATATCATTTTTCATAGCAAAATGCCATTTTGCATTCTTTGTTACCTTTGGCTTTTGGCCGATCAGATTAAAGTATTTTGACAATGAAGGATCAGCTTTTTGAGCTGTTACAAATGTTTCCTTCATGGTGTTAGTAGGTAGTGATTCTGGGCTAAGCATTTGTATAGCCTCAGTTTGATTACTTTCATCTTGCACTCTAGCAGTAGATCTAGTTACTGCGTTCACACATTCAATGATATCAGATGATGATGGAACAATGTTATCAATGATGTCATGAGAACTTAGTGCTACATTAGCTACATTTACAATACAATCAATAGGTGGTGTGACATTTTCAATGACATTGGATGGTGATGTTATGTTATCATCAATACATAGAGATGTTATGTCATGAGGTTTATCATTCACCTCTGGTAAATTTCCAATAATTACATCACACACTGGGTTTGTTAATGCAGCACACTTTACTTTCCCAGTGAGGAAAGGTGTTTCAATATATGCCCATGCTAATGGGTATCTCTCAATATTGCCTGAGAATGTTCTGCATGTTACGTGCCTGCCTGTATAGTCTGTAGGCCTTATGAACGTTCTCTTTAGACCAATAAGTGAACTGCCTGTGTCACGAAGGACTGTAGCTGCCTTGTCATTCACATATCCGTGATGGATGATTATCTTGCCTTTTGAGTCTACTACCAAATTAGCTTCTTCATTGGCAATAGGGATGGTGTGACCGCATGTTAAAATACCATCTTCATAGAAGGTGTTACAAATAGAGCATTTATTTTCACTAAATATGTCAAAAGCCTGTGCTGAGTTCACAGGATGTTTCTCTGTTTGTTCTTCATCTGACGACGAACCATCAACCAAGGCGACATTTGCTTTGTTGTACATTTGTTTACCTTTACAATCTACTCGATGGTGTCCGTGCGCCTTACAGAGGAAACATTTACGTAGAGTTCTGAAAGATGTACGTTCACTATTTAGTCTGTTTACCATGTTTCGCAGGTAAGTCTGATAATCTGGGTGTTTATCGCACATTTCACCCTGATGATGTGAAAATTTACAGTGAATACAATGCTTAAACTTCTCAGAGGTAGGCCTTTGAGGTTTCTGCCTACTGTAGGGTTTGTCATAGTTAGCCGCTGCTACAAAGTTAATGTCAGTAGCTTCAGTGGCAAAACAATGTTTGTTGGCTGTGTAGTACGCCGAACCCCGTCTCTCAATCTCATCCACACTAGTGCATTCATTCTCTAACAAAAATTTAGAAAATGCTGAAGGAATAGATGATACAATTTTGTCTCTAATGATCAGGTCTTCTAATTTCTGATAATTTTTGTCAATTTTAGCTGCTGAAGTCCATTTGGTGAATATATCTCGGACTAAGCAGAGGTAATCAGAGAACGTTTGAGTCGGTTTTCGGGCTCAACTTACTGAATTGTTCTCTGTAACCTGCCTCATCTAACATAAAATGTGCCATAATCTTAGATTTCAGATAATGGTAATCTTTTCTGAGGTCTTTGGGGATGGTTTCAATGACTTTAAGAGGTTCCCCTGACAAACTTCTCATGTAAACAATATTCCATTCAGACAGTGGAACCTGGTAATGTTCCATTAAAGTTTCAAAATTTTGGGTAAAGGCTGCAATGCAGTCACCCGAGGTATAATTACGTACAATACCTTGATATTTCTTGTACTGGTTTTCTTTCTCCAGTCTCTCAGATTTCTTAAACTCTTTGTTAATCGCAGTCTCAGTGTCAAGTTGTTTTATCTTCAACTGTAACTCCAGTTCTTCTCTCTTACTCTGAGCTGCTATTTCTGCCTTCTTTAAGTTCACTATCTATCTCAGCTTGTCTTTGCAGCCATCTATCTGCTTGCTTTAAGCTTTGCTCTCTTGCTTGGCAGCCATCTCTGCCTGCTTTAATGCTCTTTCAGCTGCTCTTTCATCACGTTCAGCAGCTTTCTCCTGTACTAGTAGGTATTCAGAGTATTTATTCTCACTCCATTTTGTCAATTCATCACCTGTTAAATGTAATTTTATCCCCATATCAATGAAATCAAATAATGAAGACATGATGAAAAATGTCAATGAAATACCAGCCACACAAAATATGTTATAAGTGGTTAGTAATGAACAATTTACAATTGATTTCTAATTGACAACACGTGCCTCAAATTGCTTCCTTAAAGTATAGAAAAAGAAAAATATACTCAAGTGCCCTGGATGCGGTGAAGAATGGTTGGAAATCGGGCTAGGAACTGTAGGGTCGTTACTTAGAGAACACAAATGACCTCTACGGCAAGGTTTCGGATGGTACGGAAAAACCTGCTTTATTTTGGAGGAAAATGAATTAGCGTCTATTTGTTGGTGTGTGCCTGCTTGTCACTAAGTGTTGATTAGGTTTGTATGGCGTTCGAGTGTAAGTTGTATGTCGTAAGTTTGTCCGTCAACAATTTTTTTTTTCAAAACACAAGTCACTTTCTTTCCAAACTTTTTGCTTCCAACAACTCACTTCACAAAGACAATCTACATGTATCTCAACACTCTACAACATTGATGACACATCACTTACATCAAGATGACATTCAGTAAGGACATAGAGATCAAGTTTACAAGATGGCGACAAGGTCAAAATGGCGACAAGATCACAATGTCGACAAGGTCAAAACGGTGACAATGTTCACAAATCACAAATGTTTTACACGCTTACAAGAACAAACAATATGTATGCACTGTACGTTTACAAATAGTCTTACACATGTTTAAACAATGTAGTTACTAATCAAAATGAGCCTTCAACGATCACATTACATGTACTATAAGGTTTGACAAAAATTATAAGTACACAAACTCTAGTTTTAAATCGTTACTCACATAAACACGTTCATTTTAAAGCCGGACGAATGCCACCACGTCCACACTTGTCAGGGTCTTAAACTTGGCTCGCTAACCTAACAGTGTGGGACAGTACAAGTACAACGTGATTTGACGTAAGACTCAACGACACACCGTTCTATGGATTTATTCACATATCAAATACAGAACGATGATCACAACAATATATACTCGATACTTCAATACACTTACATACAGCTCACAAGTCTCACTCAAGATGTTCAGACACTCGACTTTCAGTACAGATACCACACAACGCCTTTCTCTCTGCACACGTCTGTCCGAGTCGAAGTCCCAGAGCTGTCTGCCGCTAACTCGCAACTCGCCTCTCACCTCAGGTGACGTCACGAGGCATGCGTGCGTTTAGCGTCGTCCTTGCTTGACCGCTGGTCGCTTGTCAGCCAGCAGTCTTGCAGGCCGGTAATCACTATTCGCCTGGCGGCGTAACGAAGTTACTGCGTCCCTACTGGGAGCTAAGTCGCCTGGCGGGCGTAACGATGTCACTGCATCATCGTCCCCTTTCTGGACTCTGACAGACTGAATGGTTCGATGTGCAATGAGGATGATCTGTTGACTAACTAACTAACTAACGTCAGATATAGGAGAGGAAACACAACTGTAATGTAAGGGGTGGTTTCTCAAAGATGACGCCAGGATGGATCAGCGTGAAGGCGGACACGGGACAATAAAGATACCTCACGTTTCGTAATGGAAGAGGCAGGGTAACTGACAAAATTCCGAGAGTCGTTCTGTCGGGCCGTGACTAGAGAGTCATTCCGTCGGGCTGTGACAAGAGAGTCATTCCGTTGGGCCGTTACTAGAGAGTCTTTTTGTCGGCCGTGAATAGAAAGTCGTTTCACCGAGCAGTGACTAGAGACTCGTTCTGACGGGCCGTGACTAGAGAGTCGTTCCGTCGGAACGTGACTATAGAGTCTTTCCGTCGAGCCGTGACGTAGTAAAACATGTGAAAAATGCATATTTCAGCAATACATATTTTAGATTTACATGTTTTAGCAATACACATTTTTAGCAATACACATTTCAGCTATACATATTTCATCAACAATTATGCAAAAATAAATATCTCAGCAATTCATATTTCAGAAATACATATTTCAGCAATATATATCGCAGAACAAATATGTGAAAATATACATTTCAGCAATGCACATTTCAGCAGCAAATATGTAAAAATACACATTTAAGCAATACATATTTCAGCAAGAGATATGTTGAAATGCATGTATCAAGATTACATATTTCAGCAATATAGTTTTCATCGACAAATATGCGAATAAAGCATGTTTCAGCAATACATATTTCTACAAGAGATATTTAAAGGCTGACTGTTTAATCATGTGATGAACACAGCGTGGAAATGTGCACCTTAGAAACGAAACAATTAGGCAAGAATGTCACAATAACAGCAGTCACCAGGACTCGACAGTAATGTGTCCGTCACTTCCGTCTTTATCTTTTGATTCTCTGACCCACGATGTTTGGTTTCCTGAATCTGTTGTTGGCGCTGAAGTAGATCAGAAAGTCTCCAAGGCAGTTTAAGCACATTACCAAATCTAGAACACGGGCTATCACAAGCTGAAGTGTTTTTTGGTCTTCTACTGGTTTACGATGTACAAGGTCTCCGATAATAAATGCAAAACCATAAGAGATAATATACAGGACACAAATACTCAGTAAAGTTCTTGTTGTCTTCGTGATACCGTGTTTAGTGGTGACCTTCCCTTGACTGGAGGTCAGATGACGGCGTTTGTTGGTAATTTGTGTGATCTTGAATCCCATAATAATACAGCCCACGGTGACCAGGCTGAGTGGTACTATTCCTGTCATATAATTAACTATCTGATCTATCAGCATGTACAGTCCTGTTCTGATATGACCTAGCAACATATCAGTAGGGAAAATTCTGCCCATAGAGACGCCTTGAAAGACAATTTGCTTTATTTGAGTACTTAATATTTGCGTGTAAAGAACATACAATCCGCCTGCAACATAGGCACAAGACGCGGCAATTATTATACGACGGGGAGTTATGATCAAAGACGCTTTAAATGGAAAAAAATATGGCTACCATACGCTCACCTGTTATTAGAACAGGGATGAGCACTGCCGGGAATAGTCCAACATTATAAACACAATAACCTATCACATATAATACATAACATATGTAATCGACACTTTCAGAGAACCGAAATCCTGGAGGGTTATTCTCTGTATACATAAATCGAGGGATGTTGTTGACACCAAACGCCAGTAAAATATCAGAGACAGACAAAGACAAGAGAAGTATGTTGGAAGATTTCCTGAATCCCTGTCGAATTAGCATGACAATGTTGCTCACATTGCCCATTATTGCCAGCACGCTGACACAAGGAAGAACTACGTAACACAATATTCTGTTGATCTCTTGAGCGAGTTTTACGCTGAGAATTAGGACAGGTGTCGTTGTTTCAGTTGTCAGTGACAATAGCGCAGTTGTGTTGGCTATCATATCTAGCTGTGCATGTTAAATGTTTACACAGTTGAATACTACGACATTTGTAGCTGGAACTGCTGGTAATACATGGCCACTATCTGTACTTGTGTCTCTGGCTCGATGATGTTACAATACAGTTCCATATATGTAAACGTTGACACCTGTCTCTTTATACTCTTAAATGACCCAGTTCCCATACTACAGACAAACTTAACATCAAATTATCAGAACCTATTTCTTGGAAATTCCCTGCATTCTATTAGAAGCTTATCTTACTCAATTACTTAATTTATAATCACACAGTTCTTAAGCAACGTAGCAATGCTACAAATACTTGAATGTCGGGTCAGCCAGTTCAATTATGGATGTGAGGTTAAATTAAGTAAACCCATGATTAGAAAATGAACTATGGATTGATTTTAAAGCGACTTAGTTAAGTCTCCTTTTGTGAGTTCCTTATTACCCTTTCAACATCTACAGTCAAGCTGTTTTGTAATCTTACGGAAGTCGTCCACGCAATCTTTATGATTTCATCTTCTTAATTTAGCTTTTTATTTAAAAGAAATTACCCCTTTGTAATCCCTTTGAAGCATTGTACGTCGCTATCTTCAAAGTATCTTTTGTACATGCTGACATTTCTAGGCAAAAAGTAGCCTCATTATAGAAAGGGAAATAACTCTTAATTATAACCTTCTTTCCTCAGACCAGTTCATCGAACGACTGAAGTCTTGAAGAATCGTCAGGAATGGTTGAAAGATTGGTCACGTGACAGCTTCGTCCTGACCACGATTTACCAGACTCGTAAATCTCTCTCTCTCTCTCTCTCTCTCTCTCTCTCTCTCTCTCTCTCTCTCTCTCTCTCTCTCTCTCTCTCTTTCTCTCTCTCTCTCTCTGTCTGTCTGTCTCTCTCTCATAGAGCCATGCGACACAAATATATTAAACACAAACTTGTGTCTATGTCCGCACTTCTGGGCAATTCTAACAGTTATCTAATGTAGAAGAAAACACAAGTCAGAATATCTCAACCACAAGGCAGCGTGTGCTCATATTAAAACACAAAAATCTGTGTGAACAATACACATCTCTCACATTCTATAGTTTGATATTTTCACTGGTATTAAATCTCTCGCATCCAAGCATGAATTATTTCGACCATTTCGTCAAATAACAAAGCAGTGCATCTAAAACTGTAGAACCCATAGCAACAAACTGCGAGAAACACTCTTTTGTTATGTGTTAGCAGTGATGTGTTTTGGCATTAATGTCATATTGTGACACTGATAGCGAACGTTGTTTCCTTCGAATACACAAATACATGCCGAAGTAGGACATACTGACCTTTGAGGTGCACAACCAGGTCTGACACACTGACCTTTGAGCTGTATAACCAGGTCTGATAATCTGACAGTAGTATAGTAGGTGACATAGCATGCGGATTTTTTTAGGATCTTGTATATTATTACTATATATTGATCTTGATACTCAAAGGGTGATAAATCATGATTAACATTATTGCTTTTTTAAAGTGGGCGTGATCAATTGGGCGGGTTAGTCAAGTGACCCATCGGGGTGTAGAGGAGGGTACGTCTAGTAACGTGGTTGTGATTAAAGTGAACGATGACGTAAGATGTGGTCAAGTGACACCTCGAGCTGTTCAACATAAACCATGAAACATTGAAATAACAAACGATTCAAAGCGGGTATATAATTTTAATAAAGGGAAAACATATACAGTGGTACCTCGAGTTACGAACTTAATTTGTTCAAGAACTCGCTTTGTATCCTGAAACGTTCACAACCCGAAACATTGAATTAAGTGAAATAGAGACAATCCGTTTCAGGATAAAAGAATCGTTCTTTTAAAAAAATTAACATCCGGTTGTTTACCTGACAAAATGCAAAGAATAAGCGTACTTCACGTATTAAATAAAGAGAAAGAAAACAAACAAATACAATTAAATGCAAAATAACAAAAGATTTAGCCTATCTTTCTGCGCCAAGAAACTATCAAGGGAAATGTGTCACTTCCTTTACCGGAGAATCTTTCTGAAGTGGGCCATCGCATTATCATTCATCAGGTTTAATGCCCTGTTAGCAACAAGTTTGTTTGGATGATGGTTCACTATGAAGTCTTCTACGTCTGCCAACTTGCTGCAAATTTCTTTAAACCTGGCAGTTGATACGGTCACTGGCTCCTCATAATCGGTCTCCTTCTCCTCCTTTAATGTCTTTAGCTGTTTATTCTGAAAATCCACAAGCTTATCTGTAGTGAGCTCTCCACTCTGGTCCTCAATCTGCTCCTCCAGGTCATTGCCATCGACTTCCAGGATCATATTTTTGCCCGAGGACATAATATCATCCACTACATTGGTACAGAACAGCAGAGTTAGCCTGTCCTTCATTGGTTTGTGCCCCAGCAGAGCTTTCTCCTCCTGGGTGATAAAGGTCCTCTTATGCATTTTCTTCCAGAAGATGTCTTTTTCATCGCAATTAAAGACTTTTTGTGGAACGTAGTTTTCCATCTTTGATGATCTTATCAAACTCCACCTTGAACGCTACTGCTTCTTTCTCGTTAGAACTTGCATCCGCTCCGTGTCAAATTACACTATGAATGCCACTTCTTTTTAACTTTTCAAACCAGCCACTGTTGGCTTTAAAATCGTCAGTCTCAACACTTGTACCAAGCAATTACGACAACAAATCACTGTGCAATAGCTTGGCATTCTCACTATTATAGCATCACTAATACTGTCGCCTGGAAATTGCTTTTCATTGATCCAGGCCAAGAGAAGGGTTTCAACTTTCTCTAAAATTTGAGTTCTTTGCTTATGCAGCTTAGTTACGCCTTTAGCCACATCGACTGATTTGAGTCACTCTTTGTTATTTATGATGGTGGAGATAGTTGATTTTGCCATGCTGTACTCATTAGCGATGTCACTCACACGAACGCTATTTTCATGTTTCATAATTATTTCTATATTTATCTCCACTGATATACGTTTCTGCTTCCTAGCAGCAACTCTACAGTTCTTCAAACTCATAATTAATGGGGTTAACGAGGAACATAATGAAAGAGATAAACTGAACACAGTGCCACTGCTAAGAAATCTTTTACTGATGTGTAGTAAGGCCACTGAAATTGAGGCTGCACTCGCGTGCAAAACTACGCTACTAGGCTAGCGCTAAGCGATGTTAGTACTGCGTGGCCTTTGTTTGTACTGTACGCGATCATCTGTCTCCAAAGTTAAACCTTGCGCTCTCTCTCTCTCTCTCTCTCTCTCTCTCTCTCTCTCTCTCTCTCTCTCTCTCTCTCTCTCTCTCTCTCTCTCTCTCTCACCTTCGTTCGTAACACGAGGCACTGTTCGTTACCTGAGACGAAAAATTTTGAAGTTGTTTTCGTCAACCGAATCGTTCGTTACCTGAGGCGTTCTTAACCCAAGGCACCACTGTATAGCCAAAATGCAAAAAATTAACTGAGAAGAGGTGTGGATGATTCATTATCTGGCTGTACTTGTCATTTTATATAGAGATATAACAGGGGTGCACGATATTGTTGGTAGGTATTGATACTCGTCCCGTAGGTCTTACACCCCGTATTTATTCCACCGCCCGTCTGTAGGGTGATGAGGAGATTCACAGAGCTTGTACTTTGCTTGTTATGAGACGACAATAACAACAGTAGACATGTAATAAGGATAAACCGCATTATAATAGCGCTCTCGCAGAGCACAGCGTATCGTATCCCAGAGGTCTTAATACCCATATTTTTCGGGGGTGTGAGTAAATCTGTCCGATGATTGTTAAAAGGGATAGGGTGTGGTTTAGTGTCATAAGTGTTACAGAAAAATCATCATCATCATCATACTCACGTGTAGGTGAGCACGGCCCCATGACGTAGGAGTGGTGGGGTTGCTTGATGGGTGTATAGTGACCCGTGTTCTATCTCCAAAAAATCGTAAAAATTAATATTATTGGTTGTAGTTAGTAATCACTAGCATCATACGTTGTAGAAACACCACCATTATGCGCATATTTAAACGTACGAATTAGAGTTATAGGGGTGTGAGGAATGGCCAATGGTGTGGGGAGTGAGAGGTTATAAAATACCAAATGACTTCTCGTAGGGTTCATGTATGTAAGAGGTACATACAGAGACTGAATGTGTGTGTTTGTATGTATGTATGTATGTATGTATGTATGTATGTATGTATGTATGTATGTATGTATGTATGTATGTATGTATGTATGTATGTATGTATGTATGTATGTATGTATGTATGTATGTATGTATGTATGTATGTATGTATGTATGTATGTATGTATGTATGTATGTATGTATGTATGTATGTATGTGTCTGTCTGTCTGTGTGTGTGTCTGTGTCTGTCTGTCTGTCTGCCTGCCTGCCTGCCTGCCTGTCTGTGTGTGTGTCTGTCTGTCTGTCTGTGCGTGCGTGCGTGTGTGTGTGTTATGTTCATTGTATAAACAGTATAATTAGTTATCGTTCGTAAGAGTTATATTGAATCATGTCAGTTTTAGCGATGTCAATCGGGGCCATCTTACAGTATTGGCTACACTAGAGGTCAGAGCTGGTCATTATGGGTGACCTATAAAATCGATTAGGTAGTCAAGGAAGATATCCGTCATTAGTGTTGTATGTATGGTAGTGATGTATAACATCCAGTATACATTGCGGTGTAACGAGTCTGGTAGATATTCATGGCGGTAGGGTAAGGCGCGATATATTTCCGCGTTTATTGACCTTATATATTGTTGGCGAGAAAAAAGAAACATGCGCCTTATTTATTTCAGAAACTGATTCTACAACGTGCTCTTACATGTGTGGAGAGTTTGTTTATAACTCTTGTAGTGACATGATAGCATGTTTCTTTTTCTTGTATGTCTGTTTGTGTCTTACCGGATCTACTATCTGTTTTATGACTTGGTCTCATATGACGCCATGATATGAAAAAAAAAAATTTGTCGTACTTAGGATTTTATGGTGAAGAGTTCTGAATGTCCTCCAGTTGCTCTCTCTATGCATTCACTGTTGTTTTATAAGCTTCTACATAGGTTTGTTAGATGTGTACTCACTCCACATTGTTTGAGGATTTCTCACAGTTTGTTTCTATCTACTCTATCAAACGCCTTTTCTTGGTCGACAAAGGCTAAGTAAAGTGCTTCATTGAATTCGATTGATGTTTCTGTAAGGTGTCTTACAAGTTCCCATGACTGATTAAATCTCTGTATTAGGCTAATGAGACAAGGAGTCTTGTGTTTATGAAGAATGTATGTGTGTGTGTGTGTGTGTGTGTGTGTGTGTGTGTGTGTGTGTGTGTGTGTGCGTGCGTGTGTATACCTGCGTGTGCACGCATTAATTGTTCGATTGTTAAGGGTATAGTAAATGTGTCTAGTAATAATATTAGTAATAGCAATAATAGTTGTAGTAATAGCTTACGAAGAATTATTGTAGCAGCAGAGTCGGCAATAGCTGCAGCAGCAGCAGTAGTAGTAGCAGTAGTGATAGTAGTACATGTAGTAGCAGTAGTGATAGTAGTAATAGTAGTAGCAGTAATAGTAGTAGTACTATCGGCAATAGTAGTAGTATTAGTGGGGGTTGTGATAGTGGTATCAGTAGTAAAAATAATAATATTAATAGTAGTTGTTGTAGTAGTAATAGCAGCAGCATTAATAGTAGTGGTAGTAGTAGTAGTAGTAGCAGCAGCAGCAGCAGCAGCAGCAGTAGTAGTAGTAGTAGTAGTAGTAGTAGTAGTAGTAGTAGTAGTAGTAGTAGTAGTAGTAGTAAGAGAAGAAGTAATACTAGTAGTGGTAGTATTTGTAGTAGTATTAGTCACAGCAGTGGTGGTAACAGTAGTAGTAGTAATAGTAGTAGTAGTAGTAGTAGTAGTAGTAGTATCACCAGCACAGGCGGCAACAGCAGCAGCAGCACTAGTAGTAATAGTAGTTGTAGTAGTAGTCGTAGTAGTATTAGTAGTAGTAGTATTAGTAGTAGTAGTAGTAGTAGTAGTAGTAGTAGTAGTAGTAGTTGCAGTAGTAGTAGTAGTAGTAGTAGTAGTAGTAGTTGTTAGTTGTAGTAGTAGTAGTTACTTAGTTGTAGTAGTAATAGTAGTAGTAATAATACTAGTAGTAGTAGTAGTAGTAGTAGTAGTAGTAGTAGTAGTAGTAGTAGTAGTAGTAGTAGTAGTAGTAGTAGTAGTAGTAGTAATGGTTACTTAGTAGTAGTAGTAGTAGTAGTAGTAAGTAGTAGTAGTAGTAGTAGTAGTAGTAGTAGTAGTAGTAGTAGTAGTAGTAGTAGTAGTAGTAGTAGTAGTAGTAGTAGTAGTAGTAGTAGTAGTAGTAGTAATGGTTGCTTTTTCGTGAAATAAAATGGCCGGTGTGTAGTATGTGTGTGAAAAGATACTTCAAACCTAATTTCGTCTAACAGATGTATGAGTTAAGATAATCATATAATCAGTTTTGGGTGTATGTCTATGTCTGTTATTGTCTGTTTGGGGGAATCTAACAAGGTAGATAACTATATTTTCAAAGGAAATTAACTTTTACATTATTCATTTGTGGTGCTGTTGTTTCACTAAGTATTTGCATAATTTCTGTGTTGTTTCATGTATGTGTGGTAAAAATTATGTAATATACCATAAATGTGCTATTGTGTAGTAGTAGTTATAGTCGGAATAATCGTAATAATGATAGGAGTAGTAGTTGTCAGCATGTAACAAGTGTTCAGCTCAGCGAACACAGTTAATACGTATGGTCAATAAATTCAGTAATAATCCAGTATAATGTGTGTTATGTATTGTTCTATGGTGTAGTTTCTTGTGTGCTGTGTACTATAAAGCTAGTTTATGGTGTGTGCTATGTAATGTGTTGATGAACTATATGTCTTTGTAGGCGTAAAAGATGATGACACCATAAGCCGAAACACCCGCTCTAGCATTAGCCGCATCTTACCGACAGCTTAGGGGTGAGAGGCGGTGTATCAATGTCATTGCAAAATGGCGTCGAGTATAGCGAAACATATAAGACTAATGAGATCATCGGATGTCAGTTCTGTTTCATCACGGCCGACAAATAGGCGCTTTTTTAAGAACTCAAATCACTCACTCAAACACAAATATATGATAATGAGGCACCGACACAACCAAAGAAAACAAAAATACCGTAACCAATATTTAAAAAACTAACAGACCAAAAAAAAATTGCCAACTACTAAAAAATAACATACCCACTGAAAAATGGCAACCATTAAGACAATTAAAGAAGCGGCATAACCAACGAAAACTGAAACAATCAATGACAAAAGCTGACACAAACTATGAAAATGACACAGTCAGGGAAAACAGACACAATCAACGAAGTCAAAATTATTCAAACGTTAACGTTAAAATGTAACACACAAAATGAAATCGACAACTACTGGGCAAAAATGACACAATGAGAAATTGACACATTCAAGGAAAACTGACACAACAAAAATAACTGTTAACATAAACATTGAAAACTGACACAAACACTGAACGAGAACCTAAAGAAAACTACACTAATGTAACCAATATTAAAAATGTAACAGAGAAAAATACATCGACAACTACTGCAACAATAACACATCCACTGAAAAATGACAACCATTGAGACAATAAAAAAGCGGTATAACCAATGAAAACTGAAACAACCAATGAAATTTGCTTACACGAACAATGAAAATAACGAAAGAAAAAAGTAACAGGCACATAAACAAAAAGAAATCGACAACAAATGAAAAATCACACAACGACAAAATGACACAACAAATGAAAACTGAAACAACCAATGGAAACTGCTGACTTGAACAATGAAAACTGATACACACACTTAACAAGGTACCTAAAGAAAAGCAAAACAACCAATATATAACAGACACATATACAAAAAGAAATCGACAGAAAATGAAAAACGACACAACGACAAAACGACACATCAACAATAGGAAACAACCAATGAATACTGCTGACATAAACACTCAAAATGACACAAACAATAAACACTGACACATTCACTGAAAAATAACAAACATTGAATGTATCCTCCACCTCATGTCCTAAAAATTTGTTGCTCACCTCAGACAGTAATATCCCTCACTTAAAAAAGAAGTGACCCCCATGTTAATCAGCTGTGCCCGACATCACAAACAGAAGTGTCCCCAATATTGCACAACTGGTCGAATTGTCCTAAGAACGTCTCTAATTGCTTGTACAATTTGTCGGAATTTCCCTGACAACTTACCCACTAGCTCTATCAATTTGCCCACTGACTCTCACATCATGTCGATATGTTCTAGCAACTCACCCAGAGGGCGTAACAACTTCCCTACTTGCTCTCACAACTTGTCAAATTGTCCTAGCAACGTCTTTACCGGACCTAATAACGTCCCCACTCACTCTCACTTCTTGTCTAATTGCCCTAGCAACTTACCCACTTGACTTCACAAATTCGCTTAATATTTCTCACAAGTTGTTCACTTGCTTTTACAACTTGTCAACCACCTTTCACAAATTACCCAATTACGCTTACAAGGCTGTCAACTTGTAATTTCATAGCTTCCTTGCAATGTCCCACACGTCATACAGGCGTGACCTTCGTGTCTTACTATTGTGCTCCTTTTTTGAGGTTCATGTCATCATCAGACATTGTTTTTTATTATTTACATGTCGTCATCAGAAATAATTTTGGATGTACGTTCGAACCCTCAACAGTTCATGTTTCGGTAAATTCATTTCTGCAACATCAGGTGTTTTGTAAGGTCATGTCGTCATCAGAATTTTGTATGTGTAAGTTCATGACTTCGGCAGTTCTGATTATTATAAATTCCTTTCTTCACCGTCAGATGTTGTGTGTGTGTGTGTGTGTGTGTGTGTGTGTGTGTGTGTGTGTGTGTGTGTGTGTGTGTGTGGTTGTAATTGTTGTTCTTATTTTAAGTTCATGTCTTCGGCAGTTCATATTTTGGTAAGTTCAGTGTTTCAACATCATATGTTTTGTAAGGTCATGTGGACATAAGATATTTTCGTTTTTGGTAAGTTCATGTTTTGGTTATTTCAATTCTTCACATTCTAATGTTTTTGTTTTGTAATTTCGTGTCGTCATCAGACATTTTTGTTATTTTAAGTTCATGCCTTCGGCAGTCCATGTTTTGGTAAGTTCATTTCTTCAGTAGTAGATGTTTTTGTAAGTTCACTGCACTATCGGAATATTTATGTGTGTAAGTTCATATCTTTGTCCGTTAATGTTTTAGTAAGGCATATCTTTCGTGAAACATAAGAAGTCTTTTGGCTCGAAATGCAATCTGAGTGGCAAATTACTACCACTTCCTGTGGACAGCTATTCTTACGCATTCTATAAAGTTGAGAAAATGAACTTCCATTGAATGGAAACTAACACGTGCTTAAATTGTTAAACTCTTCCGGAAGTAGTAACATCATCTTAAAGAGAAAAAAAAACCGAAATAGTTATCCCCCTCGGTCCGGGAATTATGAAAATGTATGCCCCTACAGGCGATATATCCCGTGATGCCATATAAAAACTAAAAATACAGAAGCAAAATTGACGCTCCGCCTCATTTGACTGTCGAAGGTATGAACTTAAAACAACAACACAAATATCTGATGTCGACATGAACTTACAAATCAAAACTATCAGACGGTGAAGAAATGAATTTCCGAAAACAAAACATGAACTTATCAAAACACAAAATGTCTGATGACGACATGACCTTACAAAATATCTGATGTTGAAGAAATGAAAGTACCAAACATGAGCAGTCGAAGACATGAACTTAAAACCAATACAAAAATTTATGATGACGACATGAACTTACCAATACATTTTTTTTTAATCTCACGGTAAAGACATCAACTTTCTAAAAAATCTTAACTGCCGAAGACATGAACATAAAAAATAAAAAAAAAACTTCTGATGACGACTTGACATTACAGTAAATCTGATGTTGCAAACATGAACTTACTGAATCATGAACTGTCGAAGACACGAACTTACACCCCATAAAATGTCTGATGACCTCATGAACTTCAAAAAAGAATACAGTTGTAAAACACGAGGGCTACTTCTTTATGACGCATGGGGCATTGCAAAGAAGCCATGAAACCACAAGCTGACCGCATTGTAAGAGTAAGTGGGTAATTTGTGAAAAGTGGTTGACAATTTGTAATAGCAAGTGGACAAATTGTGAGAATGAGTAGTGGAATTTGTGAAGTCCAGTGGGTAAATTGCTAGGGCAATTAAACACGTTGTGAGAGCAAGTGCTAGGTTCAGTGGGGAAGTTGTTATGGCAATTCGACATGTTGTGAGAGCAAGTGGGGAAGTTATTAAGTCCAAGTGGTGAGTTACTATGACTATTCGAAAAGTTGTGAGAGCCAGTGGGCAAATTGATAGGACTAGTGGGTAAGTTGTCAAGGCAATTCGAAAAGTTGTACAAGCAAGTGGGGTAGCTGTTAGGACAATTCGACAAGTCGTGCAATACGGGGGCCACTTCTGTGTCGGGCACAGTTGATTGACATGGGGGTCACTTATGTTTCAAGCGAGGGATATTACTGTCTGGGGTGAGCAACGAAATGAGGTGTCGGATACATTCAATATTTGTTATTATTTAGTGGATGTGAAAGTGTTTATTGTTTGTGCCATTTTCAGATATTATGTCAGCAGGTCTTATTGGTTGTTTCCTGTTGTTGATGTGTCATTTTGTCGTTGTATTGTTTTTTATTTGTTGTCGATTTCTTTTTGTGTATGTGTCTATTATATTTTGGTTGTTTTGCTTTTCTTTTGTTTGCGTCAGTGTGTTGGTGTGTCAGTTTTCATTGTCTATGTCAGCAGTTTTCATTGGTTGTTTCAGTTTTAATTTTTTGTGTGTCATTGTGTTGTTGTGTTATTTTTCATTTAGGATTGATTATTTTTTGTGTATGTGTATGTTACATTTTGGAAGTTTAGCTTTTCTTTAGGTGAATCTTTCAGTGTTTGTGTCAGTTTTTAATGATTGTGTCAACAGCTTCCCTTGATTGTTTCAATTGTCATTGTTCGTGTCAATTTGTCGCTGTGAAATTTTTCCTTTGTTGCCGTTTAATTTTTTGTGTATGTGTCTGTTACATTATGGGTAACGTGTTTTCTTTTGTTGTGTCAGATTACAGTGTTCCTGTAAGTATATTTCATTGGTTGTTTCAGTTTTCATTGGCTATGTCGCATTTTTATTGTCTCAATGGTTGTCATATTTTCAATGGATGTGTTATTTATTTTGAGTAGTTGTCGATTTCTTTTTTGTCTGTAACATTTTAAATATTAGTTAAGTTAGTTCTGTTGGATATAGGTGTGTCGTTCAGTGTCTGTGTCAATTTTCAATGTTTATGTTAGCAGTTTTCCTTTGTTGTGTCAGTTTTCCCTGAATGAGTCATTTTCTCGCTGTGTAATTTTCCCCAGTAGTTGTCGATTTCTTTTAGTTTGTTCAATTTTAACGTTAAAAGTTCAATAATTTTGATTTCTTTGATTGTGTCATTTTCATTGTTTGTGTCAGCAGTTGACCTTAATTGTTTCAGTTTTCATGGGTTATGTCGCTTCTTTGATTGCCTCAATGGTTGCCAGTTTTCAGATGGTGTGTTATGTTTTACAGTAGTTTGCGATTTCTCCTTTTTTGTTACAATTTTGTTAATATTTGTTACATTAATTTTGTTTTCGTTGGTTGTATCTGTGCCGTATTATCATATATGTGTGTTTGAGTGAGCAACGTTTCTTTTGACACTATAGCATACGCTGCTCCTTTTGACAATCATCGTTCACTACATCCAGCAACAATCACGCAAACCCTAGTCAATATCGATAATACACGGACGAAGATATCCACCGCACCATTTTAAACATAAAACAAAGAAAGGCTCATCTATCTTAACACAGAGATGCCCACATATCATTTTTCAAATAAAACTACACTGACGACAGCCGAAGTCAATAAACGCATTATACGATAGCCACCCCACCTAAAGTAGACAAATCGACACATCGACACCCACACATTTTCACCAACCTAACAGAATCTATAAGCCACACCTATGGTACAACCAACGTCTGAACGTGTTTGAACCAACTGCTATGCCGTTGTCAGCATAACTTATTCTAACATTATACGGAGAGTTATAGGTTACTAGCATGGTCTTTATACTACATAACAATCAACCCCAATCATTTCCCCACTTATTTCTTTATTTTTATATATCAGTAAGTGTGATTTTTACGGTTTTCATGTGAAAATTCTTTGCACCTGTTCCCAACCACAGATCGTATATCACCCCAACTATTAGTCTTATACGCACACCTCTGTATCCTAACCTATCAACATACACCTGCACCGTCGGATATAGCAAGATGTGGAGAGGTATATTCGCCCACGCCAGCCGACAAGTCTATTGATGTTAATGACTTCTTCTTTTCCATTCTTCTTCTTCTTCTTCTTCTGCTTCTTCTTCTTCTTCTTCTTCTTCTTCTTCTTCTTCTTCTTCTTCTTCTTCTTCTTCTTCTTCTTCTTCTTCTTCTTCTTCTTCTTCTGCGTTCATCCGGACTTTTTTTTTCGGACGTGATTGTGTTGTGCCTGTTTACAGCAGAGCTGAGTTCTTGCGCCGTTAGGCCGACACATCCGACTTCTGAGGGCATTTGTTGACCGGGTTAACCTTCCCGGGACTACTACTTCTATTACTACGAGTACTGTTACCATCATTACTGCTACTACCACTACTATGACGTACAGAGACATGGATATTATGTTGTCAGGTTATATTAGTTGGGTATTTTTTCACATCAGGGCATAATAGGAGACCAAGTCATAAAACAGAAACGTAGATCTGGTAAGACACAAACAGTCATACAAGAAAAAGAAAGACGCTATCATGTCAAACAAGAGTTATAGACAATGTCAGCACGATTGTAAGGTTGAATTGATTTCTGAAACACACAAGGCGCGTTTCTTCTCGCAAACAATACATAAGGTCAATAAGAGCGGTATTATCTCGCGCCTCACCCACGTTACCACCATGAATAACAACGCGCCTCCTTCCTCTGCAATGTATACTGGATTTTATACCTTACCTGCCATACCACACTAATGACCGAGTATCTTCCTTGATTAAATAATCGATTGTATACGTCACCCATAATGACCAGCTCCGACCTCTAGTGTAGTCCATAGTGTAAGATGGTCCTGACTGACATCGCTAAAACTGACTTGATTCAATATAACTCCGAAGAACGAAACAAATTATGACGATGTTTATACAATGAACATACCACACCCACACACACAAACATGCATACATACCCACAGCCACACCCCCACCCCCCACCCCACACACACACACACACAGTCCCCCTCTATGTATCTCTCTTACAGACATAAACTCCACGAGGAGTCACTTGGTATGTCATAACCTCTCACTCCCCACACCACTGGCCCTTCCGCGCATCCATGTAATCCTAATCCGTACCCCTAAACATGCGCATGATGACGATGTTTCTACAACACATGATGCTAGTGATTACTAACAACAACCAATAATAACCAGAAATATGTTAGATTCGCGGGTTTCTGTTGAAGATAGAACACAGGTCACTATACAACACCCATCAAGACACCTCCACCTCTTCCACGTCATTGAGGCGTGCCCACCTACACCTGTGTATAATGAATGATGTTGTTTCTATTACACGTATGGCACTAAACCACATCCCATCCCTATTAAGAGTCATCGGTCAGTGTTAATCACACCCTCGAAAAATAAATTTTTAAGACCTCTGGGACAAGTATCTCCATACGATACACTGTGCTCTGCAGGGAGCCCTGTTATATTACAGTATTTCCTTATTACATGTCTACCGTTGTTATTTTCGTCTTACGACAAGCAATGTAAAGCTCTATGAATGTCCTCTTCGCCCTACAGGCGGGTGGGGGAACCAACACGGGGTTTAAGATCCACTGGACGAGTATCTATACCTACCAACAACATCATGCATCCCTTTCATTTCCCTCCACAATACGAGAAGAACAGCCGGATAATGTATCCCCCATCCCCTCTTCTCATTTAATTGTTTGTCTATATAAGTTTTCACTTTATTAAAATTATACACCTTCTTTCAATCGTTTATTATTTCAATGTTTTATGTTTAACGTTGTACACCTCGAGGTGTCTCTTGACCGCGTCTTACGTCTTCGCTCACTTTAACCACAACCACGTCATTAGACGTACCCTTCCCTTCATTCCGAGGGGGTCACATGACTACCCGGCCCACTTGACCACGCCCACTTTTGCATAAAAAATCAATAATGGTAATCAAGAGATATCAAGCTTTAAGGAACAGGATCGATAAATAGTATCATCATCATCATCATCATCATCATCATCATCATCATCATCATCATCATCATCATCATCATCATCATCATCATCATCATCACCACCACCACCACCACCACCACCACCACCACCACCACCACCACCACCACACCACCACCATCATCATCATCATCATCATCATCATCATCATCATCATCATCATCATCATCATCATCATCATCATCATTATCATCATGTTCCATGCCGATAAGCGTGGGCGGTCATGTTCTGCTATCTCCCTCGATCACCACTCGGTCGGCTCCCTGTTCCTGTCCAGACCATGACACGTGACCACGATTTAATTCTCCGTCTACCCCTTGGTCTCTTCCCTTCGATCTTGCCAGTCGTTACAAAGTTCTCCAAGTCATTTCTTATTTCTTCTCATAACATGCCCGAAAAATTGTGTCTGCCTACGTCTAATGACTTTAATCAGTTTCCGATCTTCATGTGTTTCTTAAAGGAATTTTTCATTGGTTTTTCTGTCTGTCCATGATATTCGTTGCATTTTCCTCAGAAATCACATTTCCACAGTCACAGCTGTTTTTCAGCTTGGCTGCACATTGTCCGCGCTTCACATCCATAAAAAAGTAAAAGTTCTATGTAGCACTTCAACACTCTTTGTCTCGTTTCGATTTATATCTTTTTATTGGTCAGTATGTTTTTCTTCTTGCAAAAAGCTACCTTCGCAATGGAAATTCTTGTTATAATCTCTTCAAGGCATCTCTCATCAGATGGTATGACTGTGCCGAGATAACTGTATCGATTCACTTGCTTAAGTTTATGCCCATTTACTCGTATAGCACATTGTGGTATTTCCTTCTTCAAAGTGACGACCATAATCTGTGTCTTCTTAATATTCAGTTATATCCCTAGTTGTTCACTGTGTGCAACAACCGCATCTACTAAATTTTGCAGGTCCTGTACATTGTCTGCAATCAAGACTGTATCATGTGCATATCTAATGTTATTGATGTATCGTCCTCCAATGTAGATTCCTCCCATATCTTCTATATTTCTGAAAAATATTTTCACTGTATAGTGGAAAAAAAAAAAGAATTCTGGAGACATTACACATCGCTGTCTCACACCTCTTTTAATAGGCTGATATTGACCTACATCGTTATCAATTCCGATGGCAGCTTGTTGTTTCCAATATATGTTTTTAACAAGTCTAAGGTCTTGTCCATAAATTTGTAGATCTTAAAGCATCCTTATTATTTCGACATGTCTCACTTTATCGATAGACTTTGTGTAGTCAATAAACAAAGACACAGAACTTTGTTTACTTCTACGGAACGTTCAATCACTTTTCTCAGTATACACGCAGGATTTATTGTGCCCTTGACTTCTAAAAACCCACATTGTTCTTCTCCTATTTCGGGTTGTGTTGTCTTCCTAACATCTTTGCATGATAATTCTCAGCAGAATCTTCGTGATGCGGCTCATTATACTAATTGTTCGATGTTGATAGCTTTCCAAGGCTCCCGATTTCTTCGGGATTGCAATAAATGTAGAATTACATAATTCAGGAGGTATATCCTGATATATAATAATATATAAGATCCTCAAAACACCGCATGCTATGTCACCTATTATACTACTACTTACCTTTGAGCTGCATGGCCAGGTCTGACACTTATTCCTCAACAGACGAACGAAGAAGAAGAAGCATTAAATCCTCAAAGCCAGAGAGTCAGTATTTGGGGGCCAGTAATGGGAAGCAGGCAATCATGGCTGGTCACATTCATTAACTCTTTGATTCGATTTTTCATTATTATAATTTTTAATTGTCTCCTGTATATTTATGTATCGAACGAATATAGTTGTGGAAACAACATCGTGGAAGTGACACACTTCAAATTTCAACTATATATCGAAACTCAAACAGACAGAAGAATGTATCACCACACAAGGGGAAATTTCACGTTCGGTAAAAGTTCAAGCTGAAAATATTCTCTTCCACAAGTTATATTGGAGTGAGCTATCATCGAAGCGACCTCTTGGCAATACCCACATTAGGAGAAGACAATCATGTTTCTTTCAGTGACTGGGAGAGGCTAACTCTAGAACATGGTGTATGGTTTTGTTTTCCGCGTTTCCATCCTGTTTGAGGATATTGCGGTCAACACCAGCATCTTTCAGCTGTATGTTAATTCCTAGGCTAGATTACGCTCATCAGCACGCCACGACTTTCTGAGCGACCGGCTCCATACTCTCATGAGTCACTGGCGCGACTCGAACCACTTCTAATTCTCGTGCGTTCACGTCAACCACGAGAGTATTCGGGATTAACGAAGAAAGCTGCTAAAACCTCGGCTAGGGAGCCGGCTATGGCGTATTGTTTAGGGTCAGAAAAAAATATTAAAGCACTGTTTTAAACGCGAGAACGCGAGTGCCATATTTTAGACCAGTCCAATCAAGATTACTGATGTGCTCCATGTTCACGGACCGACTTTACTTTCTAGTTTCTTTATTGCTACACGTTTGAGGCTTGGCCGACACGGAAGTGTGGGTCAATGGGAAATATAATCCAGGCTTTTATGGTGCTTCTATTACATAACTACATGGCCATGGAGTTTCTATCACACAACTACCTTGTCATGGAGCTTCAGTCACATAACTACCTGGCCATGGAGATTTATCACATAACTACATGACCATGGAGCTTCTATCACATAACTACATGACCATAGAGCTTCTATCACATAACTACCTTGTCATGGAGCTTCAATCACATAACTACCTGGTCATGGAGCTTCAATCACATAACTACCTGGCCATAGAGCTTCAATCACATAACTACCTGGTCATGGAGCTTCAATCACATAACTACCTTGTCATGGAGCTTCTATCACATAACTACCTGGCCATGGAGCTTCAATCACATAACTACCTGGTCATGGCGCTTCAATCACATAACTACCTGGTCATGGAGCTTCAATCACATAACTACCTGGTCATGGAGCTTCAGTCATATAACTACCTGGCCATTGAGCTTTTATCACATGAATACCTGGCCATGGAGCTTCTATCACATGAATACCTGGCCATGGAGCTTCTATCACATAACTACCTAACCATGGAGCTTTTATCACATGAATACCTAGCCATGGAGCTTCTATCACATAAATACCTGGCCATGGAGCTTCTATCACATGAATACCTGGCCATGGAGCTTCTATTACATGAATACCTGGCCATGGAGCTTCTATTACATGAATACCTGGCCTTGGAGCTTCTATTACATGAATACCTGGCCTTGGAGCTTCTATTACATGAATACCTGGCCTTGGAGCTTCTATTACATGAATACCTGGCCATGGAGCTTCTATCACATAACTACCTGGCCATGGAGCTTCTATCACATGAATACCTGGCCATGGAGCTTCTATCACATAACTACCTGGCCATGGAGCTTCTATCATATAACTACCTGGCCATGGAGCTTCTATCACATAACTACCTGGCCATGGAGCTTCTATCATATAACTACCTGGCCATGGAGCTTCTATCATATAACTACCTGGCCATGGAACTTCTATTACATGAATACCTGGCCATGGAGCTTCTATCACATAACTACCTGGCCATGGAGCTTCTATCACATGAATACCTGGCCATGGAACTTCTATCACGTAACTACCTGGCCATGGAGCTTCTATCATATAACTACCTGGCCATGGAACTTCTATCACATAACTACCTGGCCATGGAGCTTCTATCATATAACTACCTGGCCATGGAGCTTCTATTACATGAATACCTGGCCATGGAGCTTCTATTACATGAATACCTGGTCATGGAGCTTCTATTACATGAATACCTGGCCTTGGAGCTTCTATTACATGAATACCTGGTCATGGAGCTTCTATCACATAACTACCTGGCCATGGAGCTTCTATCACATAACTACCTGGCCATGGAGCTTCTATCACATAACTACCTGGCCATGGAGCTTCTATCACATAACTACCTGGCCATGGAGCTTCTATGACATAACTACCTGGCCATGGAGCTTCTATCACATACTACCTGGCCATGGAGCTTCTATTACATGAATACCTGGCCATGGAGCTTCTATTACATGAATACCTGGTCCGCAGGCAGACGTGTTAGTGACTGTGCTTCTGTCATTGACATAGTAAGTAGATCCTGGACATAGAACTCTGTGCTTCTGTCATTGACATAGTAAGTAGATCCTGTACAGAGAACTCCGTGTGTCTGTCATTGACATAGTAACTATGTCCTGGACACATAAATATGTGCTTCTGTCATTGCCATAGTAAGTAGATACTGGACATAGAACTCTGTGATTCTGTTATTGACATAGTAAGTATCTGAATAACGAAGACATAAATCATAGATTGTACGATTTATTGCCTTGCATATTTCTCTGCATCTTGTCAGGTGCATACTGCAGAACTCTGTGCTCTCATAGACATATTAAGAATAGATTGGACACAGAAATATGTGCTTCTCTCATAGACAAAATAAGTACGCCCTGGACACAGAACTCTGTGCTTCTGTCATAGACATAGTAAAGTGTATGCCACTAAAGGAGTTGACATATTTATACTCGTTCTGTGACGTCATATATTTCGTCTTCATTGTAATGCCACCTGCCAGACAAGCCTTGCCTCTCCATCAATTATATTGTCAATTTCCGCGGCAACGCAATAGTATTTGGAAGTTCTATGACGAATTTACAATTATCATTTGTGGGAGCCCCTTGAGCGTGAGAATACTGAGAATCCCTGAGACGGAAACGTGCACGCAACGTTGCGTGGACAATTGTATTTTCAAATGTAATTACATATACTCTGATCGAGCGCGCATCCTGTTTTTCTTCTCAGTTGCTTAGGACGATTTGTGTGTCTATTTTATGTCTGCTTGTCTTATTGTCTGTTTTACTTACTCCCTGTCTCTCTCTGATTGCTTGCCTGTCGGTTTTTCTCTTCGCCCACAGCCCGTTCCATCCATCCATCCATCCATCCATCCATCCATCCATCCAACCATCCATCCATCCATCCATCCATCCATCCATCCATCCATCCATCCTCTCACTCATCTGTCTATGTCTATCCGTCCGTTCATTCACCTGTCTGTCTGTCTGTCTGTCTGTCTGTCTGTCTGTCTGTCTGTCTGTCTGTCTGTCTGTCTGTCTGTCTTATAACATTGTGAACTTGTCGAGGTTACATATATAACATTCTTTTATTCTATTTCGGTGGTGCTCAACCTTTTTTGGTCCATGCACCCTTCATCTTATCCTCAGAATGTTATTCCCCCCTTTCGCTTTTCCTCCCTATAAATTCCCCCCCCCCCCCCCCCACCTTGCGCCCATACACAGTATACGTAAAAATGGAAGCTAAATTTAATAACACAAACTAAAACACGTCTAGACATCTATGTTTGCTCGATTGTTGACATAGACATGTCCTCAACATTCTGTTCTCTCATGTTTGCTGAGACATATTCTCACCATTCTGTTCTCACATGTTTGCTGGTGTGTTTCCATAGACATTTATTGTTTCTTTAACCTGTATATTTGCTTCTGACTAATGTCTCAAGGTACATCTGTATAAAGGCTTAATGGCCATAGTAAATTCTTCTTATATCCCATTGCTTGTGGCGTTGGTGGTCATGTATATCCACTGCCTTCTCTCTCGTGTTCTGCGAATCATTTCTGAAATTGACATTCCTCCCTGTCATGATGTCAGACTACCCAGAGTCTACTTTCTTGGTATCCACCTGCCTCCCCTCCCCCCCAACCTCACCGGTGTGACTACATACTCCAACTTTCCCCTCCTCAGGACATACCCAGAGAATGTGGACGGTCTCTTCTGATGCGAGTAACCAGTTCTCTTAGCGGGTTAACTTCTCTAAAAATATCTTCATCTCTCCTGTCTATCTGTCTACGGTCTTCTCGTCATTCTTAAATAAAACAACATCTCTGTAGCTTCCACATAATCCCTCACTTGTCTACTAATTGACCATAATTCGCTTCCATATATCAGGATTGGCTCAATATATCGTGTAAGAACTCTTTTCCTAACCTTGATTAACAAATATAAACTGCAGAAAATATTCTACACCATGTGAAATGCAGTCTTTGTTTGGGCTATTCTAAACTTTATTAATACATCTTCCATCTGCTGGCACTCAAATAATTAAATACATTGGTACTAATCATATATTAACAGACTCCGTGGCGAAGGAATTATGGACGCAGTTTTTATTCCCGCATACCGCGTTCTAAACACAGCTGCGTTGGTTTTTTATGAAATGGTATGGGTGAAGGTCGTTCAGAAAGCAATGGCAATATAGTGTACGTAAACTTACTCATGAATCACGAACAGCCAAAATATGCCGAGGTTGGCTGCTACGTCCGTAAAGAATACGCAACTAACTATATATAATAAAGACGGAACTTCCGGTACAATGGCGACAAAATGAAGCGTTACTTTTCAGAGGGACGCTATTTAATGTTATCCTTTGGATTTCGTGTGATTTCCTATGGATTTCCTGTGAATAGTGTATTCCTGTGGATTATGTGATGTTATTTTGTGTTCCTTTTATTGGAAGTTTTCAAAAGAAGCCACGGAAGGCAGGTGGTGGATGAAATTTTGAGGGCAGCCGACAGATATTGTGGGTCATGGCCTCGAGCTTCACGACGGCAGGCAGAGGAACTCTTCTTGAGTCAATGGCTGCGGTCTCCGACCAGTAAGGTCACTGCCATAGAGGAAAGCAACGGCAAACTACCTCTTTAAAAGTGCCTAGTATATCATGATTCGCTTAAAGACTGATCATCGCAAGACAAGGACAGAGACGTTAAAATTAGCAACTTGGAACGTTAGGACGTTAAACAACGACGGAACATTAGAGAACATAAAACAAGAAATTGAAAGGGAAAAAATTAATATTTTAGGTATGTGCGAAACGAGATGGACAGGAGCAGGCATCAAGATAGAGGAAGATTTCAAGATTATTTATTCTGGAGGTGAAGATCGTCATAGAGGAGTGGCAATTATTTTGGACCGGAAAACAGCAAAATCTGTTCAAGGATATTGGGCCGTGTCGGACAGAGTTCTACTAGTTAAATTAAGTGGCAGACCTTTTAGCATAAATATTATTCAAGTATATGCCCCAACAGGAGAATCCAGTGAAGATAGTGTAGAAGAATTTTATAATGACATAGAGTCTGCCTTAAAGAAATGTAAAAATTCAGAAATAAACATCATAATAGGGGACTTCAATGCAAAAGTAGGAAATCAAGGGGATAGATACACAGTAGGAAACTATGGTTTAGGAGAGAGAAATGAAAGAGGATACAGACTCGTAGAGTGGGCAAAAGAACGGGAAATGATTGTAGGAAACACCTGGTTCAAGCAACACCCTAGAAGATTATGGACATGGAGGAGTCCTGATAGCAGGATTAGAAACCAGATTGACTACATTCTGATTAGCAGAAGATTTAGAAACGCATTAACACTAGCAAAAACAGTTCCCAGTGCTGATTGTTATAGTGACCACAGATTACTCACAGGAACATTGAGGATAAAGTTGAAGAAAGTCAAGTATATAACAGGAAACACTAAATATGATTTGTGTACATTGAGTAATGACAAGGAAATACAAAACAAATTCAACATAGAAGTACAGAACAGATTTGAAATTTTGTCTGATCTAGAGATCCTATTCCAGGATGTGGATGATCAATGGGAAACGTTGAGGAATTCAATCAATGTGGCTGCAGAAACAACTATTCCAAAATTAAAGAAGGTGGGTCGTAAGAAATGGATGACTGAAGAAATTTTACACCTCATGGAAACAAGAAGACTCAACAAAAATAATTCTGTCAAACATGAAGAAATTCACAGAAAAGTCAAAATATTATGTAAGGAGGCAAAAGAAGCATGGCTTGAGGAAAAGTGCTTAGAAATTGAAAACCAACACAACAGTCAAAATACCAAATTAGTGCACAAAAGAATTCAGGAACTTACTAATAAAAGAACAAGTACATCAACAGGGTGTCTAAAAACTGAAGATGGCAAAATCATAATAGAAAAAGACCAGATTCTACATGTATGGACAGATTATGTGAAACACCTTTATGATGATAACAGAGACGAACAGTATGATATTAGATTTAATAATGAAGGACCGCCAATTTTGGAGATGGAGGTTCGAAATGTTCTTAAGCATATGAAAGCTGGCAAGGCCCCCGGTGCAGATAACATCACAACAGAAATGATTAAAGCTTTAGAAGAATTTGGACTAGAGCAAGTCACCAGGCTGATGAACACATTATATGATACTGGAGATATACCTCCTGAATTATGTAACTCTGTATTTATTGCAATCCCAAAGAAATCAGGAACCTTGGAATGTGATCAACATAGAACAATTAGTATAATGAGTCACATCACAAAGATTTTGCTAAGAATTATCATGCAAAGAGTGAGGAAGAAGATACAACCTGAAATAGGGGAAGAACAATGTGGGTTTGTAGAAGGAAAGGGTACAGTAAATGCTGTGTATATGCTGCGAACAGTTATTGAACGTGCTATAGAAGTAAACAAGGATATACATCTTTGCTTTATTGACTATACAAAGGCTTTTGATAGAGTTAGACATGTCAACATGGTGGATATGCTTGCAGATCTACAAATTGATGGGAAAGACATTAGACTTATAAAAAACATATATTGGAAACAACAAGCTGCAATAAGGATTGATAATGAAGTGGGACAGTATCAGCCAATTAAGAGAGGTGTTAGGCAGGGATGTGTGATGTCTCCAGATCTTTTTTCCCTATACAGTGAAAATATTTTCAGAAATGTAGAGGATATAAATGGAATCAGCATTGGAGGACGAAACATCAATAACATTAGATATGCAGATGATACAGTATTAATTGCAGACAATGCGCAGGACCTGCAACAATTAGTAGATGCGGTTGTTGTACACAGTGAGCAACTGGGGTTAGAATTAAATTGTAAAAAGACTCAGGTTATGGTCGTCACTAGGAAGGAAGAAGTGCCACAATGTAATATACAAGTAAATGGAAATATTCTTCAACAAGTGAATCGGTACAATTATCTTGGAACAGTCATAACATCTGATGGGAGATGCCTTGAAGAGATTAGAACAAGAATCGCCATGGCGAAAGTAGCCTTTAGCAAGATGAAAAACATTCTGACCAATAAAAAGATGTCAATTGAAACGAGAAAAAGAGTGTTGAGGGGATACATAGAGCCTGTTCTTTTGTATGGATGTGAAACTTGGACAATGAGCAGTCAAGCTGAAAAGCATCTGATGGCTGCAGAATTGTGGTTTCTGAGGAAAATGCAAAGAATACCATGGACAGACAGAAAAACCAATGACCAAGTACTACAGGAGACAAATGAACATCGTAAACTGATTAGAGAAATTAGACGTAGACAGTCAAAATTTTTTGGACATGTTATGAGAAGAAATGGATTGGAGAACTTAGTGACAACTGGCAAGATCGAAGGGAACAGACCAAGGGGAAGACCGAGAGGAAATACCTGGATGGCTTGGCCACATGGCATGGACGAGACAGGAACACTGAGCTGATCCACGACACTGGTGATCGAGTGAAATGGCGAGTCATGACCTCCCACGCTTTCCGGCATGGCACATGATTGATTGATTTATCTAATCAATGATTGGACTACGAAACTGTTTTTCTTTCTATCTTTCTATACTAAGATAAGTGACAGTTAAGAGCGGTTAAGAGCAGAATAGGTCAATATAAGGCTTACTTTGGAAGATAATACTATCTTATAACCCTAACCAAAAACGAGAGTACTGAAGTGTTATGTAGAACCCGTCATGTTGTATGGCAGTGAGTAGTTAGTTAGTTAGTCGAGGTTCCAACTTCACGGCAACGTGTCGTCCCCATTATGCTCCATTCTCGTGCCAGCTAATATCACACAAAATGCCCCCCCCCCCCCCCCCCACTGTCCAATGTGACAAGTGGAATAGGCAGGAGTCTCAGCAATCCAACAGCCCGCATAGGTACACTGTGCATAATGCCGCCGCCAGAATGTCAACATAAAATTCATCCACGAATACCACAGTTCGTCGTCGATGGACTCGGCAGTCACCAGAAAGACCTCATTGGCCCGGGTTTTCTCACATGGCCCGGTCTCTTACCGCAGGGCGACTCACCGAAAGTGTCGCACAAAGTACGAACTCCGCAGCTTCAGCGCCGACTCCCAGGAGTCTCCCGAAAAATGCACTCGTGAACCGAAAGGGCAAAACAGTCAATTCAGCAACCGCCGGTAGCCATTGCAGTTCACTGTACAGGACAGATGTAAAAGCATTCCACTCGAATCTCACAGCTCACGGTGTCGCCCACGCACTCACTCAGTAGCAGAGCGACGGAACCATGTACTACCAGTCCAACACGAGGAAAATGCAATGGCAAACCGTAGCCACAAGCATAAACACGCCACATGCCTTAACGGCTAAACGCCTAACCGCCATGATGGCGACCAGAAGTATGGCAGTGAATTATAGAATGTAGACGAACAAACTAGGAAGAGTTTGGAGGCAACGTAGATATGGTTTATGAGACGAATGCTGTGAATACCTTCAGTGGAATTGATCAAGAACATCAAGATTCTCCCCCTGCTGTTCCTGTTCATACTCGTCCTTCTTCTCCCTTTTCCTCCTCTTCTTTTTCGTGTTCTCTGTCTTTGTGTGTGTGTGTATGTGTGTGTGTGTGTGTGTGTGTGTGTGTGCGTGCGTGAGTGCGTGTGTGCGCGCGTGTGTGTGTGTGTCTTCTTCCTCTACTTCTTCTTCTTCTTCTTCTTCTTCTTCTTCTTCTTCTTCTTCTTCTTCTTCTTCTTCTTTTTCTTCTTCAATGATACATTTTATTTTTCTCAAGCTTTTTCAACAACTCTAGCATTTCAAAACTACACTGGTTTCAAATATTGCAGATGTTTATTGAACAATTGCAATAGTTTACAAGTTTATGTTTTTCACGGATATTCGAAACGCCACATGCACAAGTTGTAAATACTTCAAAAGTGTGGTTTCATGAATGTGAAACATATCAAACTTGTAAAAACAGCAACAACGACATAATAACTAAATAACAGTCCAGAACAGTAAGCAAGTTTATCTTATTTGCCAGCTGACATGAGTTAATTGAATTCCAAAAATATAAGCACACCGTGTAACATTCACCATCATCAAGTGACTTGCCTGCTGGCGTGAGCGATCATGTTTCTCCACAACTTTCGATTTCCACCGACATGCATCAGTTCGTTTGCTGACATCCTTCAGTACTATGACACAAGACTGTCAAGAATTTTCTCTCGTTGACTTCATCAATCTCTCTTTCCACAAATCTTCCCAGTTGTCACTATATGTTCGATTTTTTGTCTTCTCATAAAGAACGTGGCCCAAAAATTATGCCTGTCACTGTCTGATGTTTGCGATTTGTTGTCTTTGTATCTTGGCCTTTTTCAAAACATTTAGATTAATCGTCTTGGTTGCCCAAGTAATTTTTAGCATTCTTTTGTATAACAGCATTTCTGAAGTATCAGTGAATTATTCGCTTGTATACTACTTGTCCAGGATTCGCAGCCATATGATAAAATTGGTTCTGTAAACGCAAGAATTCTTGCTCTAATCCATCCATCCATCATGTGCCATGCCGGTAAGCGTGGGCGGTCATGTTTTGCCATCTCACTGGATCACCAGAGTCGTGGATCAGCTCCGTGTTTCTGTCTCGACCATGCCAAGAGGCCAAGCCATCCAGGTATTTACTTCTAGGTCTTCCCCTTGATCTGTTCCCTTCGATCTTACCAGTCGTCACCAAATTCTCCAATTCATTTCTTCTCATAACATGCCCAAAAAATTGTGACTGTCTACGTCTAATGTCTCTAATCAGTTTACGATCTTCATTTGCTTCTTGAAGGACTTGTTCATTGGTCTTTCTGGCTGTCCATGGTATTCTTTGCATTTTCCTCAGAAACCACATTTCTACAGCCATCAGATGATTTTCATCTTGACTGCTCATTGTCCAAGCTTCACATCCATATAAAAGTACAGGTTTTAGCATCTCAACAATCTTTTTCTCGTTTCAATTGACATCTTTTTATTCGTCAGTATGGTTTTCATCTTGCTAAAGGCTACTTTTGCCATGGCGATTCTTGATCTAATCTCTTCAAGGCATCTCCTATCATATGTTATTACTGTTTCGAGATAATTGTACCTATTCACTTGTTGAAGAATATTCCCATTTCCTTGTATATTGCATTGTGGTATTTCGTTCTTCCTAGTGACGACCATAAGCTGTGTCTTTTTACAGCTTATATTCTAACCCTAGTTGTTCATTGTGTGTAACAACCGCATCTACTAAATGTTGCAGGTCCTGTTCATTGTCTGCAATCAAGACTGTATCATCTGCATATCTAATATTATTGATGCATCGTCCCCCAATGTTGATTCCTTCTATATCTTCTATATTTCTGAAAATACTTTCACTGTACAGGGAAAAAAGATCTGGAGACATTACACATCCCTGTCTCACACCTCTCTTAATAGGCTGATATTGGCCTACTTTATTATCAACTCTTATGGCAGTTTGTTGTTTCCAATATATGTTTTTTACAAGTCTAAGGTCTTTTCCATCAATTTATAGATCTTCAAGCATCCTTATCATGTCGACATGTCTCACTTTATCGAAAGCCTTTGTGTAGTCAATAAAGCAAAGGTGTAGATTTTTGTTTACTTCTATAGAACGTTCGATAACGGTTCCCGATTACGGAACGTTCGATTTACTATACCCTTGCATTCTACAAACCCACATTGTTCTTCTCCTATTTCAGGTTGTATTTTCCTCCTAACTCTTTGCATGATAATTCTTAGCAAAATCATAGTGATGTGACTCATTATACTAATTGTTCGATGTTGATCACATTCCAAGGCTCCTGATTTATGAGTTAGTGGGGTCAGGAGAGTAAAGAGGTGCAGGGAATGCAGATACAAATCGGCCTATACAGCTGGAACCTGATAAATATATATGTAAGTGGGGAATCTTGCATAAGCAGAGAGAGTTGGGACTGGTTCAAAGGTTCAGTGGACACCCTAGGTACAAGGTATCTGATATGTGGTGATTTCAACGCCCGCGCAAAGGAATGGGACAGGTCGGGAGAGAACAGACATGGTACTACTGCTCTTGCTGAGGCCTTGCTTGAGACGGATGTTGTCTGTCTAAATGACGGGACACCCACTAGGCTTGCAATGAGACCGGGGGACCCTTACACGGCATCGACCTGGCGCTTGTATCCCAAGAGGGGGCATCAGATATAAAATGGAGCGTCCTTGGAGACCATGGAAGTGACCACCTCCCCTGTTCTGTGCTGATACCTAAGTCCAGCACAGTTAGGACTATAAGAGCTCGCAGGGCATTCAGTTATGATCGCGACCACTCTTCGCTCTTGGGACGTCTTAGATCACAGGGAAGTTCTAAACCAACAAGAATTAAGAAATCAGGATAAACAGATTAGGTTGGATATTGAACGGAAAAAATTGGAAGCTAGTAACGTAAATACAGAAGAACAAGAAATGGATGAAAAATCAGACACTGATGAAAATAGTAGTATGAAGGAAGACATTATAAGTTCTCGTCATGAAAATGAAGACATTGATATAGAGATGGCACTTATAGAGAAAAATCTAGCATTACTTAGGAAGTGGAGGTATGGCAAATAGATTGATAGGAAATTTTGCAGATAGCAGGAGAGAATTTTTTTTGGATTTAATGATGATTTAAAATGTGAGACCTATGTATTGAGGTTAGAAGACAAATCATTTTATACCACTGTATTTGATGAAATACAGTAGCTGTAAATTACAGATGAATGTGGTAATTAGAGCAGGTTGGTAGATAGCCTGGTTATGACTTATTGTGTTTTTCTTTAGCGAGTAGACAATTGGTTATTAGTATAAAAATAGGTTTTAATTGAATATGATTTTTCGATGCATCATGTACATTATGTTATATTATTTTGATTGAGGTTTTCCTTTGACTTGGTTACTAATTGGTTCTGTAAAATGATTGCCATTTTATTATGTATGTGGGGGATAAACATTGCGTAGAAAATGTTGGGGGGAAAGATATCCTGTTTTGATTTGAATTGCTCATGATTGTGGTTTTCATTTGAATTGCCTTGTTTAATATTCGATCAATTGTTTTGACTTATAATTATTAGACAGTTATTATTTTGCTATTTATGATTAAGTTTGATAAAAAGTTGGTTTAGACTAGGTCTAATGGAAAAAGTAATAGGACACTACATTCAGATAAAGAGAGACATATTTTGTAATGGTTGGGAGAAGGCTAATAGATATTTGAAAGATATAAGTTCTGCGTTAATAGAAACACATAGATTGAATGCCATGCTTGGATGTGGGGGTTGTAATAGGTGCTGCGCTAGTCAGCGTTAATAGAAACACATGGATTGAAGGCCATGTTTGGATTGTGGGGGAGATTGGTTTAACTCAAAAAGGGGGCTGTGGTTATCAGCATTAAACATATGTCAGCACAGTAGTTGGGGAGTAAGTATGTTCATAGGAAATGAACATTGTCAATATTAATTAGGGACGCTGTGGTTACAGCATGAAATAAGTAAAAGTAGAAATTATGTTCATAATAAATGAACAGTAAAAATTTTTTTGAACATGCATCGAAAGCCATGGAGGTTTGGGAAGGTGTGTTATAAATAAAGGATACTGATATAGTATAGACAAGGGGGAAGGTACAGTCATAAAGTCATATTTTACTGGCTGTTGTTGGCAGTACAAATGATACAGGTCAGAGAGTAGAATAATATTTTTAATCTTGAGAGTATAAAGATGGAGTTTTAGATCGACGTAACTTTTAACAAAATATTTACTATGAACAAAATTGAAGAACATATCATTTTCATGGATTATATGATTCGATTTTTTTTTTTGAAAACTTTATTTTATAAAGTTTTGTGAGTGCAAGGGAGGATAAATGTGACTACTTCTTACTATCTTCTTGGTGCGCACCAACCATTTCTCTGTCTGTCCTGTGTTGTTTAGTTGATGTTCGCGAGAGTATGATATGTTGCATATCTTCAATTTTTGTTTATATACCAATGATTTCGATGGACATACGTGTCTATAACATATATAGGCGGATTGCTTGTATAGTGTATTATAAAGTGAGATGTTGTAATGTAGAATGTTACGATGTTACGATGGGAAAATATAGAAGAAATAATTAAGGTGTAATGTTGATGGTGAATGAAGAAGAAGTATAAGTTCACGGTAAATAATAGAAGAAGTGTAAGGTTGGTTGGAGGTCATAGCGGGTGGCTATAAGACATAAGTAGTAGAGTAGTGGAGTTGTAGGAGTAGAAGGACTGTGGAGTAGTGAATAAAAGTCAGTTCCAGGTTAGAGGAATATGATTTTCGTGGTTAGGAGTTGAGCCATGTTAAAGTTGTTTAAGACATGTAAGCGGGTTGCTTGTGATTTTACAGAAACGAAGAAGAAGTAATTGTGTGGTTGGGAGAATAGTGCTTGGTATAGGATTATTTGGGGTAAGATGGATAAGAATATAGAACGGATAGTGGTCTTGAAGCATAACTCGTGGGTCGTAGATTTAGGTTAAGTGAGTTCTGAGTTAAGACTTTTCGGGGAAAAGTCTCGTTGAGGGTAGAGAGGAAATATAACAGAGTGGGTCTGTTAAAGGGTTTAGATGGCATGGCGTGCAAAGGGAAAAGGGTCTAGTAGGTGATGCACGCGTAAGCACCCGGTTGTTAAGTAACTAGGGACGCTCACGCGCTGACGTGGAGGCAGGGAACGTATTAGTTACCACCAAGATCTCAGGCCAGTAGGACGTGGGTCTACATCTATACAATATGTTACGTTTTTGATATGAAGATGTTTCCTGCAATAAACTTAGACAGTAACTACTGCTTGGCCTCTGCGTTCGTTCAGTTGCATTCGTGTCCCGTTGCTCTGTTATAGAATCTTGACATTTGCACATGATGTGCTGGTGTACAGACAGGGCAGAGACAGGGACAGGTGGTGGTAAACAGGGTGGCGGGGTGGTGCAGGGACGCAGGGGCCATTATAAACCCAGACAAGGCATCGGTAGCGTGGTACTCCTTGGATAACCGGATCGTCAAGGCAGACGTCCCAGGTATTATATTGAATGGATGTCCTCTTAGTCGAGAGAGTAAATTGAAGTACTTGGGTGTCACCTTTGACAGGTGTTTGTCTTTTAAGGATCACGTGGAGGCTTTAGGTGGTGAAGGCTGGTAGGGGACTTAATGCATTGAGGGCTATGTCAGCAACCGGGGTAGATCAGAGGATGCTGTACAGGCTCTTCCAGCAGTTAATAATTTCTGTCATTGAGTATGGTTTGGGGCTGCTGACAGTATCACAGAGCCAGCTTGAAAGGCTGGAGCGCATACAGAATGCTGCGATGCAGTTAATCCTGGGGTGCACAAAGGACACACCAATTATATGCATGAGGCATATCCTGGCGCTACCAACAATGACGGATAGGCATAGGGTCCTTCAGGCCAAATGGTACTTGAGAGTTGCCGCAGACAGGGATCACCCGCTGCATGCAGCAATGGATATGGTAAAGGGTCATAGATTAAGACGGGGCAGGTCCTGGATGGCACAGGTAGAACTTTCTATAAGTCAGGTGTGTGATCTAGAGACCATCAATCATGAAAGAGAGTGGGTTAAAGTTCCGGAAGACGTGACGGTCTAGCACAATGTAATAATAACACTGGATCGTGAGTGCAGAGAATGGGCAGCGGGCCGCACTGAGATTGAAGTGCAACAGCTGATCCAACACACATCAAGGTGACATAGTCATCTACACTGATAGGTCAGTGGTGAGAAACAGACGTAGTGGCTGGGGCTTTATTGCAAAGGCTAATGGGCGAGTCTTGAAAAAGGAGAGTCTGGCATATGAGACTACGACCTCCAGCATGAGAATGGAGGTTAAGGCAGTAACAGCGGCATTCCGGTGGCTTGATGAGACTACTTCAACACACGTTGTATTCATTACGGATTCAAAGAGTATGCACAGCAAGGTGGAGAAAGGAATGTTTCGTGTGGAATGGCTCTCGTCGCTGCAGAGGTCACAGATCGTGAGAATTGTATGGATATATTACCCTGGCCATGCGGGTGTACGGGGGAATGAACAGGCTGATAGGCTAGCAGGGAATGCACCTATTGATGGAATTTTGACTATGGACAAGGGGGAGGTGGTCGTGCGCTTGTAAGACCAGGTGGAGACGGTGGAGGAATAGATTTAGAACCCATATGTGGAAAGGATGAGATTGCGGGGGATCGGCAGGGGTTTTGGAAGAATCTCAAAACTGAGAAGGGAGACCAGGAGAACTTTTAATCAGATGACGGTGCGAACGATTAGTAATATGACTCCTTCGCTGGCTGTGAACGAGGGGACGGAGCACGTATGGGAATGTCCTGAGTGCAGTGATATCGGTTCTTGACTCAACTCAACTCAACCGATTTCTTTGGGATTGCGATAAATACAGAATTACATAATTCATGTGGTATATTTCCAGTATCACATATTGTATTAAGCAGACTGTTAACTTTATCTATTCCATATTCTTATAAAGCATTAATCATTTCTGTTGTGACGCTGTCTGAACCGGGGGTCTTGCAAGATTTCATATGGTTAAGAGCATTCTGAACCTCCATCTTTAAAATTACTCTAATATCCAGTGACAATGTTTTAGTGCATAACACGTTCTTTCCTTTAATAAATGCAGTTTTTAACTTTACATATTCTATTTGTTATCTCTGTGAAATCTCTTCCTTCTAAAAAATGATTTTTCTAACTTACAATGGCCAATATTTAATGCATAAGACTTTCTATGTAATATGACAGTTAGATAAATTGATTGACAATAAACATGTGTCTTATACAACAGAAGTATTGTAACAGTTACATGTATTAATTGACTATAAACATGTGTTTTAAACATCAGAAATAACGTAACAGTTAAATATATTAACTGACAATAAACATGAGTCTCAAACAACAGAAATAATGTGGTGCGGCAATGAGAGAGAGAGAGAGAGAGAGAGAGAGAGAGAGAGAGAGAGAGAGAGAGAGAGAGAGAGAGAGAGAGAGAGAGAGAGAGAGAGAGGGAGAGAGAGAGAGAGAGAAAAAAAAAGAGAGCTCAAACACACAAGTAGTATGTCAGGAGATATTTGAGGTGCACACGTGGCGGTTTTATGTTGAGTTATATCGCGACAGGCCGCCACATAAAAAAGCGGACCGCATTTGACCTACTTTTTCAAGTTTTGCGCTTTTTGGTGCTTAACTACTTCCGGTTTTTAGCGTGTAAAAAGTTAAACTTCAATTATTAAAAGGTAAATTATATACGAAATAATTTTTTCCCGAACCATGTCTACTGTGTGTGTGTATTTGTGTGTGTGTGTGTGTGTGTGTGTGTGTGTGTGTGTGTGTGTGTGTGTACGCAGTAGGCATTGGGGTGTGGGAACAGGCGATTGGTCCCTTATTTCGGCTATGAGCATTTGCCCGCAGTGGTCCAACAGACCCACATATATTGTGAGGAGGTGTGAAGTTTGATGATCAACTCGGCCACTGACCAGACCAAGTGCAGTACTGAGCGGGCAATACAACACTTTGATTTTAGCCAAAAGACGGAACCGGGTGAGCAAATATGCCATTATACTGTTTACAACCTCATGAAATACAGTGAGATCTAATCATAGTTTAAAATATTGTCGAGGAGGTAAAATAGCATAAAGAAATGAGCTAATTAACTTAGGAAATTGTCTTATTCCTACATATTCTAATAGTAATTATTAATGTTAATGAGTTAAAGATAGCAAACACACTTAAAATAAAAACACCAAAGGAGACTCTTCACATGGAAGTTTCCGGACAGTATTACCAAAAATCAGATAGATTATGATTGATTGATTCATTTAGGAATCGACAACACAGCATTCGGGGCATTCCCATAAGTGCTCCGTCCCCATCCTCAGCAGCCAGCGAAAAGTTCCAGGTAGATTATATGTTAATACAAAGAAGATGGAAGATCAAGCATAACATCTGCAAAAACCCAACGAAGTGCAGGCTGTGGTACACATTATCAATTATTAGAAGCAGATCTGAAATTAAAACTAAAAAATCGTACCCGATGACCAAGGCCACTTCGTTTTGATCTTACAAAAAATACCAGATGCATACAACGTAGAAGTGAGGAATCGCTTTAGGGTTTTAATGTCTGTGTAAGAGGAAATGAGACCTGATGAACTAGCAGTACAAGCTAGTGTTATCTTGATAAAAGCAGCCAAAGATTTAATTCCGTCCAGGCCATGGATTACACGATGCACTTTAGAATTAATAAAACAACGAAGGGAACTGAAACAGAAAGGAGAAACCGATAATAGTAGGAAGAAGTATAAATCTTTAACACGAGAAATAAGAGCACAAGAAAGGACAAAAACCAATATATATATATATATATATATATATATATATATATATATATATATATATATATATATATATATATATATATATATATATATATATATATATATATAAGATTGTTGTATTAAAATAGAGCAATATCACAAGAATGGAAGAGATTACGAAATGTTCAAAGTAATCAAGTTATTGACAATAAATATTCGACCTCAATTAAATGTTAACTGTGACAAGTTGGGAAATACCTTAACAGAATCTAGACAAATTCTAGAATGAAGGCAGGAATTTTGCAGTGGAATGTATGATATGAATGACTGAGGATATGAGTGGTAAGCATGAACCAATGACAGCAGTGATAGAACCTGAGCCCTCATTAGATGAAATTGCATGGGCAATAAAGAACCTGAAGAATGGTAAATCACCTCGATGTGATGAGATACCAGCTGAGCTAATTAAAGCGGGAGGAGAAGAAAGATTACACATCTATCTCGCATTAAGTAAAATGATATGGAAATATAGTATATGGCCAAAAGTTTGGAAGAGGACTATCTTCATTCCAATACCAAAAACAGGGCAACCTGAAATTATGCACCAACTATAGATCTGTTGTCCTAATCAGTCATGCACGTAAAATTCTACTAAACAGCATGATAGGAAGACTTTGTAAGAAAATGGAAGAAGAGTTTAACGTGGTTCCAGCTGGATTTAGACAAGAAAGAGGAACACGCGATCACATACTCAACATGCGTTTAATAATAGAGAAGTGCAGAAAATTTAATGTAAACATATTCTCATGTTTTGTGGATTATTCAAAGGCATTTGACTGTATACAACATCAGAAGCTTTGGGAAATCATGAGGAATATGGACTTTCCATTGCATGTAATACAACTTATAAAAATGCTCTGCCTAGACCAACAAGCAGTGGTTAGAATAGATGGCGAGACATCAGAATGGTTTGACATCATACAAGGAATCAGTCAGGGCTGTTTGCTGTCACCCTATTTGTTTAACCTTTATGCCGAAAATATAATGAGAAATGTCAGAGATGATATAACCAGGGAGCAATGTAAAGCCCTAAATATCGGTGGTGATGAAATACCAGAGTTTCGATATGCTGATGACACAGTATTACTATCCACAACACAGAATGGCATGGAAAACCTAATAACCTCAACCCAAAGAAATAGTGAAAATCACAACTTATACCTTAACATAGCAAACAGAAATATAATGCATACAGATAAAACTACTAAGGAGAAAGAAATATATTTTAATGAGGAAAGATTGGGGGCGGTGGAAGATTTTGAATATCTTGGGTCATTGATTACCCACAATGGTGACACAATGAAAGAAATTAAATGCCGACTGTCAATTGCTCTTCAAAGACTAAACCACTGAATAAATTATTGAGTGGGACAGTAGAACTACAAAAGTTAAATTTTTAAGAGCATGCATCTTTCCGTTTGCAACATACGCATGTGAGACCTGGACACTAACTAAACAATCTGAACAGGGTATAAATGCCTTTGAATATAAATGTTATAGACGTGTTCTAAGATATATTGGGTAAAGAAAAGAACAAATGCATCCATACTTCAAGAGCTAACTATTGCAGAAGGTTGGCTATAGAAGACGATGAAACAAAATTTTTTAAAAATATATTTTGATCACATGAAACGTCATTAAAGTTTGGAGAGAACATTAATGGAGGGGTATATGCCTGGAAAGAGAGAAAGTGGAAGGCCAAAGATAAGATTAGTGCAGGATGTGGTGGATGATCTCCAGGTGGGTGTATAAGACATGGGACATCTTGCTAGTGATAAAATGTTTTTCCGGAAGGTTGTTATGGGAGCGAGGTTCTGCAAAAGACATGCTATTGATGAACGAATTAATTAATTATGACTGTAATAAAAAAAATATTCAATTAAATTATCATACTTAGTGACTTATGTAAATAATTGACAAAGTATAAAAGCATAATAATAATGCGAGTTATTTCCCTTGACTAGACCTGGATAAATAGTTTCCCCTGATATTTCTCTAGTAAATCATATTCACCATCAAGGGATGTAACTCATGAATAACATGAATGGTTTATTGCGGTTACTTCTATTTTGTTAGAGAACTTTTTTCTTTTTAAATTTTCTTATACTTGTAGTGGGTGTGGTTTGGTGTCACCGTTGTTAAGGCATGGGTAGCGGTTATTAGTGATCTGCAGAGAGGCGTAGTGGTATAAATACTATAATCATAAAGCTCTTCAAATGAAAATCTTAAAACTTAAATATGGCCGCTGGGCGGGAGGAGTCGCAGATTGTTTGTAGTGTGAAGTCGGATGGTAAAGTAGCTAGCGATGAGGTAGCTGTGGCCAATTGTATGACCAATTGGTCGCCGTGGCTGAATGTATGGCCAAGTGGTCGTCGTGGCCGAGCGTATGACCAAGTTAGCGCCGTGGTTAAATGTATGATCAAGTGGTCAGCGTGGCTAAATATATGGAAAAGTGGTCGGCGTGGCTGACTGTATGACCAAGCGGTCGACGTTCCCGAAAGTATGACCAAGTAGTCGGCGTGACTGAATGTATGATCAAGATTTTGCCGTGGCTGAATGTATGACCAAGTGGACTACGTGTCCAAATGTATGAACAAGTGATTGGCGTGACCGAATGTATGGCCAAGTGGTCACCGTGGCCGAATGCATGATTAAGTGGTCGCTAGTGCCTAGTGTATGATTAAGTGGTCGCCGTGGCTCAATGTATGACGACGAATAGCCAGTCAAATGGTGTAGTATAGAGAATAGGAGGTCTACAATCAACAATTTCGATGCATATTTACGGATCCGATCGTCAGATGACCTTGGTTTTTCACACACAAAGATGGCACTGCATCTGGTAACATGCAAAACGATACATCCAGACAAGTGGGTAACTGTTACTTCTGGCCAAAGATGGCTCTACATCCGGTTACATTCTTAAGGATACATACGGAATACGTGAGTAATGGTTACGGCCGGCCAAAGATGGCAGTGCTTCCGGTCACAGGTATAACGATACATCACGAGACGTATGTAATGGTTACATCCGATCACATGCTTAAGGGGTACATCCGAGCCACGTTGTTAATAGGTGTACTGCATAAAACCGACGGCTGTGCGTTGTCGAACCAGGGGACCTAACTCATGATGATCACCATGTATGTCCTGATATCACCACACCGTCAATACATCATCGGGGATTAAAATGCTCTCTCTTCTCTCTCGTTTCTATATCCATGTAGTCTAGGGTCGCCGAGAAACACCAAAGAACATCTTAACATAAATACTAACATAAGTTAGTTTCGAATGTAGTATACACAACTATAACCAATGCATCACAGTGTCAGACTAAAACATTCTCGTATACATATAGCAGAGATGTGATCACCGATACCAGTTGGGGAAGTCGTAACATTTACTTAACAGCTAGCGGGTCATACATGGACGAGTGGTTAGCGCATATCATCAAATGTGCACACGTACTCAACAAATTGTGCCAGCTCGACCATAGGCACATGTCACGAGCTGTCCTAACCACCGAAGTTATCACGATTCAGATCAGGTATTTACACTGTCACTAAGATTTTGCTAAGAATTATCATGCAAGCAGTTAGGAAAATACAACCTGAAATAAGAACAATGTGAGTTTGTAGAAGGCAAGGGTACAGTAAATGCTGTGTACATACTGAGAACAGTAATTGAACTTTCTATAGAACTAAACAAAGATCTACACCTCTGCTTTGTTATTGATTACACAAAGGCTTTCGATAAAGTGAGACATGTCGACATGATAACATCATGAAGATCTACAAATTTATGAAAAGACCTTAGACTTGTAAAAAACATATATTGGAAACAACAAGCTGCCATAAGAATTGATAATGAAGTAGGCCAATATCAGCCTATTAAGAGA
Source organism: Cepaea nemoralis (assembly GCA_014155875.1). Lineage (NCBI taxonomy): Eukaryota > Metazoa > Mollusca > Gastropoda > Stylommatophora > Helicidae > Cepaea > Cepaea nemoralis. The sequence goes on along the minus strand of JACEFZ010027846.1, from coordinate 199,204 downwards.
GTTGTGAAACAGGGATGTGTATTGTCTCCAGATCTTTTTTCCCTGTACGGTGAACACATTTTCAGAAATATTGAAGATATGGAAGGAATCAACATTGGGGCACGATACATCAATAACACTAGAAACGCAGATGATACAGTCTTGATTGCAGAAAATGAACAGGACCTGCAAAATTTAGTAGAACGGTTAGTGCACACAGTGAACTACCGGGGTTAGAATTGAATTGTAAGAAGACACAGATTATGGTCGCCACTAGGAAGAAAGAAATACCACAATGTAATATACAAGTAAATGAGCATATTCTTTAACAAGTGAATCGGTACAACTATCTCGGAACAGTCATAACATCTGATGGGAGATGCCTTGAAGAGATTAGAACAATATTTGCCATCTCGACGGTAGCCTTTTGCAAGATTAGCTCCGTGCTTTGTGTCTAGACCATGCCACGTGGCCAAGCCATCCAGGAATTTAATTCTTTGTCTTCCCCTTGGTCTGTTCCCTTCGATCTTGCCAGTTGTCACCAAGTTCTCCAATCCATTTCTTCTCATTATATTCCCAAAAAAAAACTTTGACCGTCTACATTTAATGTTTCTAATAAGTTTACGATCTTAATTTGTTTCTTGAAGGACTATTTCATTGGTTTTTCTATCTGTCCATGGTATTCTTTGCATTTTCCTCAGAAACCACATCTCCTCAGTCATCAGATGATTTTGAGCTTGTCTTTTCATTGTCCACGCCTAACATCCATACAAAAGTACAGGTTCTGTAGCACTTCAACACTCCTTTCCTCGTTTCAGTTGATATCTTTTTATTGGTCAGTATGTTGTTCATACTCTGTTGTAGATAGTTGTACAGATTCACTTGTTAAAGAATATTCCCATTTACTTGTATAATACATCGTGGTATTTCTTTCTTCAGGAAGAAAATACAACCCGAAATAGGAGAAGACCAATGTGGGTTTGTAGAAGGCAAGGGCACAGTAAATGCTGTGTATATACTGAGGACAGTAATTGAACGTTCTATAGAAGTAAACAAAGATCTATATCTTTGCTTTAGTTTATTGACTACACAAAGGCTTTCGATAAAGTGAGACATGTCGACATGATAAGGAATGCTTGAAAATCTACAAATTGATGGAAAAGACTTTAGACTTGTAAAAAACATATATTGGAAACATCAAGCTACCACCAGAATTGATAACAATGTAGGTAAATATCAGCTTATTAAAAGAGGTGGGAGACAGGAATGTGTAATGTCTCCAGTCCTTTTTTCTCTGTACAGTGAAAATATTTTCAGAAATATAGACGATATGGAAGAAATCAACATTGGGGGACGATGCATCAATAACATTAGATATGCAGATGATACAGTCTTGATTGCAGACTGTGACATTATGGATCAGTCACATACATTCCCAGTCCACCACCTCCATAATAATACTTTTACTTTGAACGGAGACCATCCAGATAGTAGGGTTATTAATAGAATCGAACATTCCAGATCACGGTGGGGTAGGGCAGTGGCACAATTTGATTGGCTAATACGTGGCAGCCCACGCTAACTACTAAGCCAAATGTTAAATATCTGGTAGATTGAGCTCGGTTTCCAGCAAGGCAGGATGCATTGTGATGTGGTGATCATAACGCCCTAAAAATATAATGAATATTGTTCTCTGGAATAACAGGTACCACTTTAAAACATAATTTAATGTTGTGGTTATGCCTAGTGAACGAAAGAGAAAAATATAAGAGTATTTTATGAAGAAAGTGCGAAAGTGAAAAACATAACTTCATTGCGAAAGTATTCTGAATATTGCTTCTTCAACCTGTCAGGTCTTCCACGCTGTATAATACTCCAAGTGCATATCATTCCCCTGTTGTGACTGGTTGCGTATGCTTGATGATTGTAAATAACACTCAATGCAGATTTCGCAAACCCTTTGTGCATTCTAAATGCCTATCATGGCCCATTCTTAACCAAACTGTACACTGCTCTAGTGAGTTTACATTTGGCAGTTTTGGATCGGAATGTGTGATGTAACATGTACAAGTTCTTTTGTAAATGCTGAGAATGCTAGAGTGAGTGAGTTGGTGATTTTATAAGTAGCCTCTTACATTGGTAGAAGGATAGATGCTTCAATATCCATATGTAGGCAGGGCGTGTATGGCACGCCAGAATTGCAAAGTTCCTGTGATGCCTGGTGGCTAGATTACGCTCAAGAGAATTAATACAATTTCTCTCTGAAGTATTACACTGGTACCTCTACTGTGGGTTGGTTCACTAGCTAAAAGGACAATATGTGTTCGAACCTGTGTCTTAGTAGGCTGAATATAATGTATGGCTCATGCAAATTTACAGGGGAAAAAACATGTTTCTCCCATATGTGCTTTGGTTCATAAGTGAACAATTGTTTATGCAATTTGGCTTGTTACCTACTGTAGTAGATATGGACATTACTCAGTGGGGAAAGAGCACATGATGATGATGTACTTGTGAGCCGGGTCTGGTCTGAGAGAGGTGAGGTCTGGCATTGCTGTGTGAGTGTGTATGGAATAGGACATTCATGCACCAACATAACAACCATTGAAATTGATGTTTGGTCTGCTAATTGGGTAAATGCCATTAGTTTAATACATATTGCATATTGCAGTTGTAAATGCCTATTTTCCATCTGCCTCACCATGCCTGCTCATGTTGCTAATTCACAATGCCTGTCTCATGTTGCTATTTCACAATGCTTGCTCATGCTGCTTGCCTTATAGTGCTTGCTTTATTGTGTCTGTTCCTCATTGTGCCCAGGTTTACTGTGGTTAAAATAGGTGAGAACCTAGACATATAAAATGCTTGTAATTGTGTTAAGCTACACTGTCTCAGCATGTGGGCTTGTGGCTACCACAAACAGGGGTGAATAATGAAAACATATCACCCACAGTCCATCAGAGTGGAATACACTCCATCATCAACCAGAACAGGTGTGTTTGGTCAACACCCCTCCCCTCACCTCCCCATTTCTATCTGTGTATGTTGATGTTTGATAACATTGTCTTGAACAAATGTAAAGAAATGTTGTACTATTTTATGTATCAACAGAGAACAAAGAATGGTGGAGAGGCCTTCATATTTTCTCTGGGACAACTAAACAGGAGTCCCAGACCCAGAACTAACTCTCTATAGGTGCAATCCAGGGATAATTACAGAAGAACCCAGGCTGATTTGTCAGCTTTTATCTTCATGACATACCTTGGCCCAAGTCAACTGAAATTTACTGTTTTTGAACAGGAAGCAGGATTGGTATACATTGGTAAAGAAGACCCCTGTCTACAGTTGGTCTCGGTCAGGCTCATGGAAAGTTAAACCTGTGCCCCAATGGAACACCTAGTTATTCTCCTAGAATTCGTAATGCAGGAATTTCTCGGAGGGTTTTACCTCAGCTTCCCAACTGCTGAAAGTCAAATGGGAGGAAAACGGTTCTGAAGAATTCCATTATCAGGATTAATGTGATCATTGTGGTGATCAGTGTTGTGATTATTATATCAGCATCATATGAGAACTGAGAACAAGTCTCTTGTTGTTAACCCCATTCAAAGAAACCTGGTGAAGTAACTCTTGCAGTGGATTGTTATCTGAGAATATCTTGGAGAATACCCAGCATGGTGCTCACACAGTGATTGTTGGGGAGACTTGAAAAGTAGGTGAAGTCGGACTCCTAGGTGAGATGCTGCACAATACATTGGATTTTGTTCATATCTCTGGGTCTCTTCAGCAAGTCATGATCTACATGTACCGAGTATACATCTCCCAATGTCAGGAAAGTGATATCCTCAACCATTTGAAGTACCCCAGTGTCAGCTTCACAGGCAGTCTGGTCGACAGTGAGATTCAGTACCATATCATCACCCCAAATTCTGTTCTCGAGAGGAAATTATCTTGCATGGGACTTATTACAGGAAGTCTGCTACCTGGAGCTTTCCCAACATCAATTACTGATGATAACAGGATGCAAATGATCCAGAACAGTAGTTCTTTCCTTAAGTTTTCCCATAACAAGGATTCTATAATTTTCTCCAATGTCAGTGAAGTGATGATGAATACATGAATCAGTGGTGTAGGAGGAGATTAGAGGGATGGATTAGAGTTGGAGAGTTTGAGATTGAGTATATTGGTGGATTTTCATAGAATGTACTCATTTTTCCATTTTTACACTCACATTGCATATGATTGTTTATTATTGAAGTGTACTGGGTGTGATGGCACATGGGTCATTGCTCAATCACTAAGAACAGCTCAATAAAAGATGGTATTGAGAACAGTGTTTTTAAGTACATGTCCCAAGTGAATGTCTTGTACATTTGCTGTCAAGTCTTGTTCCTGGTGAATGTCTTAATTTAATGTGGTTGGTTACAGATATTGTGAAAAGTCCTGTATAGATGTTGTCAAGTATCTCTTATGATGTATGTCTTATACAATTGTGGTGTAAACAATTCCATGTAAATGTATGTCCCACTTTTGTCAAGAACCTGTCATGTAGTTGTCTTGTTCAACAGATGTTATGTACAGTTATTGTTGAGTTTGTCTGCTAATATTGAATCCAAAAGTCCTGAGGTCTAATTGGACAACTGACATAGGTCACTTTTGACACAAATAAAATAAGGGAAGATCTAATGTGGCGGACGAATAGCACACTGACAACATTATGATGAGTGAATTGGATCCTCAGTTGTACAGGGGCGAATAGTCCAGATCATCTTTTCGCCTTTGAGGGAACCTTTTTCTTCTTTTATAAATTTATGTGTAGATACTTGGGAATCTCACAGTGGGGGTTCAGAGCCAAAGGAAAAATGGTTCTCTAAAAGGGCTATGCGGGAATGATTATCTATCTCATTTGAGAGACCTCTAGACAAAAATACGTGCAAAATAATATCCTTTATCTTGTCTATCTATTATTCAAGATATATTTCCAGAGAACACTACTAATTAGGTCCTCTGTCAAATCTAATTTGTCACACAGACAATGAACATGGCCTACAAAATTTAGTAGAACGGTTAATGCACACAGTGAACTACCGGGGTTAGAATTGAAGTGTATAAAAACACAGATTATGGTTGTCACTAGGAAAAACGAAATACCACAATGTAATATCCAAGTAATATGGAATATTATTCAACAAGTGAATAGGTGCAATTATCTCGGAACAGTAATAACATCTGATGGGAGATGCCTTGAAGAGATTAGAACAAGAAATGCCATGGCAAAGGTAGCCTCTAGCAAAATGAAAAACATACTGACCAATAAAACAAATGTCAATTGAAACGAGAAAATGAGTGTTGAGATGCTACATAGAACCTGTACTTTTATATGGATGTGAAGCTAGGACAATTAGCAGTCAAGCTGAAAAACATCTGATGGCTGTAGAAATGTGGTTTCTGAGGAAAATGCAAAGAATGCCATGGACAGACAGAGGGACCAATGAACAAGTCCTTCAAGAAACAAATAAAGATCGTAAACTGATTAGAGACTTTAGACGTAGACAGTCAAAATATTTTGGGCATGTTATGAGAAGAAATGACTTGGAGAACTTGGTGACAACTGGTAAGATTGAAGGGAAGAGACCAAGGGGAAGACCGAGAAATAAATACCTGGATGGCTTGGCCACATGACATGGTCGAGACAGAAACACGGAGCTGATCCACGACTCTGGTGATCGAGTGAGATGACAGAACATGACTGCCCACGCTTATCGGCATGGCACATGATGGATGGATATCGGAAAAACCAAGGACTTCTGACGACCAGATACGTAAATATACGTCGAAATTATGAAAGGTAGACCGCCTATCACCTATACTATACCATTTGACTTGCTTTTCATCGTCATATATTCAGCCTCGGCGACCACATGGTCATACATTCGGCCCTGGCGACCACATAGTCATACATTCCGCCACGGTGACTACTTTGACATATATGTGGTCACGGAGACCACTTAGGCATACATTCGGTCACAGTGACCACTTAATCTTACATTTGGCCACGGTGACCACTTGGTCATACATTCAGTCACGCCGACCTTTTGGTCATACATTCATGGCGAGCTCCTAGCTAGTCACTTTGTTACCCCGTTTTCACCCTTCAGCCACGCGACCTCCTCGCTAGCTACTTTCTCACCTCGGCTTCACCCTCAGTCACAGCGACCCCTTGGTCATAAATTCGGTTACGCCTACCACTTGGTTATAATTCAGCCACGGCGCTCACTTCGTCATACACACTGCCACGGCGACCACCTCGCTAGCCACTTTACCATCCGACTCCACCCTACAACCACTCTGTCACTCGTCCCACCCTTCGGCCATCTTAATGTTTTAAGGTTTTAATTTGAAGAGCTGTATGATAATAGTGTTTATACTACTACGGCTCTCTACAGATCACTGATAATCAGCCACCCACCCCCTTAACAACGATGACACCAAACCATGCCCACTATAAGCATAAGAAAATTTTAAAAAAAAAAGAAAAGAAAAAATTCTCTAACAAAGGGGGTGTAACCGCAATGAACCAGTCGATTTGTTATTCATGAATTACATCCGTTGATGGCGTATATGACTTACTAGAGAAATAGCAAGGGGAAGATATTGATCTTGATCTGGTCAAGAGAGATAACTATGCAATAAGTCGTTATCAATGAATGTAAGAAAGAGAGTGCTAAAATGCTATATAGAACCAGTTTTGCTGTATGGCAGCGAATCTTGGAATGTAAGTGAACAAATTAGAAAGAACTTAGAAGCAACAGAGATGTGGTTTTTAAGACGAATACTGCGAATTCCTTGGACTGCCAGAGTAACTAACAACGATTGCCTGAAAAAAGGCTAATGAAACTAGAACACTATATACAACAATAAGAAAGAGACAAACAGCTTTCTTTTGTCATGTGATGAGAAGAGAGGCATTGGAGAACATCGTGACAACTGGAAAGATCGAGGGGAAGAGAGGCAGAGGCAGACCAAGAGAAATGATGCTGGACGGACTGAGACGGTGGCATTGAGGAATATCATCAGCAGAGTTGATCCAGAACACCAAAGATAGAGATCTGTCGAGCGCCATGAACGCCTACGCCAGCCGGCACGGCACTTGATGATGATGACTTTATCAATTATTTAGAAAAGTCACTATGTATGATAATTCAATTTAATATTTTTTTTTAAATTAGAGTAATAATTAGTATTAGATTATGTAGGAAGAAGACACATTCCCATGTTAATTAGCTTATTTCTTTATGCTATTCTACCTCCTCGATAATATGTTAACCATGATGAGATCTCACTGTATTTCATGAGGTGGTAACATGGATAATGGCCATTATGCTCACTCGTTTCCGTCTTTTGGCTAAGAACAAATTGTTGTATTGCCCTCTCAGTACTGCACTTGGTTTGATCAGGGGCTGAGATGATCATCAAACTTCACACCTCCTCACGATATCTGTAGGTCTGGTGGACCACTGCGGCCAAACGTCCATAGTCGGAATAAGGGCCCATTCTACCGCTCCCCCACCCCACGTCGGCCTACCTCCCCCCCCCCCCCCCCCCACACACACACACAGGAGACATTGACTGGATTAAAAATTATTTCGTATATAATTTACCTTTTAATAATTGAAGGTAAATAATTGACACGCCCACAACAGGAAGTAGTTAAGTACAAAACATGCGCGAGATTTGAAAATGTAGGTCACATGCGGTCCGTTTTTCTATGTTGCGGCCTGTGGCGGTATGAATCACATAGAAGGATTTACTATGTGACCGCCACATACATTCGCCACATTTGCGCCTCACATACCGCCTGACATATTTTCACACACAACTCGTATTTATGACATTTCTGTACTATGGTTTGTGAGAATAATTTGCAGCACATTGCGCTCAGGACCATTAATAAGTGAACATGACCACCACATGTTAACACACAGATTTCCGAACTGTACCTGTAGAAACACTGGAATAGAACACCATGCATATATTTACCTGAATTTGGACGTGTAATATATTAACTTTTTGAAAAATTAATTAGCGTGATTTGGTAAATGTTGGTCGATTGTTGAGCTAATACAAGTGACATAGCGGGCAGGTTGGTGTGACGGTCTTGGCGTTATGCTAAAAATAGTTGAGCCGGAAATGGATTCGACATCAGCTCTCGTCGTTTGCTATGGAGGGAAAGATTGACCTCCTATCCTTTCACGCACGCAGGCCAACAACATGCGATGGTGCTAACACGCCACACAGCCACAGCCAACTCATGCTACAGGACTGTTAAGCTAAGCTAAGAGGGTAATTATATTACTGTTTTGTCCCGAAGACGTGTCATTCTATGGGTCGACGTTGTGATAGGGCCATTCCATTGTGTAATCCTGAATACCCGGAGATATCAGTGGCCAGTCATTCTCTCACTTAGCCTGAATACCCGGAGATATCAGTGGACAGTCATTCTCTCACTTAGCCTGAATAACCGGAGACATCAGTGGTCAGTCATTCTCTCACTTAGCCTGAATACCCGGAGACATCAGTAAACAGTCATTCTCTCACTTAGCCTGAGTACCCGGAGATATCAGTGAACAGTCATTCTCTCACTTAACCTGAATACCCGGAGATATCAGTGAACAGTCATTCTCTCACTTAGCCTGAATACCCGGAGATATCAGTGGCCAGTCATTCTCTCACTTAGCCTCAATACCCGGAGATATCAGTGGCCAGTCATTCTCTCACTTAGCCTCAATACCCGGAGATATCAGTGGCCAGTCATTCCCTCACTTATCCTGAATACCTGGAGATATCAGTGAACAGTCATTCTCTCACTTAGCCTGAATACCCGGAGATATCAGTGGCCAGTCATTCTCTCACTTAGCCTCAATACCCGGAGATATCAGTGGCCAGTCATTCCCTCACTTATCCTGAATACCTGGAGATATCAGTGAACAGTCATTCTCTCACTTAGCCTGAATACCCGGAGATATCAGTGGCCAGTCATTCTCTCACTTAGCCTGAATACCCGGAGATATCAGTGGCCAGTCATTCTCTCACTTAGCCTGAATACCCGGAGATAATCAGTGGCCATTCACTCTCTCACTTAGCCTGAATACCTGGAGATATCATTGAACAGTCATGTTCTCACTCAGCCTGAATACCCGTAGATATCAGTGAACAGTCATTCTCCCACTTAGCATGAATACCCGGAGATATAAGTGAACAGTCATTCTCTCTCTTATTCTGTAATACCCGTAGATATCAGTGAACAGTCATTCTCTCACTTAGCATGAATACCCGGAGATATTAGTGAACAGTTATTCTCTCACTTAGCCTGGATACCCGTAGACATCAGTGAACTGTCATTCTGTCACTTAGCCTTGATACCCGTAGATAATCTGTGAACATTCATTCTCTCACTCAGCCTGGATACCCGTAGATATCAGTGAACATTCATTCTCTCACTTAGCCTGAATACCAGGAGATATCATTGAACAGTCATTCTCTCACTTAGCGGGACGACCAAGTCAGGCGTTGAACCCTTATCAGACATCATTCATGGCATTTTCAGCGCAGTTCCGTGACCAACTTCGCTAACCGGCCCGCTAACGTAATATTTTCTGATATGTAATTCTTGTATGAAAGCAATGGCAAACTACTGAGCGTAATCTTGCCAAGAAATCAACAATCAGCTGAAAGATGCTGATGTTGACAGCGATGTCCTGTAAAGGATATGCGAATTTAAAAACAAAATTATTGTGCAACTCTCGCGAGACTTCTAAAAGCGGGGTGTCTACTGACTATTCTTCAGGGACGCTGCAGTTGACTTGGTGACGTCCGCGTGAAGGTTGATCAGGTCAGTGTAGATATTGCGGTTCAGGATGTCGGACGCGCAGAAGACTCCTGACAAAATGACAGACACAAATCCACTGGTCAGCACGTCTTGACCTTACCACATGTCAATTAAATAGGTTAAGCTTCTGTGGAAATGTACACAATTTTTAAACATACGAAATGTTGATTAGATGTACCAATACATCATCATCATGTGCCCCGCCGATAAGCACGGGCGATCATGAATCGTCACCGCACACGATCAGCAGTGCCTTGGGTCAGCTCTGTGTTTTGTCACGATCGTGCCATGTGGCTAAGCCTTGCTCACTGTTGTATTCCTGCCTTCCCTTCACTCTTTCCCATCAATCTTGCCAACTGTCACCAGGTTTTCACATCAATCTGTCCAGCTGTCACCAGGTTGTCCCATCAATTTTGCCAGCAGTCACCAGGTTTTCCCATCAATCTTGCCAGTCGTCGCTAGATTTTGAGGTTTACTTCCCCTCATCATATGTCAACAACTCTTGACTTCTAATATGATTTCTATAATTAATTTACGGTTTATATTTGCTTCTGGTAGGACTTGCTCAGTGGTATTTCTGTTCCTTCTAAGATATTCTTTGTATGGAAACCATATTTTCACTGCCATTACATGTTTCTCAGCTTGTCTTCTTATTGTCCATGTTGCATGGAAATAACAGTATAGATTCTGTATAGTATTTCAGCACTACTTTTCTCATTGCGGTTGGCAGAATTTTTTGTTTGTTTTCCATCTGGCAAAAGGCTCTGTCACGTGATAGGACTATACACGTTTTGGGTTTGAATGCAGGGATTAGTAGGTGACCAATCTTTCACAGACTGAGCTACACGAAGAGCGCAGGATCGAACCCCCGTCCGACCGCGCTCATGGCATAAACTACATAGCTCCTTATCAACCCCGCTATTGCGCCTGCTATACAATGTTACGTGTACCTGGTAGGACGTTGCCAACGAGCCCATTTGATGTTGTAGGCGTGTTTACATTCACTAGCTGACCATGGCTGGCTGAACGACAAGTCAACGTTCGAGTCCAACAGACCGGTGTAGGGAGTTACCTTACGTCTCAACCCTCATAGCTCAGAAACTTTAATTGTTTTATTGAACACACCTGTGATATATAATGATTGTACACACCTGTGAAATATAATGATTGTATACGCCTGTGTTAAAGTAGATTTAGAAGGGAAGATAGATATCCTTACTAGTTAAGACCGATTAAGACATAAAACCAGAAATGGCTCGTATGACTCCCTAGTTGTGGAGACAGGTCTTAAGATGAGGTTCTAATAGTTATTCAGGAAGGTTTTCACGTACAACGTTAGGAGAGCCAGGAAAGTCACCGCAAATTAGAGTGGAGTAAACTCACTCTGGGATAAGTGAAAAACGTGTAGTCTTCCTCCCACATACTCTTCCCAGAGTTGATGTTAAATTATGTAACAATATCACCTTTAACACACACAAAATCTAAGACAAACCAACAAGAAAAGAAAACAACTCCTTGTTATAAGTTATAACATAATAATGGGAAAACATGTGGGGAGGGGGTATGTGTGTTCGAGAGACAACTTAAAATATACACAACTCAAAAATAAATAAATAAATAAATAGATAAATAAATAAAAACAGCAAAAAAATAAAACAGCAAAAAGACATCATAGTTTCACTAATTATCACCACTAATTACTTAAACTGTTTCTGTGGCCTCACATGTGATTAACTAAATTATCAATGATTTTCACCACAAGTGAGTTACTCAAGTGTCTCTATTTCACCACAACTGCTAATCTTACATGTCTTTGGGTTTACCAAAAATGCTAGACTAAAATGTCTTTGAGTTGACAACAAATGTTAGACTAAAATGGCCGCGATTTCACCACAAATGCTAGACTACAATGTCTTTGATTTCGATATATCAAGATCCATAGAAATCAGGTTACTAGAGTTGTTGCTGTTGGCCATTGCTATTTTAGAGGGTATCAATAGAGTACTTAACTGAATTCCATAAGGCTGGGGTTGCTCTGAAATAGGAGGGATCAATGATGTTCAACGGTTTTTCGGTCTTCCTACAGTAGAAAGGCAAATTCCCTCTTCCTTCACTGGGGATTTTGACCCTCCTGATCACGCCGTTCTTCATTTCAGGAATATACCATTTGTAAGCCACTTGAACACGATCCACGTTGTCCTCGGGAACTAGAAATTACCTACACAAATTCTCCTGAATAACACCACATCCTTCTTCCTCGAGGATTTATGGCCAATTGCCACCAATAGTTGCAATCCATCTCCTCGTTACATCAATCAATCAATTATGTACCATGCCGGAAAGCGTGGGCGGTCATGACTCGCCATTTCACTCGATCATCAGCGTCGTAGATCAGCTCAGTGTTCCTGTCTCGTCCATACCATGTAGCCAAGCCATCCAGGTATTTTCCGCTCGGTATTCCTCTTGGTCTCTTCCCTTCGATCTTGCCAGTTGTCACCAAGTTCTCCAATTCATTTCTTCTCATAACATGTCCAATAATTTTTGACTGTCTATGTCTAATTTCTCTAATCATTACATCTTTACATCAGTCCATCCAAATTTGCATACGCGTATGCTAATTACTCCCCTGCGACAAACATTACAGCCATTCCTAGTTGGGTTTTTTTTTCTCCCGCCAAAGATTCCACCATCTTGCATGTGGCCTGCAGCTGTCGTGTTCAGGGAATTGCGGGGGTGTATTTTTCTGCCGCCAGAAATTTCATCAGCCCACGTAGATGGCTTTTGCTGTAAGAATTTAGTATGTTGAGACTGTCGTATTCCTGCGCATTCAGAATGGAGTAGGGGGTTTTACATGATGTATGTCACAAAGTCCCCCTCTAAGACAATTTCTGCTAAAGCGAACTGGAATATCAGCCAACTATAACATTCTGAATCTCCAAATCTAATCCATATCTTCCCCATTGTTTCCTTTCGTCTCTGTTTCGGGTACAGTATTTCAGGAACAGGATGTCGACTGAGGAAGTCTGCTCCAACATTTTATTACCAGATACATATTCATTCTGGAACGAATATGTTGTTTGTCCATCAGAAATGATGAAGACCATTCATTACATCCACTTAGTTTTGTCCATCAAGAATGATGAGGACAATTTGGAAGAAGAACGACTTACGCAACCACACTGCTGTATGCTTGTGGAAACTGTCTGTTTACCAGCGACACGCTAGGAAATTTAACCACTTCCACACAGTCTGCCTGAAGATTAAATGGCAATACAAGACCCATGACACTGAAGTCACGCATTCTTTGCCCACATTGTAAAAGTACATTTCGAGCCAAAATAGGCCTTTCCTGTCATCTCAAAGCTTACGGCTCCAAACTTGTAATCCCACTGGATGAAATGAATGTCCATCATCATTCTTGATGGACAAATACCAGATGTCTTGCAGTAAACGTTATCACAATAATATTATGTTAGCTTTATGTATCTCAATAACATATATGGTAGCAATATTTATATGTCCTGTATGTAGTGTAGCATTATTATCTCAACATATAAGATGCAGGAATATTTATCTCAACAATATTATTCATCTTCTCCACTTTCAGCTTTTACTTTCTCATCATGTACCCAAAGAATGTGAATAGTCCTATTTTCATACATGTGACCAGTGTTCGTTGCCAATTTACTTCATTATCTCGGCTTCTCTGTTTCTCTGTCTATGGTGCTCTCAACATGCTTCTATAAAATGACATCTCTGCAGCTTTCACACACATCCTGATTTTTCTGCTAATTGCCCATAACTCATTCCCGTACATTACCATGGGATTGCTTTAGCTTTAAAGAACTTCTCACCTCGATATATAAAGACATTGCGTAGACTATTTTTAATCTTGTGAAATGCTGCTTTCGTTTAAACTATTTTACATCTAACGTCTGTAATACATCTTCCATCTGCTGTTATTAAATGGCCCACGTGTTAAAGACTAGTTCCTTTTACTACAATGAAGGATGTGACAAGATATACTTTGCTTGTAAGTGTCGTAGCTATTGTGTTTCTGTTATTCAGAACTTTGTTTTGGCTTTCTGTTGAATTTATAGCTATCATTTCCTGTAATCACATTTCACTTTCAGAAATCAAAACTGTGTCATCAGAATATCACGGGTTGTTTATATAATGCCCACTAACTTATATTCATGGCATATTTTATATGAATTTCACTGGTAAATAACTGCTCAAAATTATCAGATCTGACGATAGCACATAAGTTTGTATAACACCTAGTTGTCAATGAGTGCTTTTTATTAATCTCAGATCTTTACAATCAATGTTTAAATTTTTCAACACCCTGTTTATTTCTTCGTGTTTCAACGTATCAAATGCCTCCGTGTAATTAACAAAGCACAGATTTGGCTTAATTATTCTTGTCAAATGCGGCGTTTGCTTGATCTATTCGAACAGGCACCTTGCCGTCTTGACAGACGATAGTTTATAAAATGGAGATACACCTCTCCTTAACACAAAGTCTGAACTGAATTTATAGATCATGTGTCGCACATGTAGCATGATCGCTCTCTCGGCCTGCTTAATTTACTCCATAGGAAAAGTAACAGCTATATGGCTGGAACAAGATAAGCTGCAAAAGCTGCCGGAACAGCTAAACAATGTTCTAACTGTCGGAGCTTCCTTCTGATATAGAATGCCTAGGCTCTATCATAACGAATCTCTCATTCTACAATCCAGATGGACAAATTAAGGAAAAAATGAAGAATGAGCAGACACATAAAAGATTAAAATTGGCGCTAGCCTTTTGAAGAGAGAGGTTTCTACGAATGAGCATATAACCGGCAATTTAACACGTTTGATGTTTACCAGCAGAGAACGGACGTAATGGTGTAAAATTCGGTTTGAGATTATGCCGAAACAACGGGTTAACACATGACGTCCTAACTGAGCGGAGACGGTCAGCGGGAAAGACCTCGTGAACGTAGTAAACTGCGGTAGCACTAAATCACATGCCTGACGCCCCTTCGTAACACGGAGATGAAGCGAGTTAAAATCTCGACAAATATAGAAAGTGAAGGTTTAGACAGACTACTAAAAGTATGACACAACGTCATACATTCTCTGGGCAACGAAACGATGCGTGTTTCAGAATAATGGTGTAGTGCCAGTCACAATTGATTGACCGATGATACTACAGTCAATAATTAAAGTAAGGGAGGAGTTTAAAAAGACTGGACATATTGCCTCCAGTAATAATCCCAAGTAAAAAGGGGAGGAGAGAAAACGACAATAGCGTTTTGATCTAAAACAGTATTTGAGTTGAGTTGAGCAAAGAACCTACTTCACTACACTCATGACATTCCCCTATGCACCCCGCCCCCTTGTTCAACAATCAGCGAAGAGTTAAAATAGTATTTAAACGACAACTCTCATACGTAAGCACACAAGCAAGGGATACTGTCTGGAGAGATTATCATCGCGTCCGATTTAAGTAAGAAGCGAAGTGACAGAATTTCCTAGTTTAAACTCAGGTAATACCAAAATTAACACACACAAAAATAAAAAAAGTAAAAGAAAAGAAAATAATAAATATGTCTTCTGTTCTGAAGGATACTTTTGTTTTCTGCTTCTGTTTACTCTTCCAAATTTCAATCTTGTGGATTTTTATTTTGGTTACTTGTTGTTCCAGCTCTAGCCGTTACTGTTTCACTGCGAAACTTGTTTCCTTGTTTTTGTATGCAATAGTTTGGAGAAATCCAACATTATTCAAACCTCGTGTGTGCTAGGCCTATTCATGTACAAGATAGACTTGGAGATTCGTTCTGCATGAGGCCGACACACTTTAGAGACTGACAGCTCAGGAGAGATTCATGAGAGTGATCAGTATGTTGATATCGTCCAAATTAACATTATTTATTTGTACAAGACAGGTATTTATATTAATCCCGTATGAAGGCAGCACATATTGGAGACTGACAACTCATAAGAAATCCCCGAAGGAAAGCAGTCTAATAATAGTCTCCAAAATAATGTTGATTATTGTGACCAGCACTTCGTATGCCTACCAAGAACGGTGTGAAGTCACTTGGAGGGAGAAATGTCACCAGTTCACCTTGTCTGCTTGATGATGTCTGCATGAGGATAGACCGAGGAGTAAGGACACTAATTTTTCAAGACAGGTGCAAAGAAGGCTTTCGATGATTGATAGGAATATATATATATATGTTAGTTAGTTAGTCGACAGATCATCCTCATTGCACATCGAACCAATCAGTCCATAAGTGCTCGGATCCCCTCCTCAGCAAATCCCGCAGAGTGTAGCGGCTAACGACGCCAGTTCTGTGTTGGTATATCAATCTTCTTTAGCTTCCTGCGTAGTGTTCTTGTTTGGCCACCCCACTTTTAATTTGCTGCTCTCGCAGTCTGGCCATTGTTGTAGATTCACAGTCAAAATATATACAATATATATATTACGTAATCCGTAATATATATATATATATATATATATATATATATATATATATATATATATATATATATATATATATATATATATATATATTCCTATCAATCATCGAAGGCCTTCCCTGCACCTGTCTTGAAAAATTAGTGTCCTTACTATATATTAAAATATTGAAAAATTAGTGTCCTTAAGACTGTTTGGCTCCTTGTCATCTTGACAGAGGATAGGTTGTAAAAAGGGCTGAATTTTGAGACCACATGTTGCCCATGCAGCATGATCCTCTCTCGGCCTGTCTAGTTTACTCCAGAGGAAAGAAAACACCAATACGTCTGGAACACGATCAGCTTGAGAAGCTGTATGATCTGCAAAGCAATTCTCTAACTATTCGCCTTTCGGAGCTTCCATCCTAGACCAGTTGCTGACCAAGTATTAGAGCCTGGTCTGCCCTGCCATGAAATTTAATTTTCAGGTTGATTTCCTCGCACTAGGGTAATGCTTGTACCCTCCCAGTTGCACTCCTCCGACCGAAGCCGTTGGCACAATATGGGTTGTCGGGTTTGATGAGCGCCGACAAACATTCAGCGCTAACAGAAAGCAGGTGGTACCACCTAATGTCATACGGTAGCTCTGTCATATCTGACTAAGACCTCTCTCTCTCTCTCTCTCTCTCTCTCTCTCTCTCTCTCTCTCTCTCTCTCTCTCTCTCTCTCTCTCTCTCTCTCTCACACACACACATAAATATATATATATATATATATATATATATATATATATATATATATATATATATATATATATATATATATATATATATATATAAGTGTGTGTGTGTGGTATGAGATGCGCGGACACTAGTAACTACGCATCTCCATTAAAAAGTCGCTTAAAAGTCGACAGGGTCGACTTCATTGCACCGGGTTTTATCCCATATGGCTCGGTCTCTTTCCGCAGCACGGAAAGCGTCGCATAAAGCACGAACTCCGTAGCTTTTAGCGACGACCCACAGGAGTCTCCGAAACATTTAACTCGTAAACCGAAGGACGCGGCCCGGAATCGAACCCACAACCTTCAGAGCACGAGTCAAACGGCTTGACCACTTCGCCACGGAGACTCCCTGAGACTACGCATCTCCATTGTTTCATTACAGCTCTCAAAGGATCCGTGGACAGTCAACAATTCAATCACATAACGCAGCCGCTGTAACAGTAAGAATGTTCTCCTGGCCTTGATGAAACAATTTGCTGAGTTTGACGCTTATTGTCTGCATGAGACTGTCAATGATGCCAACAGAGATGATTCATTCCTGATAGGCTCTATTTGCTCACGGAATAAAAATTAGCTTCGGAATGTCAAAGATATATATAAACTAGCATACAAGAACGATCTGGAACTGGACATTGTTATGATCACTGTTGGAGATATCAGAGAGCTTCTACTGCAACTGGTCAGTGGCACGGAGAGAACAGAACCCAATAGATCAGGCTACTTTGAAAATTTATTGCAACATCCCGTGATGAATTAAATATGAACGTCTTCTTGTCATATGCTCGTCCATCTACTGTTACACACCCAGTCATTCTTTGAAACATGATCGTTGATATAGCAAATTGATCATTATAACACCTTCATGGAATATCCATCCACTGGATATATGTCATAAAGAAATTTCTTAATTGGCACTTTCTTTTCCCCAAGGATATTTTGTGTATGTGGCTATATGAATTCCTCTATCATCAATGATTACTACCACTGTAAATTGTATGACATTACGTCACTAATACATCGTGATAATCAAACCTGGTCATAGCAAACAAACAACCGCTGGTTTTCCAACGAGTAAATATGACCTCCATTTTGGAGGAATTTGTCTATATTGAATTTCTAAATATCATTATCAATTAATGTCTGTCTATCAATTAATGTCTGAGTGGCTGTCAGCTATATCATTCAGTGATGATGCATCTATATATTCAAAACAATGTTTTCCCGTAGTGAATTTGAATAACGAAGACACAAACAATAGATTGCACGATTTATTGCCTGGCATATTTCGCTGCATCTCGTCAGGTACATACTGCAGAAATCACACAACTTACGTGAAATTAACTAGATAAATCCTTCATGTTGAAATATACACAATTTCGCACAGTAATGTCACTTATCTACCACGGTAATTTTAAGCTGACTAACATGTCTTTCTGTTTACACAATTCTGGCTTGCGTTGATAGATCATAATTGCTTCTGCAAATTTTAACAAGCGAGTATTTTGTGTTCTAAGCAACACGCGAAATGCAGTCTCTCTGGACACAACATGGCCACTGGCGACAATGTGCCTGCCGATTAAAGACGCCGGGAGCTTCCGGTGTGTCGGCTCCTCGCGGCTAGCATCTCCTGTGTGTTGTATCTTGTTGACCCATTGAGGTATGTGTTCTGACACCCGTTTGTTAAGCTGTCTCTCCGTTCGACCAATGTAAACGGCCTGGCATCTACATGTGAATTGGTAAATACAATTGTTTGTGGCGTACAGAGGAACAGGCTCTTTGACTGTTGGTGTAGGAATGGGTACGGTTGTACCTGGCACTTGTATATGTCTAAACTAGCATTTATATGACTTACATGTTCAGGCAGCGCTCAACACCTGTTCAGATTTATGCTATGTAATTTACTCAGACAGTGTCATGTTGTTGTCTCAGCACTACAGAGCTCAACGTAGGAAGTCAACCAAACTACTGATGTCGTCACTGCTTTGTTTGGGGCTCAACTATCTACCAGCGAAAGTTATTTTTCCGTTGTGTAGTGGCTTTAACTATGTAGTATATGCTGTTTGATTATATTTATGACATTGTTTTTGTTCCCCGTATCCATGCATCTACTGTGTTCGCCAGGAATGAGGCGCTGGAACCTCTTTCCCCCAGGTTGATTGGGCCCGTTAGCTATTACAGCGGCAAATCTAGGAGATGGAAAACTCCAATTATAAACCCCGAAGTTTAAGGTGGAGCGACGTGCCGAGAACTGAATGACCACGGGTGAGCTGATCATGAAAGTGGAACGTCTGGTATGCGGGCGGGGCGGCGCCAGGCGTATGGACTCCTAAGAGACATCCCCTGCCCCTTCCCTAGCAGGCAGGCTCTACTAGGGTGACCGATTATATCCTGCAGTCATATCTAACCAATACAAAGAATTATCGCCGAAGCAACGGAGTACGTGCTTTGTGCTTGATACCTTTGACAACAGCCAGCGGGGAGAGAATGAAGCGGAGAAGAAGTGGAAGGGGAGAGGGGGTAAGGAAAAGGAAAAAGAGGGCTGGAGCCAGAAGGGGTAGAAGGAAAACGGATCATTTGGGACTCAAAAATGTACGGGTTGGGTATTGGAATTGCCGCAGTGCGAAGCAACGAGGACCAATACTGGAGAAACTGGTCTATGATTTCGATGTCCTGATGTTACAAGAACTAAATACGAACTCTTTTAAGTGCCCTGGCTACACATGTTACATCAACCCAACTGGGCAGGGAAGACATTGGCAGACTCTGGTGGTCAAGGACGGTTTACAGCATTCAATACTGGATATGAGTGTGTGGGGTCATGAGAGTAAAGAGGTGCAGGGAATGCGGATACAAATCGGCCGATACAGCTGGAACCTGATAAATGTATATGTAAGTGGGGAATCTTGCATAAGCAGAGACAGTTGGGACTGGTTGAAAGATTCAGTGAACACTCCAGATACCAGGTATCAGATATGTGGTGACTTCAACGCCCGCGCCAAGGAATGGGACAGGTCGGGAGAGAACAGACAGGGTATTGCTCTTGCTGAGGCCCTGCTTGAGACGGAAGTTGTCAGTCTTAATGACGGGACACCCACTAGGCTAGCAATGAGACCGGGGGACCCTGACACGGCCATCGACCTGGCACTTGTATCCCAAGAGGCGGCATCAGATATAAAATGGAGCGTCCTTGGAGACCATGGAAGTGACCATCTCCCCTGTTCTGTGCTGATACCTTAGTCCAGCACAGTTAGGACTATAAGAGCTCGCAGGGCATTCAGTTATGATCGCGACCACTCTTCGCTCTTGGGGCGTCTTAGATCACAGGGAAGATCTAAAGGAACAAGAAGACTCTTTACCCAACCACCATCGTGGACACCAGAGGTCGAGAATTCGTGGAGGGAAAAGAGAGTGGCCATAACGAATTGGCAGAGGGTGCGGAGAGCAACCAATTCAGTGGACACAGAATTAGACGAGGCTGAAAGGTATAAACAAGTAAAGGTGCAGGACTTCAAACTCCAGGCAGCAGAGGCAAAGAGGATTAAGTGGAAACAGTTTATCAATGAAGTCGGTGGGGATGTGACATTGGGAAAATTCTGAAGGCTGCACCGGCAGATGAAGAGACAGTTGATGCCTGGTACACATGGCACCGTTTATGATGATAACAACCGACCTATGACAACTGACAAGGACAAAGGTGAAGCTTTACTTGCGCGATTTGACGGATCAGCCAGATAGGGCTATTAGAGATAATGTCAGAGAAGCCTTGTCATGGGTCACTAGGAAGGAGGACTGTGAGATTAAAGTGGGGGACATTAGACGGGTACTGAAACGGGCTAAAGACACAGCGCCAGGTCCAGATGGGGTGAGGTACTCCCATATGAGGAACATAAATGATGGGGACTTGGGGGAGATGGCCCTTTATTTCAACCTAAGCATCAATACGGCGGAAGGAAATATCCCACGATTGGCTGCATAGCTACCAGGTCCCACTCTCAAAGCCAGGTAAGGACCACTCCAGACTTAATGGATACCGAATCATAACCCTGCAAAACACGTATAGCAAAGTCCTCGAAAAGATAGTAGCACGCAGGCTCCAGCATCATTTGGAAGGTCGGAATCTGCTTCCCCAAGGACTCGGGAGCTACCGGCCTGGAAAGGACACCTGGGCCAATGCTACAACTTTTGCATATGATGTCTACGTGGGCTTCCAGGATAAACAGGAGACAGTGGCGGTAGCTCTTGACCTGGAGGATGCGTATAACAGGGTCAGGTATGATCGGTTAATACACACACTGTTGGACATGGAGATCTGCCCTTGCCTTGTTAGATGGGTTGCGGCAGTCCTTTATGAGTGTAAGGTTGCATTGCGCATGGGTTCCTGGACTTCTGAACCCTGTACTATTACACCTAGGTTGCCACAGGGATCTGCCTTGTCCCCAGTGCTCTTTAATGTCTACACCAGCAAAATCGCAGCTATTGAAACACCAGGTGTGGGAAGAATCTTGACATTTGTAGATTATGTACAGGTGTGGGAAGAATCTTGACATTTGTAGATTATGTGCTGGTGTACAGACAGGGCAGAGACAGGGCCAGTTTGGCGAAAGACGTGCAGGTGGCGGTAGACAAGGTGACGGAGTGGTGCAGGGACGCAAAGGCTATTTTAAACCCAGACAAGGCATCGGTTGTGTGGTACTCCCTGAATAACCGGATCGTCAAGGCAGACGTCCCAGGTATTATGTTGAATGGATGTCCTCTTAGTCGAGAGAGTAAATTGAAGTACTTGGGTATCACCTTTGACAGGTGTTTGTCTTTTAAGGATCATGTGGAGGATTTGGTGGTGAAGGCTGGTAGGGGACTTAATGCATTGAGGGCTTTGGCAGCAACCGGGATAGATCAGTGGATGCTGTACAGGCTCTTTCAGCAGTTAATAATTTCTGTCACTGAGTACGGTTTGGGGGGCTGCTGACATAAGGGCCAGCTTGAAAGGTTGGAGCGCATACAGAATGCTGCCATGCGGTTAATACTGGGATGCACAAAGGACACACCAATTATCTGCATGAGGCATATCCTGGCGCTACCTACAATGACAGATAGATATAGGGTCCTTCAGGCCAAATGGTACCTGAGAGTTGTCGCAGACACGGATCACCCGCTGTATGCAGCAGTGGATATGGTAAAGGGTCATAGACTAAGACGAGGCAGGTCCTGGATGGCACAGGCAGAAATTTCTATAAGTCAGGTGTGTGATCTAGAGACCATCAGTCGTGAAAGAGAGTGGGTTGAAGTTCCGGATGACATGACGGACTGGCACAATGTAATAGTAACACTGGGTCATGAGTGCAGAGAATGGGCAGCGGGCCGCACTGAGTTTGAAGTGCACCAGCTGATCCAGAGCAACACACATCAAGGTGACATAGTCATCTACACTGATGGGTCAGTGGTGAGAAACAGGCTTAGTGGCTGGGGCTTTATTGCAAAGGTTAATGGGCGAGTCTTGACAAAGGAGAGCCTGGCATATGAGACTACGACCCCCAGCATGAGAATGGAGGTGGAGGCAGTAACAGCGGCATTCCGGTGGCTAGAGGAGACTACTGCAACACACGTTGTGTTCATTACGGATTCAAAGAATACGCTTAGCAAGGTGGAGAAAGGAATGTTTCGTGTGGAATGGCTCTCGTCGCTTCAGAGGTCACAGATTGTGAGAATTGTATGGATATTTTGCCCTGGCCATGCGGGTGTACGGGGGAATGAACAGGCTGATAGGCTAGCAGGGAATGCACCTCTTGGTGGTATCTTGCCTATGGACAAGGGGGAGGTGGTCGTGCGCTTGTGGGACCAGGTGGAGAAGGCGGAGGAACAGATTGAGAACCCATATGTGGAAAGAATGAGATTGCGGGGGATCAGCAGGGGTTCTGGAAGAATCTCAAAACTGAGAGGGAAGACCAGGAGAACATTTAATCAGATAGCGGTGGGAACGATTAGTAGTATGACTCTTCGCTGGCTGTTGAACGAGGGGACTGAGCACGTATGGGAATGTCCTGAGTGCAGTGATGTCGGTTCTTGCCTCAACTCAACTCAGCATTAAGAAAAGACAAACAGATATGTTAACAGTAGATATTTTAGCAACAAATATGTGAAAAATGTATGCTTCAGCAATACATATTTCAGCTGTACATATTTCAGCTCTACATATTTCAGCTGTACATATTTCAGCTCTACATATTTCAGCAATACATATTTCAGCTCTACATATTTCAGCTGTACATATTTCAGCTCTACATATTTCAGCTGTACATATTTCAGCTCTACATATTTCAGCTGTACATATTTCAGCTCTACATATTTCAGCTGTACATATTTCAGCTCTACATATTTCAGCTGTACATATTTCAGCAATACATATTTCAGCTGTACATATTTCAGCAATACATATTTCAGCTGTACATATTTCAGCTGTACATATTTCAGCAATACATATTTCAGCTGTACATATTTCAGCTGTACATATTTCAGCTCTACATATTTCAGCTGTACATATTTCAGCAATACATATTTCAGCTCTACATATTTCAGCTGTACATATTTCAGCAATACATATTTCAGCTCTACATATTTCAGCTGTACATATTTCAGCAATATATATTTCAGCAGTATATATTTCAGCAACAAATATGTAAAAATTAATATTTCAGGAATACACATTTCAACAACAACTATGTGAAAATGCGTATTTCACCAACACATATTTCAGCAATGTATTTTTCAGCAACAAATATGTGAAAAGTACATATTCCAGACTTTTAATGTTTACCAGCATAGACCTGACGTAAAGGTGTAAAATTCCTGCTTTAGATATGCCGAAACTACGATTTAACACCTAAAGTCCAGACTGAACGGGAACTGTCAGAGGGAAAAACCGTGACAACCGTGCATATATCAACATTACATATTTTAGCAATATATTTTTCAGCGACAAATATGCGAATAAAGCATGTTTCAGCAATACATATATCAATAAAGATATTTAAGGACTGTCTGTTTAATCATGTGATGAACACAAAATAGAAATGTGCAACTCAGGAATGAAACAAATGAGACAACAATGTCACAATTACAGGAGTCTCTTTAGCACGACATTTTTGTGTGTTGATTCTCTGACCCACGATATTTGGCTTCCTGAATCTGTTGTTGGCGTTGAAGTAGATAAGAAAGTCTCCCAGGCAGTTTATACAAACTACCAAATCTATAACACGGAGTATTACAAGCTGAAGTGGAAATTGGCTTGCTAGTGGTTTACGATACACAAAGTCTGAGAAAATAAACACAAAACCATAACATAAAATATATAGGAGACAAATGCTCAGTAAAGTTCTAGTTGTCTTCGTGATGCCGTGTTTAGTGGTGACCTTGCCTTGACTGGAGGTCAGATGACGGCGTTTGTTGGTAATTTGTACGATCTTGAGTTCAATAACAAAACAGCCCACGGTGACCAGGCCGATTGGTACTATTCCTGTTATGTAGTTAACTATCTGCTCTATCATCTGATACAGTCCCGTTCTGGCATGATCTACCATCATATCAGTGGGGAGCATCATACCTATAGAGACGCCCTGAAAGACAATTTGCTTTATGTGAGTGCTTAATATTTACGTATATATAAAATACGCTCCAGCTGCAACATAGAGACAAGACGCGGCAATTACTGTACGCCGGGGAGTTAAGATCAAAGCCGCTTTGAATGGATAAAATATGGCTACCATACGTTCACCGGTTATTAGAACTGGGATGAGTATCGCCGAGAATATTCCAGCATTAGAAACACATAAAATCACCATATATAATACAAAACATATGTAATTGACACTTTCAGAGAACCGAAATCCTGGAGGGTCATTTTCTATGTATAGCCAACGAGGAATGTTGTTGACACCAAGCGCCAGTAAAATATCAGAGACAGCCAAAGACAAGAGAAGTATGTTGGAAGATTTCCTGAATCCCTGTCGAGTCAGTATAACAATGTTGCTCACATTGCCCATTATTGCCAGCACGCTGACACAAGGAAGAACTACATAACACAATATTCTGTTGATTTCTCGGGCGAGTTCCCAACTGAGAAGTAGGTCAGGTGTAGTTTCAGTTGTCAGTAACAACAGCACAGTCGTGTTGGCTACCATTGTGTATGTTGATGTTTACACAGTTGAATACTGTCTTAAACACTTCCGTTGCTAATTTAAATACACATTTGCGACATTTGTAGTTGGAACTGCTGGTAATACATGGCCACTATCTGTACGTATGTCTCTGGCTTGGTCATGTTACAACACAGTTTCCTCTGTAAACGTTGACACCTGTCTTATTATACTATTACATGACCCAGTTGACCTCCCATACTACAGACAAACTTGACATGAAATTATCAGCACTCATTGCTGGGAAATTCCCCTC
Source organism: Cepaea nemoralis (assembly GCA_014155875.1). NCBI lineage: Eukaryota > Metazoa > Mollusca > Gastropoda > Stylommatophora > Helicidae > Cepaea > Cepaea nemoralis. Next base: position 173,660 of record JACEFZ010027846.1, on the reverse strand, counting down.
ATTGTATAAGAAGCTCATCTTACTCAATCAGATTTGAACTTATATAGTAACGTTTCTAGCTGTTGATTAGTGTCCTTATTTCATTTATAAACACACGGTCCTTTAAACAACGTTGCCTTGTTACGGAAAGTACTTGAATATCGGGTCAGCCATTTCACTAGTGCACGCTGGGTTGAATTAAGTGAACCCATAATCGGATATAAAATTATGGGTTCATTTTAAAGCGTATTCCTTAAGTCTCCGTTTTAGTGATCTTTATTACCATTTCCACGTCTGCAGACAGATTGTATTGCAATCTCCCAGAAGTCATCTACGCAAACTACACGATTCCATCTTTTAAATTTCGAGTTTGATTTAAAACAAAATTACCCCGTTGTAGATGTATAATCTATAATTTTCCCTTTGAAGCATTGTGTGTCAGTATCTTCATTGTATATGTTGTATAAGCTGGCATTTCTAGGCACAGACGGCCACATTGTGTGTCGGTATCTTCAATGTATCTCTTGTACAAGGTGACATTTGTATGCAGAAACGGGGCCTCATTATAGAAAGGGAAATAACTCTTAATTTTCTTCCATATCTAGATCATTTCATCGAACGACTGGAGTATTGAAGAATCGCCAGGACTGGTTGACAGATGGGTCAGGTGCGGATACACGAATTGCCAGACATTGTGTAAGTTCTCTCTCTCTCTCTCTCTCTCTCTCTCTCTCTCTCTCTCTCTCTCTCTCTCTCTCTCTCTCTCTCTCTCTCTCTCTCGCTTTATGATGAGTCACATGATTCTCTATGATGAGTCGTAAGATGAGTCACATGATTCTAGCGCCATATGTTAGACCAATTGCAACAAGATTGCTGATGTGCTCAATACCCACGGACCGACTTTACTTCCTAGTTAATTTATTTGTACCCGTTTGATGCTGGGCCGACATGGGAGTGCGGGTCAATGGGAAATATAATCCCGGCTTCCACGGAGCTTCTATCACATGACTTCCTGGCCGGTAGGTAGACGTGTTAGTGGCTGTGCTTCTGTCATTGGCATAGTAAGTAGAGCCTGAACACAGAACTCTATGCTTCTGTCAAGGACATAGTAAGTAGAGCCTGAACGCATAACTCTGTGCTTCTGTCATTGACATAGCAAGTAGAGCCTGAACGCATAACTCTGTGCTTCTGTCATTGACATAGGAAGTAGAGCATAGACACAGAACTATGTGCTTCAGTCATTGACATAGCATGTACAGTCTGGACACAGAAATATTTGCTTCTGTCATTGACATAGTAAGTACAGCCTAGACACAGAACTCTGTGCTTCTGTCATTGACATAGTAAGTACAGCCTAGACACAGAACTCTGTGCTTCTGTCATTGACATAGTAAGTAGAGCTTAGACACGGAACTCTGTGCTTCTGTCATTGATATAGTAAGTAGAGCCTGGACATATAACTCTGTGCTTCTGTCATTGATATAGTAAGTAGAGCCTGGACATATAACTCTGTGCTACTGTCATTGAGATAGTAAGTAGAGCCTGGACATATAACTCTGTGCTTCTGTCATTGACATAGTAAGTAGAGCTTAGACACGCAACTCTGTGCTTCTGTCATTGATATAGTAAGTAGAGCCTGGACATATAACTCTGTGCTTCTGTCATTGATATAGTAAGTAGAGCCTGGACATATAACTCTGTGCTTCTGTCATTGATATAGTAAGTAGAGCCTGGACATATAACTCTGTGCTTCTGTCATTGATATAGTAAGTACAGCCTGGACATATAACTCGGTGCTTCAGTCATTGACATAGTAAGTAGAGCCTGGACATATAACTCGGTGCTTCAGTCATTGATATAGTAAGTAGAGCCTGGACATATAACTCTGTGCTTCTGTCATTGATATAGTAAGTACAGCCTGGACATATAACTCTGTGCTTCTGTCATTGATATAGTAAGTACAGCCTAGACATATAACTCGGTGCTTCTGTCATTGATATAGTAAGTACAGCCTGGACATATAACTCTGTGCTTCTGTCATTGATATAGTAAGTACAGCCTGGACATATAACTCGGTGCTTCTGTCATTGATATAGTAAGTACAGCCTGGACATATAACTCTGTGCTTCTGTCATTGATATAGTAAGTGCAGCCTAGACACAGAATTCTGTGCTTCAGTCATTGATATAGTAAGTACAGCCTGGACATATAACTCAGTGCTTCAGTCATTGATATAGTAAGTACAGCCTGGACATATAACTCGGTGCTTCTGTCATTGATATAGTAAGTAGAGCCTGGACATATAACTCTGTGCTTCTGTCATTGACATAGTAAGTACAGCCTGGACATATAACTCTGTGCTTCTGTCATTGATATAGTAAGTAGAGCCTGGACATATAACTCTGTGCTTCAGTCATTGATATAGTAAGTAGAGCCTGGACATATAACTCTGTGCTTCAGTCATTGATATAGTAAGTAGAGCATGGACATATAACTCTGTGCTTCTGTCATTGACATAGTAAGTAGAGCCTGGACATATAACTCTGTGCTTCAGTCATTGATATAGTAAGTAGAGCTTAGACACGGAACTCTGTTCTTCTGTCATTGATATAGTAAGTAGAGCCTGGACATATAACTCTGTGCTTCTGTCATTGACATAGTAAGTAGAGCCTGGACATATAACTCTGTGCTTCTGTCATAGACATAGTAAGTACAGCCTGGACATATAACTCTGTGCTTCTGTCATTGATATAGTAAGTAGAGCCTGGACATATAACTCGGTGCTTCTGTCATTGATATAGTAAGTAGAGCCTGGACATATAACTCGGTGCTTCTGTCATTGACATAGTAAGTACAGCCTGGACATATAACTCTGTGCTTCAGTCATTGATATAGTACGTAGAGCTTAGACACGGAACTCTGTGCTTCTGTCATTGATATAGTAAGTAGAGCCTGGACATATAACTCTGTGCTTCTGTCATTGACATAGTAAGTACAGCCTGGACATATAACTCTGTGCTTCTGTCATTGATATAGTAAGTAGAGCCTGGACATATAACTCTGTGCTTCTGTCATTGATATAGTAAGTAGAGCCTGGACATATAACTCGGTGCTTCAGTCATTGATATAGTAAGTAGAGCTTAGACACGGAACTCGGTGCTTCAGTCATTGATATAGTAAGTAGAGCCTGGACATATAACTCTGTGCTTCTGTCATTGATATAGTAAGTAGAGCCTGGACATATAAATCTGTGCTTCTGTCATTGATATAGTAAGTAGAGCCTGGACATATAACTCGGTGCTTCTGTCATTGATATAGTAAGTAGAGCCTGGACATATAACTCGGTGCTTCAGTCATTGATATAGTAAGTAGAGCTTAGACACGGAACTCGGTGCTTCAGTCATTGATATAGTAAGTAGAGCCTGGACATATAACTCTGTGCTTCTGTCATTGATATAGTAAGTAGAGCCTGGACATATAACTCTGTGCTTCTGTCATTGATATAGTAAGTAGAGCCTGGACATATAACTCTGTGCTTCTGTCATTGATATAGTAAGTAGAGCCTGGACATATAACTCTGTGCTTCTGTCATTGACATAGTAAGTACAGCCTGGACATATAACTCTGTGCTTCTGTCATTGACATAGTAAGTACAGCCTGGACATATAACTCTGTGCTTCT
>JACEFZ010027846.1:0-167500 GCA_014155875.1 Cepaea nemoralis | reverse complement strand
GTTGACATAGATATTTTCTCAACATTCTGTTCCCCGATGTTTGCTAATGTGTTGCCATAGACATGTTCTCAACATTATGTTCCCCGATGTTTGCTGGTGTGTTACCATAGACATGTTCTCAACATTTTGTTCCCCGATATTTGCTGGTGTGTTACCATAGGCATGTTCTCAACATTATGTTCCCCGATGTTTGATGGAATGTTGACATAGACATTTTCTCAACATTCTGTTCCCCGATGTTTGATGGAATCTTGACATAGATATTTTCTCAACATTCTGTTCCCCGATGTTTGCTAATGTGTTGCCATCGACATGTTCTCAACATTATGTTCCCCGATGTTTGCTGGTGTGTTACCATAGACATGTTCTCAACATTATGTTCGCCGATGTTTGCTGGTGTGTTACCATAGACATGTTCTCAACATTCTATTCCCCGATGTTTGATGGAATGTTGACATAGATATTTTCTCAACATTCTGTTCCCTCATGTTTGCTGGTGTGTCGCCATAGACATGTTCACAACATTCTGTTCCCCGATGTTTGATGGAATGTTGACATAGATATCTTCTCAACATTCTGTTCTCTCATGTTTGCTGGTGTGTTTCCAAAAGACATGTATTGGTGTTTAACCTGTACATTTGCTGGGGCCATTGACTTCTGACGTCATGTTTCAAGTTTACATATGTATAAAGGCTTAATGACCATCGTAATGCTTCTTATATTCCTATGCCGTGTGACGTTGGTGATTATGCCTGTCCACATCCTTCTGTCTCTTGTGCTGTGAATCATTTCTAAAATTGACATTCATCCATGCCATGCTGTCAAACTGTTCAGCGTCTTCTTTCTTGGTATCCCCCTGCCTCTCTTCCCCTCCAACCTCACCGGTGTGACTACATACTCCAACTTTCCCCTCCTCAGGACATACCCAGAGAATGTGGACGGTCTTCTTCTGATGCGAGTAACCAGTTCTCTTAGTGGGTTAACTTCTTTAAATATATCTTCATCTCTCTGTCTATCTGTCCACGGTCTTCTCGTCATTCTTAAATAAAACCACATTCCTGTAGCTTCCACATAATCCCTCACTTGTCTACTAATTGTCCATAATTCGCTTCCATATATCATGATTGGCTCAATATATCTTGTAAGAACTCTTTTCCTAACCTTGATTAACAAATATAAACTGCAGAGAATATTTCACACCTTGTTATAAAGTTACTGTTGCGTGGACTATTCTAAATTTAAATACCTTTATACATCTTCCATCCGTTGTTATTATGGTATCCAAATTGTTAAATACATTAGTACTGATCAATGATTGGATTACAAAACTGGTTTTATTTGTATCTTTGTATACTAAGATAAGTGACAGGGGTTAAGAGCTGAATAGGTCAAGACAAGGCTGTACTTTAGAAGATAAAAACCATCTTATAACCATATGTAGAACCTGTCATGTTGTATGGCAGTGAATCATGGAATATGAATGAACACACTAGGAAGAGCTTGGAGGCAGCGGAAATGCGGTTTGTGAGACGAACGTTGTGGAATTTATCCAGAAAAACCAAGATTATCCCATTGCTGTTCCTGTTCCTCCTTGTCCTTCTTCTAATTTGTTTCTCCTCTTCCTCTTCTCCTTTTTCATTCTCTTCTTTTTCGTGTTCCCTGTCTTTGCGTGTGTGTGTGTCTTCTTTTTCAATTATACATTTGATTTTTCACAAGCTTTTATTCAACAACTCTAGCATTTCAAAACTACACAAGTTTCAAATATTGCAGATGTTTATTGAACAATTACAATAGTTTACAAGTTTACGTTTCTCACAGATATTCGAAACGTCAGAGGCACAAGTTGTAAATACTTCAAAAGTGTGGTTTCAGGAATGTGAAACATAACAAACTTGTAGAAACAGCAACGACATAACTAAATAATAGCCCAGAACAGTAAGTAAGTTTATGTTATTACAAGCTGACATGGGTTAAATGAATTCCAAAAATATAAGCACACCATGTAACATTTCACCATCATCAAGTGCCTTGCCTACTGGCGTGAGCGATCACGTTTCTCCACAACTTGCGATTTCCAACGACATGCATCAGTTCGTTTGCTGACATCTTTCAGTACTATGACACAAGACTGTCAATAATTTTCACTCGTTGTCATAATCTATCTCTCTTTCCACAAATATTTCCACTTGTCACTATAAGTTCCAGTTTTTGTCTTCTCATAAAGAATGTGGCCCAAAAATGATGCCTGTCACTGTCTGATGTTTGCGATTAGTTGTCTTTGTATCTTAGCCTTTTTCAAAATATTTAGATTACTCGTTTTGGTTATCCAAGAAATGTTCAGCATTCTTTTGTAAAACAGCATGTGTGAAGTTTCAGTGAATTATTCGCATGTTTACTAATTGTCCAGGATTTGCAGCCATATTATAAATCTGGTTCTATATAAACGCAAGAATTCTTGCTCTAACATCCATTGACAACGTTTTAATTAATAACACGTTCTTGTCTAACAAATGCAGTTTTTAACTTCTCCAATTTATTTGTTATCTATGTGATATCTCTTCCTTGTAATAAATGATGTTTCTAACTTACAATGGCAAATATTTAATGCATCTGACAGTTAAATAAATTGATTGACAATAAACATGTGTCTTAAACAACAGAAAAAAATGTGACGCGGGTCTGAGAGAGAGAGAGAGAGAGAGAGAGAGAGAGAGAGAGAGAGAGAGAGAGAGAGAGAGAGAGAGAGAGAGAGAGAGAGAGAGAGAGAGAGAGAGAGAGAGAGAGAGAGAGAGAGTTTTAACACACAATCTACACGAACTCGTGTTTATAACAACATTTCTGGACATGATTGGTAAGAATAATTCGCAGCAAATTGCGTCAGGTCAATTAATAAGTGAAAATGACCACCACATGTTAACACACAGATTTCCGTAATGGACATGTAGAATTACTTGTATGGAACACCAGGCATATATTTAAGTGAATTTGGACTTGTGATATGTTAACTTTTTGAAACATTAATTAGCGTTATTTGGTAACTGTGGGTCGATTGTTGAGCTAACAAAAGTGACATAGCGGGTCGGCTGTTGTTTCAGTCAGGGCGTTATGCTAGACATTGCGTAGCAGGAAAAGAGTTTGACACAGCTCTCGGCGTTTGCTATGGGAGTGATAGATTGACCACACATCCCTCCGTGCACGCAGGGCAACAACATGTGATGGTGCTAACACGCCGCACAGCCACAGCCAGCTCATGCTACGGGTCTGTTGAGCTAAGCTAAGAGGGTAATAATATTACTGTTTTGTCCCGAAGCAGTGTAGTAGGACAATTCCATTGTGTAGGACTGAATACCCGGAGATATCTGTGAACAGTCATTATCTCTCTTAGCGAGACGAACTCTTATCAGACATCGTTCATGACATTGTCAGCACAGCTCCTTACCAACCTCGCTAACCGGCCCGCTAACGTAATGTTTACTGATATGTAATTCTTGTGCAACTCTCGCGAGACTTCCAAAAGCGGGGTGTCTACTGACTCTTCTTCAGGGACGCTGCAGTTGACTTGGTGACGTCCGCGTGGAGGTTGATCAGGTCAGTGTAGATATTGCGGTTCAGGATGTCGGACGCGCAGAAGACTCCTGACAAAATGACAGACACAAATCCACTGGTCAGCACGTCTTGCCCTTACCACATGTCAATTAAATAGGTTAAGCTTTTGTGGAAATGTAACCAATTTTTTTTTTTTTAAATGTGAAATGTAGATTAGATTTAGTAACAAATCATGATCATGTGCCACAATGATAAGATGGACGGTCATAATTCGAAACCGCACACGATCAGCAGGGTCGTGGGTCAGCTCTGTGTTTTGTCCCGATGGTGCCATGTGGCAAAGCCATCTACACTATCGAGATGGATCTCCTTGTAAGGTATGTGCAACGTGTTGATGTTTAGTACGTTTCTTCTCGCAGGAGCTTAATATACCTATTTGTTTCCAATTCATATTGTTATATCCTGCTGCAGCCGCTGCTTTTTCTTTCTATTCCATATCATTTAATTCCCTGCCTGCTACCCCTTTTCGTCGTCCGTTTTTCTGTTGTTCGTTTTTCTGTGGTTCGTGTTTTTAGTTTATATATCCATTGGTTTATGTTTACCGGCCTATAGCCGTTCATGCCTGCTGACAGACGGACTAATTTTTTTTTCGTAAATCCTATCTGGCAACCTACCTATACTAAACTCTGCAGCCAAGAGTGCCTTCGGATCTGGCAAATCCGTCTTTTCTGCTCTCACATGGATACATAGTGGTTGTGATTTTTAGTTTTGTGCTTTTTTATATTTCGTTGTCCTATCTATCCGTGTTGTCCTGTCCTTGACAAAGATTCTGAGAATCGAAACGTCGGCCGACCTGTGTGTCGTATTGTACGCGTTTGTGTGTATTTTATTTTATTATATTATTCATTTTATATATTTATTGAGTGCTTCTGATTTCGGATTTTTACCTGTATTTCGGGATTCGAGATGGATCTCATTGTAAGGTATGTGCGACGTGTTGATGTTTAGTACGTTTCTTCTCGCAGGAGCTTAATATACCTATTTGTTTCCAATTCATCTTGTACCCCTGCTTTCATTTGCACTTTTTCCATCAATATTGCCTGTTGTCGCCAGGTTTTCCTTTAAATGTTGCCAATTTTTCCCTTCAATCTTGCCAGCTGTCACCGGGTTTTCCCATCAATCTTGCCAACTATCACTAGGTTTCCCATCAATCTTACCAAGTGTTACCAGGTTTTCCCATCAATCTTACAAGCCGTCACATGGTTTTCCCATCAATATTGCCAGTTGTCACCAGGTATTCCTATAAATTTTGCCAATTTTGCCCTTCAATCTTGCCAGCTGTCACCAGGTTTTCCCATCAATCTTGCCAGCTGTCACTAGGTTTCCCATCAATCTTGCCAGCTGTCACCAGGTTTTCCCATCAATCTTGCCAGTTTTCACTAGGCTTCCCATCAATCTTGGTAACTGTCACCAGATTTTCCCATCAGCCTTGCCAGCTGTGACCAGAATTTCCCAACAATCTTGCCAGCTGTCACTAGGTTTCCCATCAATCTTGCCAGCTGTCACTAGGTTTCCCATCAATCTTGCCAGCTGTCACCAGGTTTTCCCATCAATCTTGCCAGCTGTCACAAGGATTTCCCATCAATCTTGCCAGCTGTCACTAGGTTCTGAGGTTTATTTCTCCTCATAACTTGACTGTCTACATCTGATTTCTATAATTAAATTACGGTGTGTATTTGCTTCTGGTAGGACTTGATCAGTAGTTTGTCTGTCCTTTCAAAGTATTCTTTGTGTAGAACCCACACGTTCACTGCCATGACATGTTTCTCAGCGTGTCTGCTGATTATCCATATTGCACGGAAATAGCAGTATGGGTTCTGTATATTATTCAGTACTACTTTTCTCATTGCAGCTGGCAGTTGTTTTACTGGTCAGTATGTTTTCTATCCGACAAAAGGATCTGTCACATGACAGGGTCATGACATATTGGGGGTCTGAATGCAGGGAGCAGTAGGTGGCCATACTTCCACGGACTTAGCCACACGGTGAGCGCAGGATCGACCCCCCGCCCGACCGCGCTCATGGCATAACCGGAATAGCTCCTTATCAACTCCGCTAACGCGCCTGCTATACAATGTTGCATGCACTTTGTAGGACGCTGCCATCGAGCCCAGCTTCTTTATAGTTCTTTTGTTTTCGCATATCTTGAGAGAGATATAATGATTATACATACATGTGAGTTATAATGATTGCACATACCGGTGAGATAAAGTCCTGTGATATCTGTCTGCGTGCGAAGTTTACTGAACACATCGGCAGAGAAACGTTCTGTGCCCAGGTCAAGTCCATACAGCTCTCCTGCCGGATAGGCCAGGTAATGCTGATTGGTTACAGGTGTTCCTACCTCCATGTACAGTTTCTGAAGTAGGGAAAATAGTCCAGAAAACATTGAGCAGATGTAAAGCGCCGAACATGTCTCAGAGAAGTTGGACATGATAAGGTAGTTCTAAAGCATTAAACAGGTCTCGATGGAGCTGGACATTATATGGTAGTTGTAAAGAATTAAACAGGTCTCGATGGAGCTGGACATTATATGGTAGTTGTAAAGCATTAAACGGGTCTCGATGGAGCTGGACATTATATGGTAGTTGTAAAGCATTAAACGGGTCTCGATGGAGCTGGACATTATATGGTAGTTGTAAAGAATTAAACAAATCAAATCAAATCAAATCAAATCAACTTTATTAGGGTCACAAATTGGGCGCGCAGGCCCGTCTTACATTCGGCCCTTTCAATCACTCATCTTTCGTTCATCAAGAGCATTATACATTTACATAGGAAGAAACATAAACATTGTGAAATGAATGTTGTAAACATAAACAAGGCTAATTACCATGTTATGAAGCCCATCTCCCACCTATCCATACATCACCCCACCCACACAACCCCACGTACCCACACACACGCGCACCAAGGGACACATAAACACTCCCACCTACCCACACACACGCACACCAAGGACACATACATACCCCACCAACCGACCCATCCCCCCCACACTGCCCTCACCTGATCCCCCAACCAAAACACACTCGCCACCCACAAACATTCCCCCACCAACCCACACATCCCACGCCCATCCACATCTTAACCCACACATCCTCTCCCCACCCACACCTCAAACCACCCATCCCTTAGCCACATCTCCATCGACAACATATTCCCCACCCATGCACACAATCCTCCACCAACCCACACATCGCACATTCACTCATACATCCCCAAACCATACACACACATCCCCACCAACTGACATGTCCCTACCCCCCCCCCACCCACACACACACCTCCCTAACCACCCATACATCCCCAATCCACACACACACACCCCACCACCCACATATACAACTTCCACCCACCCACACATGCCTTAACCTAAACCCCCACCACGCAATCCCCCACCCGCACATCACATACACCCCCTACCACGCACTATTCCCAACTCATGCACCACACACACATATATCCCTCACCAACACATCCCCACTTACACACCACACACATATCCCCCACCCAGATACCACACAATATTCCCACCCACACCCACACATATACCCTTACCCATCCACCCCACATACCCCCACTCACACACCACAAAAATCCCCCACCCACACACACATACCTCACTCACACAATATCCCCAACCAACACACCACACACCTCTCCCCATCCACACACGCATTCCCTACCCGTCCACCAAACACACTCACTCACGCATACATCCTCCACTACGCACTCACACACCCCCACCCACCCACCCCCAACCAAACATCTCTCGATCACAATACCCCTACCCACACACATCCTCCACCCACTCACACATCCCACCCCGACACATACAACTCCCTTACCCACCTACACATCCCTAAGCCACTCACACACCCCCACCCACACATTCCCCATCCACACACACATCTCCCACCCACACACCCCCGCATACTTCAACCAACAACCACAATCCCCTACTCACCCACACATATACCCCACCCATACGCACATTCCCCGCACCCATCACACACATCCCCCACACCACACACTATCCTCCACCCATACCACCACAAACATACCCTCCACCCACACATCATTCACACATCCCCCACCAACACACCGCACACATATCTCAAACCCACACACCATACACATCTCCCCACCCGCCCTTGTATCCCCAATCCACCCAACACAATCCCCTATCCACACAAACCCGCCTCCCACACATACTTCCTCAAACCATCCACACATCTCCACCCACATAAACACACATCCCCTGCATCCGTCCCATACACATATCCTCCACCCATACACACATCCCCCACACCCATTCCAACACCCCTACTTTCACCCCCACACATCCATCCACACATCCCACCAACACCCACAAATACCACTACCCACCAAAACCCACATACCCCAACCCATCCAAACGCATACCCCCACCCACGCACCCCCACCCACACTTATCCCCACACTCACACACATCCTCCACATACAGTCACACTTCCTCACATCTAGACACATACAAAATGTCTCACGTTAGTATTGAAACTAGTATGAAAAAACTCCCACACTTTACTCACACACATACACTGACACTTGTCATGAGCAGTCTCATAAAAATGTTAAACATGGAGAAAAATGTGTACATAAAATGTATGTGACGTAAAAATAGTGATGCTCTCTCTCTCTCTCTCTCTCTCTCTCTCTCTCTCTCTCTCTCTCTCTCTCTCTCTCTCTCTCTCTCTCTCTCTCTCTCTCTGTCTCTCTCTCTCTCACACACACACACACACACACACACACATTCACTCTCCCGCTCATTCTTTCACTCTCACGCTCACTCGTTCTGTCTCTCATTCACACTCACTGACTCTCTCACTCAAACTACAGTAATGAACATGAGTTTATATTATGCATGATAATCAATTGGTATTTAACTGATAATATGACAGATGAGAATACACAAACATATGGATTCGCGTGTTACATAACATGCGTGTTACATGACATGCATCTGCTCAGATCTCTCTCTCTCTCTCTCTCTTTCTCTCTCTCTCTGTATTCTTTCGTATACACACACTCACACGCATGCGCGCGTGCGCTCACACACACACACTAACACATCAACTCTCCCACTGTCTCACTCTCTAACACACAATCCTACACACACACACACACTCACTCTCTCAATCACACTCTCTCACACATACACGTACACATGAACGCATGCACGCACGCACACACTCCCTCACTCACTCTCACACATACACGTACGAATGCATGCACTGACACATTCCCCCACCATTTCTCGCTCAATCACTCTCTCCACACACACGCATGCACACACGCATTCACTCTCTCCCTCTCTCTGACACCCACTCTCTCTCTCTCTCTCTCTCTCTCTCTCGCTCCCACACGCACACACATATATAGTGAACAATTATAATGAACAATTATACTGAACAATTATACCAGTAAATGAATTATGGTGGCATATAGTCGGTATGGATTAAGTATTGAAAGAGTTTTCGGTTAAATGTGTAGGGACTCATTGGAGTTTTCAGATCTGGAGGCAGATGATTCCATAAGTGAGCACCAGAATAGGAAAAACATGTTTTGTATAGGTCCAATCTAGGCTTTGAGACATGTAACAAATTTAGGCGCTTGCTGTTCATTGCATTAGATTGAATCAGCGGCAGAAGATACTCTGGGGCATTTTGAGATATAATTTTATTCACTAATTTGGCTTTGTTGAAAAGGAAGCGCTTTTGTAGTGGTAGAAGTCTTAGATGACTGTACAAATTATTACTTTCAACGTGCTTTATGCCAGAAACCAGACGAATAGCGCGGTTTTGTAGAGAACATAGTCGTTTTAAATTAGATTTAGGGCAACCATCCCAAACTGTGGAACAGTAATCGAGATGTGATTGGATATAGCATGTATAGAATATTTTTCGTGTGCTTTCGTCCAGGAAGTGCTGAACTTTAGCAAGTTGGTAAACTTTTTGTGCTATTTTCTTGGTAAGAGCGTGAACATGAGAGCTCCAGTTCAAATGGCTGTCTATTAAAAGCCCTAGTGTTTTATGTTCAGTCACATTAACTATAGGTAACGTGCCCATGCGGAGTTCGAGCGGTGATCCAGTTATGGCTAGTGTCTGTAGTTTTTGTCTGGTCGTTATTAGCATGGATTTGGTTTTGCCGATGTTAATTTGCATGCGGTTTTCATTGCTCCATCTAGTAAGATTATCAAGTTCCTTTTGTAAAGAATTCTCTAATTCACTACGGTTTTCTTGACTAGTATATATAGTACAGTCGTCTGCAAATAGATCACAAGTTGTATTGATATATAAAGGAAGATCATTAATATAAACTGCAAAAAGCAGCGGACCTAGTATTGAGCCCTGAGGCACACCAATATTAAGCTGTGTGGGTCTTGATAGACAGTTGTTGAAGGACACGACTTGTTGCCTGTCGGATAGAAATGACGTAATTATGTTCACCATGTTGGTGCTTGTCTTCATTTGCTTTAGTTTTCTAATTAAAATATCGTGATCTACCATATCAAAAGCTTTTTTAAAGTCTACAAACACCGCTCCAAAAATTCTACCGTTGTTGATGTTTAAGTGCCAGTTATCGGTCATTTTTGTTAGAGCACTATGGCAAGAATATTTAGGTCGAAACCCAGATTGACTGTTAATTATTAGATCGTTGTTAATTAAATGGTGTAACGTTATTTTATTAATGTGTTTTTCTAGTGGTTTTGATAGCGACGATAATAAGGAAATAGGTCTATAATTACCCAAAACGCTATTATCGATTGAGCCAGTTTTAATTAGAGGAAACACTTTAGCAATTTTAAAAGCAGATGGAAAGTAGTTTTTGGCCAGGCACTGGTTATATATGAACGTTAAGGACTCACTAATGACTGGTGCAGCACAACGAAGAATTCTATTACTGATACCATCTAGGCCGTGTGAGTTTGTTGATTTGAGGTTCAAGAGATATTTATAAACGTCTGCAACAGACATTAAAGGAATCTCATCGGGAATATTTCTGGTGCACTTCTCCTCACAGAATGATGCCAGTGAACTTAAATTACACGATGAGTCTGGTATTGAAGACTTTGGATTCTCTATTTCTGATTGAAAGAACCAACTTCTCGATGGAGCTGGACATTATATGGTAGTTGTAAAGAATTAAACAGGTCTCGATAGAGCTGGACATTATATGATAGTTGTAAAGAATTAAACAGGTCTCGATGGAGCTGGACATTATATGGTAGTTGTAAAGCATTAAACGGGTCTCGATGGAGCTGGACATTATATGGTAGTTGTAAAGCATTAAACGGGTCTCGATGGAGCTGGACATTATATGGTAGTTGTAAAGCATTAAACGGGTCTCGATGGAGCTGGACATTATATGGTAGTTGTAAAGAATTAAACAAATCTCAGAGAAGCTGGGCATTATATCATCTCATCTCATCTTGTACCTTGCAGTGTCGAGATGAGGCATGAACAGCGGGAGAGTGCCAGTTTATGGGCTTCATGTATCGAGATTCCCATGGACTCTGTCCATCGTTTGCGTGGCCGGCCTCTTCCTCTGCTTCCGTTAGGTCTGTACATCATTGCTTGTTGAGGTATACTGTTTGTCGGTAATCAAGTTATATGGCCAAATCATTTAACTTGCTGTTTTCTGATGAAGTCTAGCGCTGCTATTAACCACCACTTTAGTCCTGATTTCTTCATGTCTGATTTTCTCTCTTCTCGATACATTGAGTATTCTCAGGAATCTCATTTATGTTTTTATGATTGCTCTTTTCTCTTTTTCTGTCATTGTCCAGGTATGGCATTGGTAGCATAGAGTTGTTCGGAAGATTGGGTTGTAGAGTGCTGTCTTAGTAATTATTGACTGTCTGTTCTTAGGTATTGGTCCATTTGTCTAATGTGTTGGTTTGCCTTATTGCATCTATTTTCGATCTCGCCTACTGATTTTCCATTTTATGATATTATACTTCCTATGTACTTGATTAAGGTAGTGTCCTTCTAATGGATCTTGGTTGTTCTTTCTTCTTTGGTTATAGTCATTACCTTTATTTTACTTATGCTTATTTTCATGTTATGTTCCATACACACTTCGTTCAGACAATTTATGTGGTCTTGTAATTTTGAATATGATTTTACTATAAATACTTGATCGTCCGCAAAAAGGAGTTTTTTAATGGTTTGATTTGCCTTTGGTTCTTCTTCTGTGTTCTGTTCTTCATGCGGTGTTGTTAGGGGTCTCTCTTTGGCTGGTATCTTTATAAATGATGTCTGTATAGGTTATGGACAAGACGAGAGACAGGGCACAACGTTTCTTATGGTGAAGGGTTCTGAGTTTCCTCCATTTGTTCTTACAGTGTATTTACTGTTGTTGTATAAACTTCTACATACATTTGTTGTGTGTGTACTCACTTTATATCTTTTGAGGATTTCCCACAGCATGTTTCTCTCTACTCTGTTCTGAGTTTCCTCCATTTGTTCTTACAGTGTATTTAATGTTGTTGTATAAGCTTCCACATAAGTTTGTTGTATATGTACTCACTTTATATCTTTTAAGGATTGTCCACAGCTTGTTTCTATGTACACTTTTCGTGGTCGACAAAGGATAAGTAGAGTATTTCATTCAATTCGATTGATAAAAAAAAAAAAAAAATTAGTTGTCCACTAGCAAAAATGGCAATGACTCCAAGTTGTGTTTCGCTTAGCTGGGGTTCTATTATAGGTCGTAGTCTTTTCCCTAGAAATTTGCAGAATTTTTTCCCTGTATGACTCAAAAGGGAAATGCCTCTGTATTGCGTGCAGCCTCTTTTACTGTCTGCGTGTTTCCAAACAGGGATAATTATCGCGTTTCCCCAGTCTCGTGGTATCTGTCGTTCTACCCAAACTGTGTTACATACTCTATGTAGCTATGATATTCCTACTTCTCTTGCTGCTTTAATTCGTTAATTTCGTATTTCGTCTTGTCCTGGTGATTTATTCAGTGGAGCTAATCTTATGGCTTCTCTAATTTCTTCTTTCAGTATGTCTGATTCTAGTTCTCCGATGGCATCTGTGCCAGTTTCTTGGATTCCAGTGGCATCTGATGGAATGTTGTGAAGATGTTCGAAGTACTGCCTCCATCTTTTTAGGATTTGCTTTGTTCACTTATTGGTTCTTCATTTCCGCTGTTAATTATTTCAGTTGGGTCAAATGGTTCTGCTCTGGTTCTCATTGACTAATCTGTTTATGCTTATTATGTTTTCTTCGAGCAGGAATTGCATTATATGATAGTTGTTAATCGTTAAACGGGTCTTGACGGAGCTGACATTTTATGGTAGTTGTAAAGCATTAGACAAGACTCAGAGAAACAGGACATTATATGGTAGTTTTAAAGCATTAAACAGATCTCAGAGAAGCAGGACATTACATGATAGTTGTAAAGCATTAAACAGGTCTTGATGGAGCTGACATTATGTAGTAGTTGTCTTCTTCTTCTTCTGCGTTCATCCAGTTTTTTTTCCGGATGTGATTGCGTTGTGCCTATTTACAGCAAAGCTGCGTTCTTGCACCGTTAGGCCGACACATCCGACTTCTGTGGGCATTTGTTGACCGGGTTAACCATCCCGGAGATATAGTAGTTGTAAAGCATACTTGATATGGTCAACGAATGCTTGTCTTCTGTATCATATTTTTAATATAGGTTATAATATCTTGGTCAATGTAGTGTGTGCCGTGAGCTGTAATATCTTGGTCAGTATTGTGTTTGCTGAGAGCTGTATTACCTTGGCCAATGTAGTGTGTGCTGACAGCTGTATTACCTTGGCCAATGTAGTGTGTGCTGAGAGCTGTAATATCTTGGTCACTGTAGTGTGTGCTGAGAGCTGTATTACCTTGGCCAATGTAGTGTGTGCTGAGAGCTGTATTACCTTGGCCAATGTAGTGTGTGCTGAGATATTACAGCTCTCAGCACACACTACACTGACCAAGATATTACAGCTCTCAGCACACACTACAGTGACCAAGATATTACAGCTCTCAGCACACACTACAGTGACCAAGATATTACAGCTCTCAGCACACACTACATTGGCCAAGGTAATACAGCTCTCAGCACACACTACATTGGCCAAGGTAATACAGCTCTCAGCACACACTACAGTGACCAAGATATTACAGCTCTCAGCACACACTACATTGGCCAAGGTAATACAGCTGTCAGCACACACTACATTGGCCAAGGTAATACAGCTCTCAGCAAACACAATACTGACCAAGATATTACAGCTCACGGCACACACTACATTGACCAAGATATTATAACCTATATTAAAATATGATACAGAAGACAAGCATTCGTTGACCATATCAAGTATGCTTTACAACTACTATATATAGTAGTTGTAAAGCATACTTGATATGGTCAACGAATGCTTGTCTTCTGTATCATATTTTTAATATAGGTTATAATATCTTGGTCAATGTAGTGTGTGCCGTGAGCTGTAATATCTTGGTCAGTATTGTGTTTGCTGAGAGCTGTATTACCTTGGCCAATGTAGTGTGTGCTGACAGCTGTATTACCTTGGCCAATGTAGTGTGTGCTGAGAGCTGTAATATCTTGGTCACTGTAGTGTGTGCTGAGAGCTGTATTACCTTGGCCAATGTAGTGTGTGCTGAGAGCTGTATTACCTTGGCCAATGTAGTGTGTGCTGAGAGCTGTAATATCTTGGTCACTGTAGTGTGTGCTGAGAGCTGTAATATCTTGGTCACTGTAGTGTGTGCTGAGAGCTGTAATATCTTGGTCAGTGTAGTGTGTGCTGAGAGCTGTAATATCTTGGTCACTGTAGTGTGTGCTGAGAGCTGTAATATCTTGGTCACTGTAGTGTGTGCTGAGAGCTGTAATATCTTGGGCAATGTAGTGTGTGCTGAGAGCTGTATTACCTTGGCCAATGTAGTGTGTGCTGAGAGCTGTATTACCTTGGCCAATGTAGTGTGTGCTGAGAGCTGTAATATCTTGGTCACTGTAGTGTGTGCTGAGAGCTGTAATATCTTGGTCAGTGTAGTGTGTGCTGAGAGCTGTAATTTCTTGGTCACTGTAGTGTGTGCTGAGAGCTGTAATTTCTTGGTCACTGTAGTGTGTGCTGAGAGCTGTAATTTCTTGGTCACTGTAGTGTGTGCTGAGAGCTGTAATTTCTTGGTCAGTGTAGTGTGTGCTGAGAGCTGCAATATTTTGGTCAATGTAGTGTGTGCTGAGAGCTGTAATTTCTTGGTCACTGTAGTGTGTGCTGAGAGCTGTAATTTCTTGGTCACTGTAGTGTGTGCTGAGAGCTGTAATTTCTTGGTCACTGTAGTGTGTGCTGAGAGCTGTAATTTCTTGGTCACTGTAGTGTGTGCTGAGAGCTGTAATTTCTTGGTCACTGTAGTGTGTGCTGAGAGCTGTAATTTCTTGGTCACTGTAGTGTGTGCTGAGAGCTGTAATTTCTTGGTCAGTGTAGTGTGTGCTGAGAGCTGCAATATTTTGGTCAATGTAGTGTGTGCCGAAAGCTGAAGAATCCTTGTCATTGTAAGTATTGACGGCTGTATGGTTGCTATCACTGTGAGTGTCTTGACAGAGCTGTCGTGATTAGACCTCTAAACTAGTTTGTTGAAAATTAGTTGTCAATTCATGGTCAGATGTGGCTTACCCTGCCTTCCAGCTGTGGGAACAGATCAACACACTGCTGCCACATCTGTCTGCCCAGTGCATCCTTGATTGCTTCATAGCGATCTCCGCGGTGACGCACTTTCTCATCATCTTTCCACTCTTTAAACCAATCCCACTTTGCATACGTGAACGCTGACACTGCAGACTTGCCTGAGAGGAGCAAAGACAAGCAGAAGATCACAACATTGGAATAACAAGGGGACACGAAAATCATCCAGTGTAACATGATGATTGATTGATACGATTCAGTACCGATCGTCATCGCAACTGAAAGTCTCCCGTGTGCTTCATCCTCTTCTTTAGCCAATGTGACAGAGTGGTTTTTGTTTTTGCCCTGCAAGACAGTGGCGCGGCTTGAATCCCCACCACAGACAGAATGAGTTTTTCTGACCCCTATGGGATCGACCCAACGTCACCAAAATTGGTACCAGAAACATTTTGAATTGTCTGTAAGTTGTCTGGTAAAGAAGGCTGACGAGGAAGATGGCAAACAATACACATCAGTCAGGTTTCTTTGTTGTTTAGATCTTGAACTATATCAGTATTTGTCTTTATTGTTTCTCCCAGGTATTCTAAGGCATCGTTCGTGACATGGAAGCTACCCACATGCTGCAGTCTACCAGGCATCTACAGTGTACTGTCTGCATTGTTTCTCCCAGGCATTCTAAGACATCTCCCAAGACAAGGAAGCCCCCAGAATACCGCAGTCTACCAGACATCTAAGGGATAGTGTCTGCATTGTTTCTCCCAGGCAGTCTAAGACATCGTCTTGACAAGGAAGCCACCCAGATACCGCAGTCTACCAGGAATCTACAGTGTACTGTCTGCATTTTTCCACCCAGGCATTCTAAGGCATCGTTCATAACATGGAAGCTACCCACATGTTGCAGTCTACCAGACATCTACGGGGTAGTGTCTGCATTGTTTCATACATGCTTCTCATGTTGTTTCTTTACAGAGTATATGCATATGCACACAGTCATACATGGCATAAACTTCATACATTCAAACTGCCATGTGGCCAAGCTATCCAGATATGAACATCCCTGCCTTCCTCTCAATCTTGCCAATTATCGCTAGGTTTTCTAGTAGATTTCTTCTCATAACATATACACAAATATCTTGACTGGCTGCGTCTAATTTCTCTAATCAGTGTGTTGTTTTATTTGTATCTTGCAGGACTTGATCATTGGTTTTGCTGTCTGTCCATAGTCTTCTGTCTGTCCACGGTATTCTGTATGTCTATGGTATTCTGTCTGTCTATGGTATTTTATCTGTCCATGGTATTTTATATGTCCATGGTTTTCTGTATGTCCACGGTTTTCTGTCTGTCCACGGTGTTATGTCTGTTCGTAGTATTCTGTATGTCCGTGGTATTCTGTCTGTCCATGGTATTTTGTCTCTCCATGGTATTCTGTCTGTCTATGGTATTTTATCTGTCCATGGTATTCTGTTGGCCCATAGTTATCTGTTCGTCTGCGGTTCTGCCATCAACATAAGTTATAAAATATATATATTGGACTAACCGGGATACTTTGTTTCGTATTCCGGATCATTGGTAGACGGAAAAGTGATGAAAGAAATGGGAATCTCCAATTGATCAACATCCTCGGCCGTGCCGTTCATGTAGGCGGTCACTGACTCGTTGATGTCCTCCCTGTGGGACACATCAGGGACAATACACTCACTTATATTAACATACAATCGTGTCATAGTCTATCATTTTGGGGTCTGTGTTGTGATAGCGACATCACACGATCCGTCCGTCCCTCACTTTCTCAGGCGACGAGCACGGACGTAAACCCCAGACCATGTTCATGATATTGTCAGCGCAGTTCGCTGTCAACTTCGCTAACGATATCGTTTAATTTAATAGATAATAGCTTGAGTAAGTGTTAGTGCAGAGGTCAAAATAGGGTTGTGCGTGGATAAACTATGTGATTGCACAATAGGATGGTTTATGGAGCATGATTTATTAGCAAAACATGTCGAGGATTGAGTTCAGAAACTAGGACAATTCACGGTAGTGGTTTGATACGAGATGCTTGGGTAATCTGCAGTTGGCAGGTGAATTTAGCAACGTTGATGTCCGGTTGAAGAGAGTATAGCGGACCCAAGAGCGTCGAAGTAGAGATTTAGAGTGTCAGAGAGTATTTTAGTAACAAGGTGTTTTAGATTGTGCTTTAGAATTCGTCTGTATTGCAAATAATTAGAGAAAATACCATAATTCATGATAATACAATAACAATTGATCGATTCTGTTGTTTAGAATCGATTTCGAAATAAAATAATAATTTAAAAAAATATATATATATATATATCAAATATGTTACACGGACGAATGTGCCATAGTAATTAATAACAGTAGCATCTGGATAAATCATATTTATAAATAGTTAAATGAAACAATGAAATAATTAGGCTAAACTTAAAAGAAATAAACAGCCACTCAGCTTTAACTGTCAAACGACTACCATTAAGGAAATATTTTGTGGCTTAATTAGCCTGCTTACGTTACTACTGACACGTAATACGTTCACAATAGTAATTATTTAATCACACCTGTGGTCACGCTATAATAATTATGTTACCGCACGTGTGGTCTCGCTATAGTAATTATGTTTCCACACCTGTGGTCTCGCTATAGTAATTATGTTTCCGCACCTGTGGTCTCGCTATAGTTATTGTGTTACCGCACCTGTGGTCTCGCTTTAGTAATTATGGTACCACACCTGTGGTCTCGTTATAGTAATTTTGTTATCTCACCTGTGGTCTCGCTATAGAAATCATGTTACCGCATCTGTGGTTTAGCTATTGTAATTATGCTAGAGCGTCTTTGCCCCACCCCCTCTCTCTGTGTATCTCTGTCTCTCTCTGTCTCTCTCTTCTCTCTCTCTGCCTCTCTTTGTTTCTATCCGTGTCTCTCTGCCTATCTCGCTCTGTCACTATGTCTGTGTCTCCCTTTGTCCCTACATGTGTCTCTTTCTCTCTCTGCCTCCGTCCGTCCGTCCGTCTGTCTGTCTGTCCGTCCGTCCGTCCGTCCGTCCGTCCGTCGTCGTCTGTCTGTCTGTCTGTCTGTCTGTCTGTCTGTCCGTCCGTCTGTCTGTCTGTCCGTCCGTCCGTCCGTCCGTCTGTCTGTCTGTCTGTCTGTCTGTCTGTCTGTCTGTCTGTCTGTCTGTCTGTCTGTCCGTCTGTCCGTCTGTCTGTCTGTCTGTCCGTCCGTCTCCTTCACTCTCTCTCTCTCTCTCTCTCTGTCTATCTCTCGCTCTGTCTCTTTCTCACACTGCCTCCCTGTTTCTCGCTCTCTGCCTCTGTGTGTCTGTCTTTGATTCTGGACACACACACACACACACACACACACACACACACACACACACACACACACACACACACACA
Organism: Cepaea nemoralis; assembly: GCA_014155875.1. Taxonomy (NCBI): domain Eukaryota; kingdom Metazoa; phylum Mollusca; class Gastropoda; order Stylommatophora; family Helicidae; genus Cepaea; species Cepaea nemoralis. The sequence continues at coordinate 148,786 of JACEFZ010027846.1, read as the reverse complement.
CACAACTTGTATTGACTGTTAAAAGCATTGCATTTGTATTATTAGTATTTGGCAGGTGTGCTGTGTGTATAGTATTTCTGTTGGCCTATTGATTTGTCGAATTGCTTCGCAGTCTCGACTTTGTGGCGTTTTGAACTTCCGGTTTCATATTTTAAATATATTTTATTTGAGCGTGGTGTTCCATCAGCAGTTTAGTTAATTAGCTTGTGCCTGTGTTCAGCTTCCGTGATGTTATCACCGTGGATCTGTTCAGTCAGGTTTCTTTATCTGTTATATTTGTTACTTGCTGAGCTGCCCTGGGTCTTGCTGCAGTACATAGCTGTTTTTGTTGATTCTCTTCCATTTACACTTTGCCATTTCAAAACATGCCAGCACACAACTGTTGAATGTTACATGATAAAAATACGGGGGATGTCTTTCATCACTGTAGGTGTAGACTTTGGGACACACAATTACTCTACCACTACAATGTAGATACATGGGGGACACCCAAGTTACTCTACCACTACAATGTAGATACATGGGAGACACCCAAGTTACTCTATCACTACAATGTAGATACATGGGGGACACCCAAGTTACTCTACCACTACAATGTAGATACATGGGGGACACCCAAGTTACTCTACCACTACAATGTAGATACATGGGGGACACCCAAGTTACTCTACCACTACAATGTAGATACATGGGGGACACCCAAGTTACTCTACCACTACAATGTAGATACATGGGGGACACCCAAGTTACTCTACCACTACAATGTAGATACATGGGGGACACCCAAGTTACTCTACCACTACAATGTAGATACATGGGGGACACCCAAGTTACTCTACCAATTCAATGTTGATATGTGAGGACATATAAGTTGTACTACCACTATCAGGTGGAAACATTGGGACACACAATTACTCTAACACTACAATGTAGATACATGGGGGACAGCCAAGTAACTCTAACACTACAATGTGGAAATATAAGGCTATACAGACTCCACCACTGCTAGATGGAGACATGGGGAGACACAAACTCCATGACTACCAGGTGAAGACACCGTACGAAAACTCTTATGATGAATTACAAGTTGCAGGTAAAGTAATGGAAATAGTAAAACTCTAACTCACGTCTTGTGAAAGAAAATGTTGCCTCGGAAATTAGTCTGGGACCCAGTCTACTCTACACAAATGTAGAAATGGGGACACCCAAGTTACTCTACCACTACAATGTAGATACATGGGGGACACCCAAGTTACTCTACCACTACAATGTAGATACATGGGGGACACCCAAGTTACTCTACCAATTCAATGTTGATATGTGAGGACATATAAGTTGTACTACCACTATCAGGTGGAAACATTGGGACACACAATTACTCTAACACTACAATGTAGATACATGGGGGACAGCCAAGTAACTCTAACACTACAATGTGGAAATATAAGGCTATACAGACTCCACCACTGCTAGATGGAGACATGGGGAGACACAAACTCCATGACTACCAGGTGAAGAACCGTACGAAAACTCTTATGAGATTACAAGTTGCAGGTAAAGTAATGGAAATAGTAAAACTCTAACTCACGTCTTGTGAAAGAAAATGTTGCCTGCGGGAAGATTCAGGTCCTTAGAGCTGCCGTCTATGCCAACATAAGTTGTGATAAAGGCACGACTGAGGCCGACTTTCTCAATCAAAGGGTAGATGTCTGTCAGAAAGGTGAACATTATGTGTCAGCATTAGTACTTCATACACCTGTACATCTATCAACATTAGTAAACCAGACAGTTGAACACCTGTCAACATTAGTACACCTGACAGTTGAACAACTGTCAACATTAGTACACCAGACAGTTGAACACCTGTCAACATTAGTACACCTGACTGACAGTTGAATACCTGTTAAGATTAGTACACCAGACAGTTGAACACCTGACAACATTAGTACACCAGACAGTTGAACACCTGTCAACATTAGTACATCAGACAGTTGAACACCTGTCAATATTAGTACACCAGACAGTTGAGCGCCTGTCAACATTAGTACACCAGACAGTTGAGCACCTGTCAACATTAGTACACCTGATAGTTGAACATCTATCAACATTAGTACACCAGATAGTTGACCACCTGTCAACATTAGAACACCAGACAGTTGAACACCTGTCAACATTAGTACACCTGATAGTTGAACACTTGTCAACATAAGTACACCAGACAGTTGAACACTTGTCAACATTAGTACACCTGACTGACAGTTGAGCACCTGTCAACATTAGTACACCAGACAGTTGAGCACCTGTCAACATTAGTACACCAGATAGTTGAACATCTGTCAACATTAGTACACCAGACAGTTGAACACTTGTCAACATTAGTACACCAGACAGTTGAACACCTGTCAACATTAGTACACCTGATAGTTGAGCACCTGTCAACATTAGAACACCAGACAGTTGAACACCTGTCAACATTAGTACACCTGATAGTTGAACACTTGTCAACATAAGTACACCAGACAGTTGAGCACCTGTCAACATTAGTACACCTGATAGTTGAACATCTGTCAACATTAGTACACCAGACAGTTGAACACTTGTCAACATTAGTACACCAGACAGTTGAACACCTGTCAACATTAGTACACCAGACAGTTGAACACCTGTCAACATTAGTACACCAGACAGTTGAACACCTGTCAACATTAGTACACCAGACAGTTGAACACCTGTCAACATTAGTACAACAGACAGTTGAAGACCTGTTAAGATTAGTACACCAGACAGTTGAACACCTGTCAACATTAGTACACCAGACAGTTGAACACCTGTCAACATTAGTACACCAGACAGTTGAACACCTGTGAACATTAGTACAACAGACAGTTGAAGACCTGTTAAGATTAGTACACCAAACAGTTGAACACCTGTCAACATTAGTACACCAGACAGTTGAACACCTGTGAACATTAGTACAACAGACAGTTGAAGACCTGTTAAGATTAGTACACCAGACAGTTGAACACCTGTCACCATTAGTACACCAGACAGTTGAACACCTGTCACCATTAGTACACCAGACAGTTGAACACCTGTCAACATTAGTACACCAGACAGTTGAACACCTGTGAACATTAGTACAACAGACAGTTGAAGACCTATTAAGATTAGTACACCAGACAGTTGAGCACCTGTCAACATTAGTACACCAGATAGTTGAGCACCTGTCAACATTAGTGCACCAGACAGTTGAACACCTGTCAACATAAGTACACCTGAATGACAGTTGAGCACCTGTCAACATTAGTACACCAACAGTTGAGCACCTGTCAACATTAGTACACCAGACAGTTGAGCACCTGTCAACATTAGTACACCAGACAGTTGAGCACCTGTCAACAATAGCAGACAGTTGTACATATTTTATCATAGAAACATCAGATAGTTCAACAATCCAGTGTGTATACAAACATCTTTTTATTTATCACTGATATTTAAACATTGAAGCCACAAACAATATGTTGCGTGATTTATTGCCTGGCAAATTTCGCATGACCCATGGCGAAGGGGTTAAAGACGCTGTTCGTAATCCCATATACACATGTGCGAAACACAGCTGCGCGAGATTCGGCAGCGGATCGCGTCGCGTTGGTTTCTTACAGAAGGTATGTGAGCCGGTCATTCAGAAAGCAATGGCAAACTATTGTAACGTAAAAACTTGTCCAGACATTAACAACGGCAGTAAAATGTTGGTGTTGACAGCAATGTCCTGTAATGGATATGCACATTTTTAAACAAAATGCTGCATTTGTCATGTATATACTGTAGAGTCACAATTCATATGTGCCATACTGTTGTTTACGTAAAAAACGTGTTTAAATAAATAATACTTCTGGTAACGCTGATCGTATTCTGATATGAACCTAAGGCCTGTCCACGTCAATGTGGAAATAGTGCTTCCACATCGACGTGGACACACCTTAGGTTCATAACAGAATGCGATCAGCGTTGCCAGTAGTGGGTTGTGCTCAATATTTAAATCTCAAATCCTGAAACAACAAAATAAATCAAATAATACTTCAGTTGAAATACTTAAAAACACAGTCACATGAATTGTTTCGATGCCGAGCATTTGTTATCCCCAAAACTAATTTCAAATTTAAACCGAATTATTAGTGTTTCAAAAAAAAAAAAAAAAAAAAACTGACTGGAACCCTGTAATTGCTAAGGTCTCACTATATTTGAACAATGGTTTATTGTTCGTTGAATGCAACATACGAAACGCATTTTCTTTGTTAACAGTTCTTCTCTGCTGACTGTATCAAAAGCCTTGGTAAGGTCAATGAAAGTGTAGAACATTTCGCAGTTCTGTTCCTGACATTTCTCTTGCAGCTGCCTTGCAGCGAAAATCATGTCAACAGTTCCTCGTTCTTTTCTGAAGCCACATTGACTCTCAGGAAGAAGACCTTGATCGAGATGGGCTGTGAGGCGATTGAGAAGAATTCTGGCGAGTATCTTCCCTGCAATTGAAAGCAAGGAGATGCCTCGGTGGTTGTCACAGGATTGGCGGTTTCTTTTACGTTTGTAAAGGTGGACTATTGACGCGTCCTTGAAATCTTGTGGCATGGTCTCGTTCACCCATATGTTTGTAAAGACTTGGTGAAGCTGCTCTGTTAGGACCGGCCCACCTGCCTTGTATATCTCTGCTGGGATGGAGTCAGGACCAGGTGCCTTGCCGCTGGAGAGTTGCTGGATGGCTTTGTTTACTTCCACTATGGTTGGCAGGTCATCAAGTGTCTCAATGGTAGGAACTTGAGGAAGGCAGTTGATGGTTTCATCATCGAAGAAGGAAGTTGCATTTAAGATGTTGCTGAAATGCTCTGCCCAGCGTTGAAGGATTTCTTTCTTATCGGCGATCAATGTTCTCCCATCTGCACTGAGGAGGGGAACTATGCCTGGTGATGTAGGACCATAGACCGCTTTCAGTGAGTCGTAGAAGTTCTTCATATCATGTATGTCAGCAAAGCCCTGAATTTCATCAGATTTGCTGCTCAGCCAGGAGTCCCTATTGTGCCGAAGTTTCTGCTGCACTACTCTCTGAATGTTCTTAAAGGCATCTTTTTTTTTATGTTGACTTTGGGTCATTCAGATGTGCCTAGAGGAGAAGATGTTTCTCGGCCAGCAATTGGTTGATGTCTTCGGAAGTTACTTCAAACCAGTCTTTATGCTTTCGGGGGGCTGGACCCAGGATTTCCATAGCAGTGTTGTAAATTATGTCCTTTTGGGCTCTCCATTCTGTTTCTGTATCCTGTTTAGCTGCAGCATTTGGCTTGAGGCGGTCTTCCAGTATATTTTCAAACGACTGCTGCATTTTCTTGCTGTTTAGGCGGGTGACATTTAGCTTTCTTTGCATTTTCACCCCTTGAGGACGCCGTGGTGGCCTGATGTGAATGTTTATTTTCGAGACAATGAGACGATGGTCTGTCCAACATTCGGCAGCACGCATGGATTTTGTCACTCGGACGTCTTGTCTGTCACTCCTCCTGACAATGACATAGTCAATGAGGTGCCAGTGTTTCGAGCGAGGGTGCATCCACGATGTCCTATTTCTCATGGGGAGACGGAAAATTGTGTTCGTAATCAGGAGATCATGTTCGGCACATGTCTGAAGGAGGCGGAGTCCATTGCTGTTACAATTTCTGACTCCATGCTTTCCAATAATTCCACTCCAAGAGGTGGTGTCCGTGCCTACTCTGGCATTGAAATCCCCAAGGAGTATAAGTTTGTCTCCTTTGGGAACAGATGTTAATACTTTGTGCAGGTCCTCATAGAACTTGTTCTTGACATCATCTTCGTTGGTCATAGTTGGTGCGTAGACACTCACAAATGGTTGCATGCTTCCTTCCATTCAGCAGGGGCAACTTCATGGTCATGAGCCTGTCATTTATAGCCTTTGGAAATCCAGCTAATTTGCCCACCAGGGTCGATTTAATGGCAAATCCCCCACCGGATTGGCGTCTTTCCTCGCTTTTCCTTCCATTCCAGAAAAATGTGTAGCCGGCACCTATTTCACAGATTTGGCCTTCTTCTGTCAAGTCGTGTCTCGCTCAAGGCTGCAATGTCGATGTTGTACCTGCCCAGCTCTCTCCCAATCAGTGCTGTTCGTCTTTCTGGACCCGACGCGCCGTCTTCTGTCAAGTAGGGTGCGTACATTCCAAGTTCCAATTGTTAAGGGAATATGGTTTACTCTTTTAGCTTTGCTTGTTTTATCTTTGTTTGTATGTCGACCGCAGTTAAGGGTACCCACCAACCGCGGCTAGCTGGTTAGGTAGTGATGGAGCAGACAATGTTTAGGGCACCTTTTCTAGCCCCTTCCTCATGCTATGGAGGTGAGAAGTGTGTTCCTATAGAGGGCTGCTAAGTCGCTCAGGGGGCTGCCGAATCCCACTGCTGCTCCGGTCAGTAGAATACGACCATATGGCCTGAGCCGCCTGTGTGCAGGTCTGCGACTACGGCTGCCAGCGTACCCACGCCTGCCGCTTCGCCGCTCGTCCATCGCCACAGGGCTGAGAGACATAAGTTACATATGTTAGAGTATAGGTATGTTTAACACACTTTGTTTACAGTTTGTCTACACTTTGTCTACACTTTTTTTATACTTTGTATACAGTTTGTCAACAATGTATCTACAGTTTTGTCTACACTTTGTCTAGTTTGTCAACAATTTGTCAAAAGTTTGTCTACAGTGTGTCTACAGTTTGTCTAGTTTGTCTACACTTTAACTATAGTTTGTTCACCGTTTGTTTAGTTTGCCTACACTTTAACTACAGTTTGTCTAGTTTGTCTACACTTTAAATACTTTTTATCTACAGTTTGTCTAGTTTTCGACACTTCAACTACAGTTTGTCTAGTTTGTCTACACTTTAACTACAGTTAGTCTACAGTTTGTCTAGTTTGTCTGCACTGTGTAATTATCTTCACAGCTTATCAGCCCTTTGTTCGCTGGCCATTGTAGTATTTCTCGCGGGCCGTGGTGGGATCAGCGCGTGACCTTTACCTGTCGAAAGTAACATTTGTTAGTTGTGGAATGAGAGCTTATTACTTCTGGTTGAGTCAAGAGACATGAATAGTCTCCCCTGGTTACTTTTATTCTGTTTATTAAGGGGAAATTATTTGTTTTGTTTGTATATCATATTTCAATGATTATCTTAGCAGGTTATTACTTATATAACTTGAGAATAATATTTTTATATTCACATTAATATTATCCGCTATACATATAAGAAATTTAGCCTTTTATTATTTTATTGTGCTTAATTTTTAAGAATAATGTATGCCTGTCTAGTATATTTTTAAACCAGATTATCACCACTCGCTTAAAGATGTTACATGGGTATAGACTTCTATCGAATTAGCTATCATGCTGAGTGTGGAAAGTTTATTCATGCAACCCAAGTCTGGATACTCGAGGCAACTCGAGTGAAGGTCCAGAACATTTTTTCCAATTTGTCATATTGACTTCGGTCTCCTCATCGAAGGGTTCGATATCTACATGACTGGGGCTCATCACACCGCACACCGCGGTGCCCCGGTTCGGTTCGGTTCGCCCCGGTTCATGCCGACGTCCGGTTCGCGTGACGACGTCCGGTTCGCGCCGGTCCGCCCACCCGACCACCCGCCCGCTCGCCCCCGGAAGTCAACCGGTATTAGTCATCAGGACAACCGGAAGTAGTCACCCAGACCCAAGAAAATAATCGCCAATTTTTAAAAAAATAAGAATCCGGTTTGGTGACGTCAGAGCATAGGATCATGACTTTTATATAGTAAAAACTTACGTCACCACGAAGGATTCGGATCCTTATTTGCTAAGTAGTTACCCCCTAGATTACTACTAATTCATACAAATAAAACTAATATGTAGATAGAAATATATATTAATGAGGAAAAAGTGGTGGACACTTTCGAATATCTCGGGTCATAGATTACCAACAATTGTGACACAATGAAGGAAATTAAAAGACGAATATCTATTGTTCTTCAGAAACTACAACTAAATAAATTGTGGAAGGGGACAGACAAAACTACAAAAATTATATTTTTAAGAGCACGCACCTTTCCCATTGCAATATATGCCTGTGAAACCTGGACACTTACTAAACAAGTTGTACAGCCCATAATTGCCTTTTAATATAAATGTTATAGACGGGTTCTAAGAATTTCTTGGAAAGGGAAAAGTACAAATAAATCTATACGACACGAACTGAATATTGAAGAAGGTTGGCTACTAAAGAGTGTAAAACAAAGAAAATTGAAATATTTTGATCACTTGAAACGTCGTGAAAGTTTGGAGAAAACAATTATGAAGGGGTATATGCCTGGGAAGAGAGGAAGAGGGAGGTCAAAGATCAGCTGGGTGCAGGATGTGGCGGATGATCTCCAGATGGCTTTGCAAAAGTCTCTGGATGACATGTTTAGTTATGTCAATTATAGCTCTCAAATAACTCAAACAGAGACATGTCAGATGTTTCTAGTCCAAATGTTTGTGTAGACAGATATAATAGAACACATACTGAAGGGATGTCAAGCAAATGTAATGAATGGGATGGTATTTTGATTCAAAATAACCACATAAAGTGCCAAAAGCACATGAATTACAAATGGACACACGCGAGAGAGAAATCTCACAAGAGTGATTAATGTGGTGCTTCTTTTACTCAAGCTGGCAATCTGAAGACCCACAAGAGGACACATACTAGAGAGAAACCTTACATGTGTGATGATTGTGCTGATTGTTTTACTCAAGCTGGCAATCGGAAGACCCACAAGAGGACACATACTAGAGATAAACCTTACATGTGTGATGATTGTGCTGATTGTTTTACTCAAGCTGGCAATCTGAAGACCCACAAGAGGAGACATACTAGAGAGAAACCATACATGTGTGATGATTGTGGTGACACATACTAGAGAGAAACCTTACATGTGTGATGATTGTGGTGACACATACTAGAGAGAAACCTTACATGCGTGATGATTGTGCTGATTCTATACTAGAGAGAAACCTTACATGTGTGATGATTGTGGTGACACATACTAGAGAGAAACCTTACATGCGTGATGATTGTGCTGATTCTATACTAGAGAGAAACCTTACATGTGTGATGATTGTGGTGATTCTATTATTCAAATTGACAACTTGAAAAGACATATGCGACATATGATAAGACATATGTATAAGTTTTATTGTAAATTTTGCTCCAACAAGGAAGTGGTCGCTGTGGCACTCAGCTCCTCTATAACTTCTAACTTGTATGATTGATGCATTTTTGTTATTAATTAAAATGTGATCTATTTGATTATAGGTTGTCTTGTCACATGATTTCCAAGTTTGTTTGTGTATATCCTTTCTTTGTAGTCAGGTACTGCTAATCTGCAGTCCTTTGGCTTCTGCCAGGTTGACGACTCTCCATTCATTGACATTTGAAGTTGTATGTAGGCTTTCCATACCAGCCACTTTTTTATGAGTTTGCTCGCTACCTATTTTTGCACTGAAGACTTCCAGCACAATCAGGATATCCCGTTTGGGGGTTTCTTCTATGACATCTTCCAGATCATTATAAAAGTCTTCTTTAATATCATCTTCTTTCTCTTCAGTAGGTGCATGTACATTAACCATCGTTATATTTTTCTATTTACCTTTTATTCGTAATTTACTAATCCTGTCATTAACAGCTTTAAAGTTTAGAACGTTCCCCCATAACTCTTTTTTGATGACAAATTCTGTTCCTCATTTATGTTTATTTTGGGTGTTTCCTCCATATATTACAATCATTCCATTTTGCTCTAGAGTATCCTCTCCTGGCCACCTTATTTCTTGAATTGATGTTATATCCATTTGATATTCACCCAGCTCCCGGATTAGTTCTTCGGCCGTTCCAGCTCGATATAGTGTCCGTACATTCCATGTTCCAAATCTCAAAAGTCCTTTAACATTCCAAGGTCGTTGTCCAAATAAGTCAGTCCGAATTCGAGGCTTATTTATCTGTTTCGTAACAAAATAGTTTTTACAAAGGTGGGGATGTTAACCCCACGCTTCAAACCCCAACCCGGAGGACCAGGGTGTTTCTCTTTACCTGTTCTCTACCCTTTGACCTGTTCGGCTTGGGAGTCCCTTCTGGTAGCTACGCTACCGCCGGCATGGCTCTCAGGATCATTGAGAAACTCAAGCTCCCCCACCACGACAACGAGGAAACTCCATGGGGGAGACTCATTAGGGGTGACATATTAGATTGCATCATCATCATGTGGCCTGCCAACTGGCTTAAGTGTTCATGCATTTCCACAGCTATCGGTCCCTATTGTTCATCATCAACTCTGCTGATAAATTTTCTCAATGTCACCATCCAGTCCATCCAGCATCATCTCTCTTGGTCTGCCCATGTCTCTTTTCCCACTGATCTTTCTAGTCATCACAATGCCTCCCCACTCTTCTCTTCTGATCACTTTAGCCTCTCGGGCAACCATTGTTAGTATCCAAGCCATTCGCAACCACCATCTCAGGAACAAAAGTTTTACTACTTCAAACAAAATGTAAGACATTTAATCGAATCCAACCAAATTTTACTCAGATCCTAAAACCAGCAAACCTGGGGAATTGGATGTAAAATTGAGGAACAAAATTCAGTCATTTTTAAATAGAAAACTCATCATTTAAGCGACTGCACAGTTAGTCATTCCAACTTTTTGACCTTCCTAAACTGCACACGAATGGGGTACCACTGATACCAATTTAATCTATGCTAGACACTGACAAGACAGAAGGGCGAAATGGCCTGCAGAAACTGCTAAACCAGTTTACAATCATTCAACCCCTTAATATTAAATGATTAATTTCAACTGGTCGACTTACTGGACACTATTGATCTTACAATAAAGCACGTGGCGTCAATAGATATTGCCACAGTTTTCACTGATGTGCTCGCATAAAAGAAAAAAAAAAAAAGGTAGGCCTAGCGACCTCCAACCTCAAGACATTAATACTGCTGTGAACATCTAATATAAATTAATTTTTCTTAAACAAATTGTACCACCACTTTGACAGAGTGGCCATGGGGTGTCCTCTAGGTCCCATTCAAGCAGACATCTTTATGATGCACACAGAAAATCAAAGAGCCTCAAATATTAAGGACCTAGTTTTATACAGCGATGTATGCAGAAATACTTACCGACAAACCAGGTCTTACTGATTTAGTGGAATTCGATATGAAGCTAACAGATGATACACCTGTGCAAGTCAAGACGTACCCAGTTCCTTATGCCAAGCAAAATACTTTGCAGGAAGAGATACAGCAGATGCACTCATCAGGAATTATATCACCATCTGAATCTCCATACATTGCTAGTGTGGTGTTGCTGAGAAAACCTAGTGGTGAACACAGAATGTGCATCGATTATCGACAGCTCAACGCGATTACTGAATTCCAGGCAGAACCTCTACCTGACCAGAATCAGCTGTTCACTCGTCTCAACACAGCCCAATACTTCACCAGGATTGATCTCAGTAAGGGATATTACCAAGTTCTTGTTAAACCGGAAGTCAGACCGTGGTTAGCTTTCAGTACTCTTGGAGGACACTACGAGTTCAATGTTCTTCCATTTGGATTAAGTAACGCTCCAAGTGTTTTTACACGCATGATGAGAAGATTACTTGACCCATTACATCATCCGGCCATCAGCCACTTCATGGATGATATTTTAGTTGCAACTGAAACATTTGAGAAGCATGTCCAAACATTGCATCTCTTGTTCAAGCGACCTAAGGAAACAGGTTTGACAGCAAGACCCAAGAAGTGTCAGATAGGATTTCAACAATTGGACTTCCTAGGCCATAAGGTATCTCAAGGCTTCATAACACCTCAAGAAGAAAATGTGGAGAAACTTCAGAGAGCACCTCGACCAAGGACCAAAAAGGATGTTCGATCATTCGTCTCCTTATGTGGATTCTATCAAAGATACATCAAAGACTTCAAAACACTGGCTGCACCCTTAACGGATCTTACCAAGAAGGGAAATCCAGAGAAAGTCATATGGTCAGTTGATTGTGAGAAAGCTTTTACAGCTCTCAAACAAGCTTTAACAGCCAAACCGATCCTACATCTACCAGACCTCGACCGCTCGTTCGTGCTCCGCACAGATGCGAGTAATATAGAAAAAGGGGCCACCTTACTCCAGAGGAAAGGAGATGATCACTCAGAGCTATTCCCTGTAGCCTATGCAAGCAGGAAACTGGATGCTTCTGAACGGAACTACTCAGTGATCGAGCGTGAATGCCTTGGTCTAATCTGGGCTGTGGAAAAGTTTCAGGCATACCTATATGGTAAACATTTTACAGTGCAATGTGATCACCAACCCTTGATGTTTCTGGCATCGTCACGGAATCTGAACGCAAGACTCATGCGATGGTCGCTGCTGTTGCAACCATACCCATTCCAAATCGAATACGTTCCTGGGAAAATGAACGTAGGCGCCGACTTCTTCAGTCGTTGTCCAGTTCCTGATGAACCATCAACTTCGCATGAAGTGGAAAACCAACAAGAGGGATCACAAAAGGAACCGTGTCAGCTGTGAACGACTGAGACGATAGTTCTCCACGGAGATCAATCTGGAAGGGGGGGGGGGGGGGGGGGGTTCTGTCGCATATTGCGCACTCCAGTCTTGTTCACTTCTGCACAGCACTATCTCAAAAAACACAGTTCTCAACAAAGCGTTCACACCAGAAAGCATTGGAATTTAAGGAATGTGGCGTCAGCTCTAATAATAGCCATGTCACCCAATGATAGACAGGTCAGATGGTCGGATCCTGCCTTATTCATTGGATAACCTAAAAGAATCGCGTCGCCGCGAAGGCTCTTGGGACTATAGACGCCATAATTTGGCACATACAAGCGAGCCGTCATGGGAACTGGTTGTGTTTCATGGGGAATTCTCGAATGTATGTCCCCCGCCTGATTCATGGGAAGACTTTTGTCAATCATCATTGTTGCTGAGTCTTAAATACTTATGAGTCAGGTAAAGCTTTGTATGAGAGTGTGTGTGTGTGTGTAAGTTTCGGCACTAATAAATATATATTCTTCTATCAGAAGACAGCCGTCACCTTTCAACCGGTCCCAGAAATGGATGCTTACCGCCATTACGGGTGTAGATATCTGACTTCATCTATCTTTAGTTTCCAGAAGAGTTGCTGTACAAACACTATGTTTTAAGCTGTGAAAAGAGGCCCACTTAAGCCCAGACTGCTATTCCTAAGTCTCAATCCTACTAGCTTTCTGACTGCGTTCAGAGCAGGTTTAGTACAGGACAAGCTATGCTCTGTGTGCTATTTGTCGCCTCAGCTTCAATCCACAGCGAAACTTCAACACACGCGAATGTGAGAGGGAGGAAATGAAAGTGCTCTACCTCTTATCTTATATGTCCGTGGTGTGAAGACAGATTGTGTGTGTAAATGTTTAGCATCAATGACTGGTCCAGCATTTATACTGCTGTGATTATTCGAACACATGTATCTAGCACTCTGACCGAACCACAGTCAAGCTAACAGCCCAACTCCAGCACTCATGTGAACGAATAAAAGAAGATTGGTGTTAGAATGAGAGAATGAGTGCAGTGTGTCATCTCACCTTTCTTTCACTCTGTATATATGTGTTAATGAATGAGAGATAGTGTAAATCCTCATAAGGAATGTTTCACATAGACCTCCACATTCATACCAATTATATGTTAATCATTATGTTAACTTAAGAGTGAAAATATTTAATGTATGTTTCTTTACATTATTACTTGGATGCAACATGTGGAATGTAGTTTTATAAAACCATCACCCTGTTTGACAGAGTAAGTAAAGGACATACTATGCTTTCATGCATAATCACTTCTAAACTGTCAAGGGAATTATTACCCCAGTGTCAGAAGAAGAAGTAAAGGTAATGACAGAAGAGGTGAGAGGGTATAAACAGGAAAGTAACCAGGCAGACTAAAACAATTGAGGCAGCACTGATTGGTAACATGAGTTATTATGAAGAAGATGAACAATCATCCTGTTCTGTTCCATTTATTTATTTAGGATCAGTTATGCTGGGTGCATTTCATCATTAACTCTCCATCATTCCTCTCCTAGCCTTGTCATTCACTGTGTCTGTGTCCTCTGTGAGAACATCAGCTAACAGATAAATATGTACATGAGCAGAATAAGAGGGCTAGCCAAATACAATTGCTGATGTCTAATGCCAGTACAAAGAAGAGACACTGTAGCTCTATCTTGTAGGTACTTCCTTAATCTGCTACCTTCTGTAACTCTTGTCTGTAGCCCTTTTCATTCTTGTCAACTGGAGAATTATCATCCATTGACTAGATATGAATAGGTTCACCATGTTTATTTACCTCAGGTGAGGATGACGGTGTTCGCAGATTGTCATGATCCAGAGTTGCAGATCATTGCCCAATAATGTACAATGGATCTGTAGACCAATAGCAGATCTTTAACAAAGAGGTGCTAAAAGGGATCTGTAGTCAGGACTAAGATTAATCTAATCAATGAGACCCAGATCATTACCGAAATGTGCCAAACGGGATCTGTGCTTCATGATCATTCTGATGAGTAACTAAGATCTGAAATTCAGAAACATTTCTAAGATCACTAGGATCATTTTATACCTCACAAAGACTTGCAGGTTATCAAAATTATGGCAGAAGTCTGACTGACAATAAAATAGAAAAGGACTTTGTTATGATCAGTTATGCATTCAGATAACCTGAGAACCAGCAAGAACTTACCAGAGAGGAGAGTATTTATGAACCTCTCCAGATCTTATGTTGTGTAGACTGTTTTGATTTATAAGTTTCTCTTTTCGGGAAGGAAGATTTTGGAGGGAAGAAATTAACATTCCTGGGAAACTCCTAGATTTCTAGAGCTATTATGGGACACTTTGGCTTCCAAGGACCCATCCCCTCCAAATAAAATTGGTCCCATCCTCTTAGCGTTACTTCATTGTAGGGTAGGTCGAGGTGGGTACTGCTTCCAACTTCCCAATATGCCACATTTACAGCTGGTATACAGCTGGTATGTGGTGGATATATTATTCAACCCTGAGACCAAACAACAGGCTGAGTCATTCCACTCCATCATGAACCAAGCCCACAAGAGCTTTTCTTTTTCTGATGACCGCGGACTTAATGACACCTTATCATTCTTATCAATACTAATTTGACATCTACAGGATGTCATCATCAAATGATCTGTCTATTGAGATGGAAAATGGATGGGAATCATTTATGGT
This sequence comes from Cepaea nemoralis, assembly GCA_014155875.1. Classification (NCBI taxonomy): domain Eukaryota; kingdom Metazoa; phylum Mollusca; class Gastropoda; order Stylommatophora; family Helicidae; genus Cepaea; species Cepaea nemoralis. The sequence goes on along the minus strand of JACEFZ010027846.1, from coordinate 133,454 downwards.
TCCATTGCCCTGCTACTGAGTTGAGTGCGTGGTGCGAAACTGTGAGCTGTTAATTTCGTATGGAATGATTGTACATCTGTCCGCGGTTGTTTGTAGCGTGAACTGCATGGTCGGAATGATGGCGGCAGCCTGTCGCCGAATTGACTGGGTTGCCTTTTCTGTTCACGAGTGCATTTTCATCGGAGACTCTGTAGCTACAGAGTTTGTGCTTTGTGGGACCTTTCAGCAGGCCGCCTTGCGGAAAGAGACCACGCAATATGGGATAAAACCCGCGGCAATGAAGTCGATACTCTAAACTTTTAAGACTTTTATTTATGCAGTAATGTATGGCTGCTGGTTTTCTAATAACTGCCACTTCTATCGACGATGAACTGTATTTTTCGTGGAGAACTTTTGTATTTGCATTCTGGTGGCGGCATTATGCACAGTGTACCTGTGCGGGCTGTTGACTTGTTGAGGCTCCTGTCTGTTCCACTTTTCACATGGGGCAGTGAGGATCATTTTGTGTGATATTCACTGGCACAGGAACGGAGCATAATGCGGATGACCCGTTGCCGTAAAGTTGGAACCGCAACTAATGACTAATGACTAATGGATGGGTTAATAGTGGTGTAGAAGTACAAAAGCATGCTGGGTTTTTTTTTTGGTGTGTTGTGGTGTTGGACTATATCAATCAACCATTTATCGATTTTCCACCACAATCTGCAATCTATGTTTTAGCTCTTTTCGATTTCCACCTCAAAGGGCGATAAAACCTGGTTTTTAATGGCCTTGGTCAAGAGGTGTCAAGAGGTGGTCAAGTGGTAGTCAAGTGGTGGTCAATGGATGGTCAAGTGACCCCTTAATAAATAGGGGAGGGTACGACTAGTGGGGTAGTAATGGTTGAAGTGAGCGATGACGTGGTCAAGAAGTGGTCAAGAGGTGGTCAAATGGTCAAGGGGCGGTCAAATGACCCCTTAAATTGTAGGGGAAAGTACTGTAGTGACGTGGTGATGGTTAAAGTGAGCGATGACGTGGTCAAGAGGTGGTCAAGGGGTGGTCAATTGACCCATTAAATTGTAGGGGAGGGTACTGTAGTGACACGGTAGTGGTTAAAGTGAGCGATGACTGTGGTCAAGCGGTGGTCAAGAGATGGTCAAGTGACCCCTTAAATTGTAGAGGAAGGTACTGTAGTGACATCGTGGTGGTTAGAGTGATCGATGGCGTGGTCAAGAGTTGGTCAAGTGGTGGTCAAGAGGTGGTCAAGGACACCTTAAATTGTAGGTGAAATTACGTATAGTGACACAGTGATGGTTAAAGTGAGCGATGACGTGGTCAAGTGGTGGTCAAGAGATGGTCAAGTAGTCAAGGGGCTGTCAAGTGACTCCTTAATTGTAGGGGAGAGTACTTTAGTGACACGGTGATAGTTAAAGTGAGCGATGACGTTGTCAAGTGGTGGTCTAGAGGTGTTCAAGTGGTCAAGGGATGGTCAAGTGACCCCTTAATTTGTAGAGGAGAGTACGTGTTGTGATGCGATAGTGTTTAAAATGTGCGATGATATGGTCACGTAGTTATCAAGAGGTGGTCAATAGGTGGTCAAGTGGTAGTCAAGTAACCCTTTAATTTGAAGGGGAGGGTACGTGTAGTGATGTGGTAGTGGTTAAAGTGAGCGATGACGTGGTCAAGAAGTGGTCAAGGGGTGGGTAAGTGATCCGCCCTTAAATTGTAGGTACGTCTAATGTATAACATAAAACAATAACAAACAAACGATTCAAAGAAGATATACCAAAAAATTAATAAAATGAAAACATATGTAGACAAACACTTAAATAAGAAGAGGCATGACGGTGGTCGTGGCGGTATGGTATAGGGGTCGGGGTGCTCAGATATGGCCAGTGGTTTTGAGGTGCTATAGTTGTTAGGTCTAGAGGTTGGGGTGTCTCAGTCGTGAGGTATCGAACTGTCTGCTGTGGGTAGGATGTCGCTGATCGGGGCGGGTAGATTCTAATACATTTATCAATATTGTCTAGAATTGGCATGGGCGATCATACCTCGCCACATATTCCGATCTCCGATGGTATGGTTCAGTAATGCAAGTAGTAATAATATTTGTAATAGTAGTAGCAATAGCAGCAATAGTACTAGTCATCATCATCATCATCATCATCATCATCATCATCATCATCATCATCATCATCATCATCATCATCATCATCATCATCATCATCATCATCATCATCATCATCATCATCACGTGTCTTACCGGCTGGCGTAGGCGATCATAACATCCCAAATATTGCAATCTCCGACAGCATTGAGCAATTCATGGGTTGACTCACGCTACAGAAATCCCATTAACGGCATTATCTTCATGCAATGGTGATAGTCATAGTACCAATAGTACCGGTAGTGTTAGTCATTAGCATCAACATCAGAAAGAGACTTATCACCTGGCCTGAGTGATTATGACACTCCATAAATTATGACCTCCAACATCATGGTGCAAGTAGTAATAATATCGGTAATAATAATAGTAGTAGTACTAGCAGCAGCAGCAGTAGTATTAGTAGTAGTAGTAGTAGTAGTAGTAGTAGTAGTAGTAGTAGTAGTAGTAGTAGTAGTAGTAGTAGTAGTAGTAGTAGTAGTAGTAGTAGTAGTAGTAGTAGTAGTAGTAGTAGTAGTAGTAGTAGTAGTAGTAGTAGTAGTAGTAGTAGTAGTAGTAGTAGTAGTAGAATAGCGAGGGTGCTTATTGTTTCACTAAACATTTGTATATCTTGTGGACTATGTACTATACAGCTAGTTTGTATTGTATGCTATGTAAGGTGTTGCTGAAATAATATCTGTCTTTTGTAGTTGTAAAAGGTGATGACGTCATAATCCCCCACTCTATCATTGTCGCCAACGTATTGATAGTGTCTTCATTGGCGCGAACAAGGCTCATTGTGAGATATCGATAACTCCCCCCTTCAAACTAAGTGCATCAATGGTGCATGACCATTAGGAGCAAACAAGATATGGCCACTACAAGACGACTACAAGGCAAAATGACGTCGACTATAGTGTAACTTCAAAACTTATGAGGTCATCCATTGTCCGTTCCATCACGGTAGACAAATAGGTGGTCACTAAGTCCTCAGATTACTCACTCAAATAAACATATATGATAATAAGGCACCAACCCAAACAATGAAAACTGACAAAAACAATGGAAAAAAATGATATAAACGTCAAAATGTAACACATATAAAGAAATCAACAGCTACTGAAAAATAAAAAGAACACGACAAAATGACACAAACAATGAACACCGGCACATCAACAAAATGAAACAAACAAGGAAAACTGCTTACACAGACAAGGACACACTGACACAAGGACCAACAAACATAACGACAAACTGACACAACCAAAGAAACCAAAATAGGCAAATATAAAAGTTGAAATGTATCACGCAATAAGAAATTGACAAATTAAAATATCACACACACACACACACACACACACACACACACACACACACACACACACACACACACACACACACACACACACACACACACACACACACGCACATACACATGACAATTGAAACAGCCAATGAAAACTGCTGACACAAACACTGAAAACTGAAACAAACACTGAACAAGGCACCTGAAGAAAACATGAATCCAAATGTAAACGCCAAAGTGTAACACACAAAGACATCGACAACTACTGAAAAAAAAAATTACACAACTACTGATAAATAAAAACTCAACAAAATGAAGCAACCTATAAATCTGACACAATGAAAAACTGACACACCGACAAACTGACAGAAGCAAAGAAACCAAACGATACAAATGTTAACGTCAAAATGTAACAGACAACAACTGAAAATGACACAAGCAAGAAAAAATTCTTCGACATCTGATTTGTGTTAGTCCATGTCGTCATTTTTTTTTTGGGGGGGGGGGGGGGTGTAGAGGGGGAGGGGGTATGTAAGTTCATGACTTCGGTAGTTCAAATTTTGTTAAGTTCATTTATTCAGCAGCAGATGTTTGTAAGTTCACGTCAGCATCATAATATTTTTGTGTCTAATTTCATGTCTTCGTCAGTTCATGTTTTGGTAAGGTATATGACACAAGCTCTTTTGCGACAGAATGAGATTGGTCGTTGTCTATATTATAATACTCCTTCTGTAGCACTACAGAGGGTAAGCTGGGTTAGCCACATGTCCCACAACACAAGTCATTACTGTAGTACACATGTATCAGTCACTGAACAAGATTCCGTTTGCGCACATAATATCCATTTTAATAATGAAAGAACACGGAAACACACAACACATGTAACTCCAGTAACAGAACTTCCACAATATATCCTCGTCACAACTTCCCACTCAAATAACACTGCCTTCTCAAGGCCTACTTCATATAATCCAACACGACAGTTAACTAGCCTCTGTCCCGGCCCGAACTCACTCGATCCACCCCACTCCGGGTCTAAACTTCAAGTAACTCTCACTGAAAAACACAGGGCGCGCTATCCTTCCATTTCCCAGACCGCCAACCTCACTGTCCGGTCCCAAAACTCAACTGTCCCCAGTCAATGTTTTCCACTGTCTTTTCACCTTTCTTTGCCGCCCTCCCCAGGCTCCACACAACACTACCCCACAGCTCAAACTGTCTGCCTCACCATTACACTAGCCGGCTGACTTCTCCTCAACTCCCCTTTCCATTACTGTCTTCTCATTTGCCTCCTCTGGGGACTTACTATCCAGCCCCGTTTTACCCCCGTCTATTATTCCTCAGGGCCGTTAATGTTAATGACCCCAGGCATGTTACATTACCCCCTCCTCAAAAGAAAACATCGTTTTAAAATGATGTAAGAGTAATGCTTCTCACACAAAACAATAATAATGACCCAGTAACTTTGCCTGGGTAGCCGTAAGTATGTCTCCATCTTGCTCCAGCTACCACGCTAAATAATTAATCACGTAATCATAGTAACCTCCCATATTCCCCACACATCAATACAACCGCCTTTCCATCTTGTGTACCAATGCGTGAGCTAATACAGCGCATAATAATCAACATATCATAGAAAACATTATATTTGTGTACCCGCAGGTCTATTAATATCTTCCAGAACACCCAAACTATTTTACTTTGCTAATAATTGTCCAGCAAACTAATAATCGTCCCTAAATACATGACGATGCGCCGCATTGCCTTTGCCTTCCATCGCCCAATATATTGTATTAATAACAAATCATAATAACCCACACCAGATAGGATATAGAACCCCTATTAATTTTCTATGTGGCCTCATGCCCTTGGTAATTCCTTGATACCAGGTCTGCCATGGTGTTATCTTCGCCCCGTATGGGCATCAGCAGAAATGCATATTCCTGCAACAATATGCTGCAGCGATGAACCCGTGCGTTCTTCATCGCTGCCGTATGGATGAATGTACGTGGTCTGTGGTCAGTTTGTAGAATGAATTGTCTTCCCACCACATACCTGGAGAGTTTGTGTACCGACCATACAATCGCCAGGGCCTCACGTTCTTCACAGTCGTTATCTTGTCTCAAACTCTCAAACAAGGATTCTAATCCTGCCACGTGATCCTCCATGTTTTTTTCTTTCTGAACAGGCAAATGTCGTCTATATAATTGATAAAATCCTTGCGTCCCTTTAACAGTGTCCTCGTCATCCTCACGAACGTTGCTGGTGAGTTAACTAGCCCAAACGGCATGTAATTCCACTGAAATAGCCCCTGTGGGTGGCAAACGCTGTTAGCGGTTTGGCTGTTTCACTCATGGGTATTTTCCAGTACCCTTTTGCCAAATCCAACTTACTAAAATACTTTGCAGAAGATATTTGCGTCAGTAAATCATCAGTACTGACCATGGGCTCCGGATCTACAATAGTGATGCTGTTCAATCTCATGAAATCTATACACAAACGTAAGTTATTGTCCTTCTTCCTAATGACTACCATGGGGAACGAGTATGGGGATTCTGATCTGGAAATTATCCCCATTTTCAATAACTCTGTTATCTCACTGTCTACCTCTGCTCTGTAATGATGTGGGATAGGCTATGGTTTCACTCTAATTGGTTGGTCCTCTGTTAGCTTGATGTCATGTGTCATCAAGTCTGTCTTCCCTGGTATATCCAGGACATAAGAGTATTTCTGTAATATCTTGACTAGCCTTGCTTTGTCACTAAGTTCCAGTCTGTCATTAATGGACACATCTTTCCATGTTTCTCTCTGTCTCAGTGCCATGATTGGTAAACGCATCTGCACGTCAATGTTGCTTTATACTTCTTCGTCAATGACAACAGAACACGCTGTCTGACTTGCCTCCTCATCAATAATTGCCTCTGTGATGGGGTGTAAGGCATCTTGTCGTGAAACGAATTGTCTTAGCATGTTAACATGATACACTTTGTGTTTCCCTTTCACATCCACCCTGTAGTCGACATCTGACACTCTACTGACAATTCTGAATGGGCCTTGCCAGGTAACTGACAACTTATTAGATATTTCTGGTAGTAGAAGTAACACCTCCTCATTATCTTGGAAAGAGATAAGCTTTGACTTTCTATTAGCATGCTGTCTATACTTAGCCCCCGACATTTCCAGGGCATCACGTGCATTCTGACATGCGTTAATAATTCGGTTTCTCATATTCACGACTAAGTCATACGACGAAATCGTATTACTATCGTTACTCTTCCCTGTTATTAACTCTTTCAATATGGTCATGAGGCCTCTTGGGTTTGCCCCATACAACAACTCAAATTGTGAGAAACCAGTAATTTCTTGTGGTACTTCTCTATATGCGAATAGGATAGCTGGTAAGTACTTATCCCAATCACGTTGTTGCTCTGCAGTGACTTTAGCTAACATCTGCTTAAGGGACCCGTTCATTTTTTCACAGATTCCGTTGCTCATTGAGTGATAAACTGATGTGAAAACTTGTGTAATGGTCAGCAGTCTGTTCACCTCTTTCATCATCTGAGAGGTAAATTGTCGACCATTGTCTGATAACATTTCGCTAGGGAAACCTAACCTTGAAAATAACGTTAGCAATGCTTCAGCTACGGCTTCTGTCGTAATGTGTTGTTTTAACGGAACTACCTCTGTCCACCTGGTGCAAAAATCAACCATGGTCAAGATATACATATGACCCCTGTTGGACATCACTGCTAATGGGCCAATGATGTCGATGGCCACTTTCTGAATCGGTCTGACTTTCAGGTCTGTAGCTTGTACCCGTGCTTTTGCCGTCTTTCCCTTTGGATACATTTTCTGACACGTTGTACAGGATCTACAATATATTTTTATATCTGTGCTAAACCCAGGCCAATAAAACTGGGATAGGACTCTATGTTGTGTACACGCTATTCTCATGTTCCCTGCGAATGGAATGTCATGCGCTATTCTCATAATCATCTCTCTATATGCTAAGGGTACTACTACATGCCTACGTGTAGTTTTGTCATCTGAAAAACAGCGAGTGAGAATGTTGTTCTTCATTTCGAAGCACCATCTACCCTTCTTTGATTGCCTCTGTTCTACTTTGCTACACCATTGGAAACATTTGTCCAGCGTAGTATCTTGTCCCTGGGAGTCACTAAAGCTCTGTGTGAGATCCATTCTCACCTGCTCAGTTGTACTATCCTTGTCCTCAATCTCGGTATCTACTTCGCGTGACATCTCTTCCTCAGCTATAGTATATAATCTTGTTTGTCTTCTAGTAACTACCGCGTTGTTTCTCACCTCATATTTTTGATACCAGTTCTAGATTTCTTCTTCTGTACATTATTTCCCTGTTGGTATATTTCCAATGATCAAATCTGCCACTGGGGAGTCTAGGACACACGCTGTCACTATTCCTGTGATAAATGGTGTTGTCACTGTGATCTCGACCAATGTGTAAAATTCTGCTGTTCCATTAAACGTTATACACTTGACCGTTTTTCCTATGTAATCCGAAGGGTTTACCAAACTCTTTCTTACTCCTATGGTCGTACATCCGGAATCCCTGAGGGTTAACGCTGGACTATCATTGACAAATCCGTGGTGCAGCTTCAGACTCCCTCCTAAGTGTACCGATGACATCGCTTGGAATGGGTGCCCACATATCAAGATAGGTTTACTGGTTGTGTCGAACAAAGGCTTGCATCTCTCACAACTCTCATTGTTAAATGTCTCAATCACTTGGGCTACATTAGAGTGCTCAGTTTCCCCATCCGTACATTGGTAGCTGAAATTGCCCTTTTTCCCACATTTTAAACAAATGATCTCCCTTTTCCTGTTATTCGTTGTCCCACTGGATGGTTGTACATCACACTCCACCATTTTGTGCTTCCAACTGCCACAATTCTAACATCCGGCATAACCATTCGGACGTCTCTTAAAATTCCCCCTTTTGTATGGGTAACGTCCTGCCTTGCCAAAATAGTTGCTACGGAAACCATTGTTTTGAAGTCCCTGTTGCTCATACCTCTGTGGTGAATCCACACTCTTCGACCTTGGTTTAATAACTGAATTCTGATCCTGTTTACTATAGGCTGCACAGACTATTTCCTCATCAACTTGTCTGCAAATAGCATTGTTCGAATGTGTGGTCATGTAATTTTGCCCTAACTGGGACATTGTTTCAATGTCCTTTGGTTTTCGTTCTTGGAAGAAAGCCACTAAATCTGCATTCATCAATCATCAAATGCCGTGCCGGCGTAGGCGTTCATGGCTCTCCACAGATCTCGGTCTTTGATTTTCTGGATCAACTCTGCTGCTGATATTCCTCCATGCCACTGTCTCAATCCATCCAGCATCATTTCTCTTGGTCTGCCTCTGCCTCTCTTTCCCTCGATCTTTCCAGTTGTTACGATGTTCTCCAATGCCTCTCTTCTCATCACGTGACCGAAGAAAGATGTTTGTCTCTGTCTTATTGTTGTATATAATGTTTTAGTTTCATTAGCCTGTTTCAGGCAGTAGTCGTTAGTTACTCTGGCAGTCCAAGGAATTCGCAACATTCGTCTCAGGAACCACATCTCTGTTGCTTCTAATTTCTTTTTAATTTGTTCATTTACATTCCAAGATTCACTGCCATACAGCAAAACTGGTTCTACATAGCATTTCAGCACTCTCTTTCTTACATTCAGTGATAGTGACTTATTGCATAAGATACTCTTCATTTTCTGAAATGCGGCTTTTGCCTGCCCTATTATGCTCCTAATCTCTGTTGTACATCTTCCATCTGATGTTATAAATGCCCCTAGGTATCTAAAATTATCCACTTGGTTAAGGATTTTCCTTTCTATTTCTATGTCACATTTTGGTGTCACCATTTTCTTTGATATTACCAATGTTACTGTTTTCTTGATATTCAAGGAGAGTCCTTTCCTTGCACTCTCTGTTACTACAACGTCTAATAATTGTTGTAGGTCTGTTGCATTATCCGCCACCAATACTGTGTCATCTGCATAGCGTATATTATTTATATTATAACCTCCAACTAGTATTCCTGGCATCTCTTTGATCTCTCTTATTATTACTTCGCTATACAGGGAGAAAAGATCTGGCGACAAGACACACCCTTGTCGTACTCCTAGCTTTATCTGTTCGTAACTACCCTCTTTAAGTCCCATTTTAATTGCTGCTACTTGGTTCCAGTAAACATTCTTTATTATTCTTAAATCTTTTACATCAATGTTGATATCGTCCAACATTTTAATCAGTTCATCATGTTTTACTTTATCAAATGCCTTAGTATAATCAATGAAGCACAAATATATGTCTCTCTGTTTCTCTATTGACCATTCTATTAGTGTCCGTAATGTATAAATTGCATTGTTTGTGCTCTTTCCTTCCACAAATAAATACTGTTCTTCACTAATTTCCATTTTTATTTTCTTTTTGGTTCTTCTCATTATGATTCTGAGTAGAAGCTTAGTGATATGGTTTATAAGATTAATTGTACGAAAATCTTTACAATCAATTGCTCCTGGTCTTTTTGATATAGCTATAAATACAGATTTCAGCATATTACTGGGTGAATATCCACTGCAGTAAATATTATACAACATTTTGGTTAATATATCTACTCCAAATTCTCCCAATACTTCTAATTCTTCTATTGTGATTTCATCTGGCCCAGCTGTTTTTTCTTTTCTTCATACGTTTCATAGCATCAGCGACTTCTTCTTTCAGAATAGGTGGACCTTCTAAGTTACTTTCTTCTGTTAATTCTTCCCTTTCTCCATCATATAATTCTCTTATATACTAATTCCACCTCTTCATTATAGCACCTTCCTCTAATAATATCTTTCCTGTTTTTGATTTCAAACACCCTGTATTTATTCTTATTTTTCTTCCTGTAAGCTCACTGATTTGTCTGTGCATATTTTTTGTATCTTTAATGGAATTTAATTCAATTTTATTTTAATTGCTCGTTTAACTTTCTTTAGCCTTCCCACATTTATCTTTTATTTCTTTATTTATCTTAGCGTATTCTTGGTTGTCATTTTTACTCTGTTGTCTTTTGTCCATCAGTTTTAAGATGTCTTCATTCATCCATTTTCCTTATCTATTTTGCCTCTCTCAGGTAATACTTCTTTGCTAGTTTGATGAATGGAGTCCCTTAACATTTCCTATTGTTCATTTATACTTTGTACTTAGCTATTGCATTGCACCTATTTTCACAGTCACTTTGTATTGTTCTTGCATTTCTTTATCTATTTTCAGAACCTCTTTATTAAGTCTCATGTTCTTAACCATTTTCCCCTCTCTTTAATTTTACTTTTATTTGTTTACATAGTGGTACATAATCACTATTACAGTCAGCACCAGGCATTGTCTTTACATTAATTAAAGCATTTCTAAATCTTTTATTAATTAGTATGTAGTCAATTTGGTTGCGTATTTTCTTATCAGGGCTTTTCCATGTGTACAGACGTCTTTTATGGTGTTTAAACCATGTGTTTCCAATTATCATATCATTGATATTTGCCCATTCTATTAGCTTTTCCCCTCTTTCATTTCTTGTACCTAAACCATAATTCCCCACTACATCCTCCATTATGTTTATTTTTTTGTGATCCAATTTGAGCCATCACCATGTCTATTTCATCGTAAAAGTGTTGTATTTCTTCATCACTACTGCTTGTTGTTGGTGCATATACTTGTATAATATTTATATCTATTGGTTTTCCTTTGATTTTTACCATAATAACTCTATCTGAAACACACCAGTATCCATTAATTCACTTGGCTGTTTTTTCGTCTAATATAACTCCTACACCTTTTTCATGTGTATCCCCTCCAGAATAAATTATTGTGTGATTGTCAGCTATAATTTTGCCCTCTCCCTTCCATCTCATCTCACTAACGCCTAGTATATTCATTGTCATGCTATCCATCTCTCTTAGATCTTAGAATCTGCATTACATGACGATAATATCTTATCCCTTAGTATCAAATCGACTAAGCGACTGAAATCTTTTCCAACTTCTGCAAGCTCTATCCATTTATTAAATGTGTTCTTCGCTGTATTGACAAAATCTGTAAAATCTTATTTGTCTCCAGTACTAGTTGTCTGAACTTTGTTCTGTATCCATGCTCAGTTAGTTTGAACTTTGTAAGTAAGCGTTGACGCAAAATAGCATAATTATTTCTTTCTTCCACAGGTAGATTGAACATGGTATCTAGGGCCTTTCACGTTAGGTACTCACTTAGCCTCATCGCATATTCTCCTTCTGGAATGCCTAAAGCCTTAACAGAGGCTTCAAATTTTCCAAGATAAGCTTCCAGATTGTCTCGGTCCGTAAAATATGGCAATTTTAATCGTTGTGACGACTCCGAAGATCTTCTGCCTTCCTCACTTTGACCCTTAGATGCTAGTTCTAATTGTTTTAGTACAATTTCAGTTTCCATCTCTTTCTCAATTTCCACTTCTTTATGACTTGATGGCTGCCTTTTTTATTCTATGAGGAACACTTCTATGTTAGGTGAGGGAACCTTTGTGCGACATAAGAGGCACATCTGTATGTCTTAAGGGATACATTTGTATTCTATGAGGGACACTTCTGTATTAGATGTGAGACACCTTTGCGTGACATAAGGGGCAGTTTGTAGGAGTAAGTGTGCAAGTTGTTATGGTAAGACGACCATTATTTTATAGCAAGTGGTCAAGTTATGCGTGCAAGTGGACCTGCTGTCAGGTCCAGTGGGCAAATTGATAGGGTCAGTGGTTAAGTTGTCAGGGCATTTCGACAAGTTGTGAGAGTCAGTGGTCAAATTGAAAAGGCCATTTTGTAAGATGGTGGGGTAATTCGATAAGTTGTGAAAGCCGATGGGAAATTTTAGTGTTCAGTACATTTGTGGTCAGTCTGCATGATCCGTCAGATGCAGACTGGTCAAACCAGCCCAGGGAAACAGACTAGCACAGCGTGTTGCTGGTTTGTTACTTATATTTGATATGTGACTCAGCTGGACCTCTTTGCAATACCCACATTAGAACAATCATGTTTTGTCAAGTGATTATACGTGGTTATCTCTAAAACATTATGCACTCTCCAGTAACTCAACCAGTATAGGAACAACTTTCACGTCACGAGGCTTATAGTCTTATCGCCATATTTTAGACCGATGGAAACTCGTTGGGAGATGAGGATCGCCTCGTTACATCCCTGATCCCCATGTTAGGCTATTTCGACATGGGAGCGTGGATCCATGGAGAAAATACTCCTGGCTCCCAGGAAGATTCTAACCCCTGACTTTTGGGTTGGCAGGCAAGCGTGTTAACCACTGTGTTTCGTTCATAGACATTGGAACTGCAAGCAAGACAACAGAACGTTGCTCCACTGTGTTGCGGGATATTGATGGATTGGCCAAATTTTTCTCGAGCTACGAAGCCAAGTGTTCCGTCTATACTATAAAGCCACTAGAAAGACACGCCTGGCGTCTAAACAATAATATTATATTGCACGAGAATGGAACAGTGTTTAATGGTGAACTGAAGATGTTCATTTTAAAGAGCCCAGCGTGTCAGAAGATTGAGGCTCCCTGAGACGGAAAGTAACGAAAGGCGCAGTTAAAATTGCACGACCAATTATCTGTTCTATTGCAGCTCAATTTTTTCTCATGAAACGCTCGTACACAATTGTTTTGAGCGCTTAGTCTGTTTGTGTTATATCTGTGTGGACGCCTGCCTGCCTGCCTGCCTGCCTGCCTGCCTGTCTGTCTGTCTGTCAATCTGTCTGTCTGTCTGTCTGCTTGTCTCTCTGTCTGTCTTTCTTCCTGTCCGTCTGTCAGCCTGTCTGCTTGTCTTGCTGTTTGTTTGTCAATCTGACTGTCTGTGTGTTTCTCTGTATAATTGAGAATTCAAGTGTTTGATAGACGTGGCTAGCCTTGATAAAAATGGGATTACGAAATAAAGAAGCAGTGATGACATAATTGTTGGATGAGGTAGATGATACTCCACACATTGATTGACACACTTCTCTTTCAGTCAGTAAACGGGTCCACAATGTTTGACTCCACACATTGACACACTTCTCCTTCAGTCAGTAAACGGGTCCATGATGTTTGACTCCACACATTGACACACTTCTCCTTCTGTCAGTAAGCGGGTCCATGATGTTTGACTCCACACATTGATACATTTCTCCTTCAGTCAGTAAACGGGTCCATGATGTTTGACTCCACACATTGGGACAATTCTCCTTCAGTCAGTAAACGGGTCCATGACGTTTGACTCCACACATTGACACACTTCTCCATCAGCCAATCAACGAGTCCACGATGTATCATCATCATCATCATCATCATCATCATCATCATCATCATCATCATCATCATCATCATCATCATCATCATCATCATCTTTCACTTCTTCCGTCAAGCGTCGTGGGGAGGAATAATTTGCGTTCCAGCGCCCGGTGGACGGCACTGGATAGTGTCATTCCGTGTGGTTGTACAATGTCTCTGATGTCGTCAATCCATTTTCTTCTTGGACGTCCTCGTGGTCTCGTCGCATTATGTATAACTTTACAAAATGACACACTTCTCCTTCAGTCAAGTGCTGACGTCATATAGGGTCGGCAGATTACGACCGGGCCGCTGTTTGCGTTCAATTTCGGGGGGGGGGGGGAAGGGAGGATCTGTGGCACAGAGGCCAAGGCCGTCTACTTCTCACTATACAGGTCGCGGTTCGTTTCCTCAATCCGTCATTCAGTTATCGTGTGCAGTTTTGCGGAGATCCCTGACGTCGTCACTGGAACTATGTATCTAGTGCTCTGTTCGACACATTTGACAGGCCACTCTGCGGAAAAAAGACCGAGCCCTATGGGATAAAATCCGGTGCAACGAAGTCGACCGTCTTGCCTTTAACCACTTACCTGTGAATTCATTCTCCGGCAACCCTACCCGGTCCCATAATTAGATCCACTTGCTGCATCTACATAAAATAAAAATGTCAATAATGGTGCAGAGATTACACTGAAAACGATAATAAACAACATGTGTATTCATCATTCGTGAACGTTAAACTGTCAACCATTTAAATATATTGTGGGTGTTATAAACATAGTTGGCGTCTGACAGACACGAGATTCCCATCGTTATGTTTATCTGCGCAACAATTCACAAACTGAGCTGCAAATTCAAAAATCATTTTACCTGAAAGGTAAGGCCATTGCTGATATTTACTATTCGTATCTTTAACTAAAAACTTTACAGCTTCTAGCTAGGATAATGTGAAGTTAAATAATTATATTCTTCTCTTCTTTCGTTTTATTGAAATATGTCTGTAAATGCAATGTTACCTCTTGTATGAATTTAACTGTCTTTTTTAGTTCACTCAGCGGTCCATAGAGTTTATCTTCCACTGTTGTCTCTCTAGGCCAGATGGTTTACCCAGATATGTTATATTTTGGGTAGTCCTGGAGGATGTGCTCTTCAGTCTACGACGTCAATCCACATGTGCACATGGCTGATTCACCAATCTTGAATTGTGTATGCATGTGGTTGCGTAATCCATTGTGTCCTGTTCTAATGGCTTGTTCTGGTCTGTCCATAATCTGGTAGTCGTCTTGAAGGCGGGGTGTCAGGCATTGGTAGCACCTTTGGTAAGGATGACTCTCATGTCCTTTTCAGGACTCATCCCCCACGGGTCCAAGCCTGACACGCAGCTCGCGCCTTTGGCTCCTAGTAGCTGTCAGCATGCGACAGCGGCCATCCCCCGGGCAACAGCTGTGAGAGGCTGGCTAAACCAGGCGTGGGTACCCGATTTGGTGTCAAACCAAGCGGTAAACAAGGGTATGCCTACCCAGCATGTAAAGACAGGATTCGGCAGACTGCGCGGAAGAAATCATTCCTGATTCAACGGGCAAGACGGCGTTTACCTGCAAAGCGTTGAGAAACGTAATGAGCACGGCAAGGCACATAGAGCGCCCTGGTCATCCACTGCACCTGTATTCGTCTCCAGTCGTCTCGACTTGTCTTGCCACTGGACTCAGATGGACTCAGGTGAGAGAGTGAGGTCGACGAATTGCGCAACTATTCCTCACTTTAATCCAAGTCATCGCGCAAGTCATTCTTCATCCGACGTCATATATCACCTTCAAGCCCTGTGGCGATGGGCGAGCGGCGAAGAGGCAGGCGTGGGTACGCTGGCAGCCGTAGTCGCAGACCTGCACACAGGCGGATCAGGCCATACGGTCGTCTTATACTGACCGGAGCAGCAATGGGATTCGGCAGCCCCCTCAGCGACTGAGCAGCCCTCTATAGGAACACACTGCTCACCTCGATAGCATGAGGAAGGGGCTAGAAAAGGTGCCCTAAACATTGTCTGCTCCATCACTATCTAACCAGCTAACCCTACTTGACAGAGACGGCGCGTCGGGTCCAGAGAGACGAACAGCACTGATTGGGAGAGAGCTGGGCAGGTACAACATCGACATTGTAGCCTTGAGCGAGACACGACTTGCAGAAGAAGGCCAAATCTGTGAAATAGGTGCCGGCTACACATTTTTCTGGAGTAGAAGAAAAAGCGAGGAAAGACGCCAATCCTGTGTGGGATTTGCCATTAAGTCGGTCCTGGTCGGCAAATTAGCTGGATTTCCAAAGGCTATAAACGACAGGCTCATGACCATTAAGTTGCCCCTGATGAATGGAAGGAAGCATGCAACCATTGTGAGTGTCTACGCACCAACTATGACCAATGAAGATGATGTCAAGAACAAGTTCTATGAGGACCTGCACAACGTATTAACATCTGTTCCCAAAGGAGACAAACTTATACTCCTTGAGGATTTCAATGCCAGAGTAGGCACGGACACCACCTCTTGGAGTGGCATTATTGGAAAGCATGGAGTCGGAAATTGTAACAGCAATGTGCCGAACACGATCTCCTGATTATGAACACAATTTTCCGTCTCCCCGAAAAGAAATAGGACATCGTGGATGCACCCTCGCTCGAAACACTGGCACCTCATTGACTATGTCATCGTCAGGAGAAGTGACAGACAAGACGTTCGGGTGACAAAATCCATGTGTGGTGCCCAATGTTGGACAGACCATCGTCTCATTGTCTCGAAAATAAACATTCACATCAGGCCACCACGGCGTCCTCAAGGGGTTAAAATGCACACACACAAAACTAAATGTCACCCGCCTAAACAGCAAAAACATGCAACAGTCGTTTGAAAATACGCTGGAAGACCGCCTCAAGCCCAATGCTGCTGCTAAACAGGATACAGAAACAGAGTGGAGAGCCCTAAAGGACATAATTTACAACACTGCTATGAAAATCCTGGGTCCAGCGCCCCCCCCCCCCCCCCCCCCCAAAAAAAAAAAAGCATAAAGATTGGTTTGATGAAAATTCCGAAGACATCAACCAATTGCTGGCAGAGAAACATCTTCTCCTCAAGGCACATTTGAATGACCTGAAGTCAATATAAAAAAATGTTCAAGAACATTCGGAGAGTAATGCTGCAGAAACTTCGGCACATGCGGGACTCCTGGCTGAGCAGCAAAGCTGATGAAATTTAAGGCTTTGCTGACAGACATGATATGAAAAACATCTACGACTCACTGAAAGTGGTGGTCGTAAGTTACCCTTCCTTACTTAAGTGTCGTCCATGGAGTGAGGGGAATCAACACCCACATTTTTATTAACCCAATACTATTGTCCTAGAAAAACCACCAGACTCTGTCCACCAACTCCACCAGTGTGTAGATACCTCTTTCTTACTCTCACTCACCCCTGGATCATGCCCCCTCTCACTCTTCCCCAACATAACATACTTAACAACTCTAGCCTCAACAAATGAATACTAAGAATTTATTAAAGCAGAGAATATGTGGGTGTGAGAAGTGTGTGTTTGTGTAATGTGTAGAATGCATGTCGAATTCTAGTGTCTCTGTAGACTCAAAGCAGCAGATCAGGAGCAAGGTCAGATTATCATCACAGCAAGGGTACGCCACAGCATGATAGCTTAGTATGTGAACACCTCACCGATTGAAGCGTCTCTTCTTCCAGACGTTGACTTTCTCCCGGATCCACTGGGTCGACTAGATGTATGATCCATCAAGAATAGTTATTGTATAACCCTAATCATGGATCTGTCACTCCCTGTAAAGACTAAGGTCCCTATAACTTAAATAAGTACGGATCCTTGTACTGTGAAAACTAGATTTCAATGTCATATGTGTCACGTTTGTTCGAAGCCATGTTCATAGATTGTCACACACAAACTGTTCTAAAGTACTTCTTCACTGTACTTAATTATTCCACGAGAACTTCGTGTCCAAATGTCTTTCTCTAGATTCTATTGTTCAGTGGTATGTAGTGAAGAAACTAGTGTCACCCGACCTGGGTGAATCCCTATTGTAATGGGGTTGGTTATAATGTTTCTCTCACTTGAGCCCAGTTCGTATGAACCCTCTGGATTCTAGGCCCAGCATAAACAGTGCTGATTGTACTTTCTTCTGGGTATTTATTCCTCTTATAAACATAACCTGGATGCTCTTTGAATGTTCTTCTTACTGAGAGTTGACATCCATCAAACCCCGTGTGGAGCCTCCTCATAGACGTAGGGGAACCTGTTAGAGAAAGAGACCACATCGGGTGAAGGCCGCCTGATACTAATATCTACTAGTTGAATGTAGGCCTACTGCCTTGCTCAGAGATTTATCAATGAACTAAACTCTGTCAAGGATCAGAGTGGCTCATTACCTCAATATGAATCAGGTTAAGACAAGGAAAGACCA
This sequence comes from Cepaea nemoralis, assembly GCA_014155875.1. Lineage (NCBI taxonomy): Eukaryota > Metazoa > Mollusca > Gastropoda > Stylommatophora > Helicidae > Cepaea > Cepaea nemoralis. Next base: position 115,206 of record JACEFZ010027846.1, on the reverse strand, counting down.
ATAACCGAGTGCAGAACCCCAGTGGGCAATTCACTGAAAGATCCCACTATTGAACTCTTTTCCCTTCTCCTAACCGATCCCTAATCTTTCCAAATATCACCCCACTACACGATTCTCCCTAGCAGAGCCAATTCTCACTTCATTACTCTAGCTAGTTTTACCGAGGCTACCATCTATATCAATTAGGCCCAAATATACTATATGTGTTACCTTATGTAAACCCGCATTGATCCTGGATGACATCTATAACTTGCCATTAAGGCATATGTTATTTAATGTTACTTAAATCTAACACAATAGATGCTGTCCGAATTTCCTAACTGCAGCACACACAAAAACACGTCAAGCCTAGCCAATTTTCTGGTCTACACTAATGTACCCCAGTCTTGTTTATTCACAGAGCTAGGAGTGTTCCCGAGAAGTCTTTGATGTTCCGCGGGTGTCGCTCAAGGGCCCTAACTAAGTCCAAAATCTTAGCTCCCTTTTGGGTAATCCATGCCAGAGTCGCCTTTCCTGTTTCAACACCCCAACCAAAATACAACAAATGGTTTCAAGGGCACTAACTATCTCAGCCAAGTTCTTGTCTCCCTTGGTGTAAATCAATGTCCCTAGTTATCTGCTCCTGTCCTGACACTAAAACAAGCGCGTGTGTTACAACCACATGTTTACAATTCCCCGACATATCTTCTGTCTATCCAAGACTTCTCAAGGTCAGCGGTGTCTTTTGATCTAGCTGGTAAACAACTGCAGCTGCAAATCATACTGTCATTGTTATTTTTGACATCGGATTGTAACCTTGGAGTGAATTCATGACAGTGGTCCATGGTCCTACATCACCAGGCATAGCTCCTCTCCTCAGTGCAGATGGGGGAACATTGGTCACCGATAAGAAAGAAATCCTTTAACGCTGGACAGAGCATTTCAGCAACATCTTAAATGCAACTTCCTTCTTCGATGATGAAACCATCAACTGCCTTCCTCAAGTTCCCACCAGTGAGACACTTGATGACCTGCCAACCATAGTGGAAGTAAACAAAGCCATCCAGCAACTCTCCAGCGGCAAGGCACCTGGTCCTGACTCCATCCCAGCAGAGATATACAAGGCAGGTGGACCGGTCCTAACAGAGCAGCTTCGCCAAGTCTTTACAAACATATGGGTGAACGAGACCATGCCACAAGATTTCAAGGACGCGTCAATAGTCCACCTTTACAAGCGTAAAGGAAACCACCAATCCTGTGACAACCACCGAGGCATCTCCTTGCTTTCAATTGCAGGGAAGATACTCGCCAGAATTCTTCTCAATCGCCTCACAACCCATCTCGATCAAGGTCTTCTTCCTGAAAGTTAATGTGGCTTCAGAAAAGAACGAGGAACTGTTGACATGATTTTTGCTGCAAGACAGCTGCAGGAGAAATGTCAGGAACAGAACTGCGAAATGTTCTCAACTTTCATTGACCTTACCAAGGCTTTTGATACAGTTAGCAGAGAAGGACTGTGGAAGATCATGGCAAAATATTGCTATCCACGAAAGTTTGTCCAAATAGTGTGGCTATTTCATGATGGTATACAGGCAAGAGTACAGAAAAATGGCGAACTGTCTGAACCCTTTCCTGTCACCAATGGAGTGAAGCAAGGATGTGTCCTGGCACCAACACTGTTCATCCTCATGTTTTCAGCCATGTTGGTGAATGCCTTCGAGAACGACGACATTGGAATATACATCAACTACCGTATGGATGGAAAGTTATTCAATCTCAGAAGGCTGAAAGTTAAAACCAAAATTAACAGCAAAACCGTCAGAGAGCTCCTGTTTGCTGATGATTCCTCTCTATGCGCCAACTCATAGGCGGACATGCGACATAATTTTACAGCTTTCTCACATGCCTGTGCCAACTTTGGGCTCAATATCAACTTGGAGAAGACTGTAGTTATGTACCAGCCAGCTCCAGGGAATAATTACACTTTGCCAAATATCAAAGTGAATGGTCATAGACTAAGTGTTGTGGACAAATTCATCTATCTTGGCAGCACTGTGTCACAAGCTGCCACAATTGATGACAAAGTGAATGCAAGAATCTCCAAGGCCAGTGTGGCCTTTGGCAGACTGTACAATAATGTATGGGACAGAACTGGAATAAGCCTGCAAACAAAGCTAAAAGTCTACAAAGCAGTTGTATTATCCACACTGCTATATGCTTGTGAAACCTGGACTGTTTATCAACGACACGCTAGGAAATTAAACCACTTCCACACAGTCTGCCTAAGGAAGCTACTGAAGATTAAATGGCAAGACAAGATCCCAGACACTGAAGTCCTAGAAAGAGCGTCCATGCCCAGTATCCACACTCTACTGATGAAGAATCAGATTCGCTGGGCTGGTCACTTGACTCGCATGCCAGATCACAGGCTCCCTAAACGAATTTTTTACAGCGAACTGCGTTGTGGTAAACGCTCCCAAGGCGACCAGAGGAAACGCTTTAAAGACACTCTGAAAATCTCTCTGAATGCTTTTGGAATTCATCATGACACCTGGGAGACTGCAGCGAGAGACCGAAATTCGTGGCGTGCATCATTACACAAGGGTGCAGTCATGTGTGAGGCAACCAGGACTGCAAGAGCTGTAAAGAAATGACAGGACAGAAAAACCACTGCAGGAAATCCTCCTCCAGAAACGTCAAGCATTCTTTGTCCACATTGTCAAAGAACATTTCGAACCAAAATAGGCATTATCAGCCATCTTAGAACCCACGGCTCCATACTTTCAATCCCACTGTATGAAATGAATGGTCATCGTCATTCTTGATGGACAAACAACAGTCGTCTTGAGCAGGTTTTGCTGGCTATCTGACTGATTTGATCATTCTTTTCTTTTGGTGGTATGTAACGGGCACATCAGGCGATATTTTACTCCTTCTTTAGCCAATCGATCAGCTCTGTCGTTTCCGGGTATTCCACAGTGGGATGGTATCCACTGTATGGTGACCGTATGCTGACTGCTAAGTTCAGAAAGTAGTGTCCTTATAAGTATATTTGATTCTAATTATGCACATCTTTGACTAGAAGCTTCACAGCTTGATTGGACGAAGTGACGATACGTAAGTATATTTATGCTGTTAATTATACGTATCTCTGCCTATATACTTCACAACTCATTGCTACGATAATGTGACACTAAATAAGTATATTTATGCTGTTAATTATGCACATGTCTATACTGAAGATAGAGACTAGGTTATGAAGACAACACCAACAAAAACAACAACAACAACAACAACAACAACAACAACAACCGGAAAGGAAATTTAATGGACACTAAGATCTTGTTGATTTGGAATTCGTCGATTGCACTCACGCACGCAATCACACACGTAATCGCACACGCTATCACACACCCTATCACACACGTAATCACATAAGCAACCACACACCCTAACATACACGTAATCGCACACGCAATCACACACTCAATCACACACGCAAACACACATGCAATCACACACGTAATCACACACGTAATTACTCACGTAATTACACACATGTTGTTGTTTGTCCATCAAGAATGATGATGACCATTCACTTCATCCAGTGGGGTTGAAAGTATGGAGCCGTGAGTTCTAAGATGGCTGATAAGGCCTATTTTGGCTCGAAATGTTCTTTGACAATGTGGACAAAGAATGCTTGACGTTTCTGGAGGAGGATTTTCTGCAGTGGTTTTTCTGTTCTGTCTTTTCTTCACAGCTCTTGCAGTCCTGGTTGTGACTGCACCCTTGCGTATTGATGCACGCCACGAATTTCGGTCTCTGGCTGCAGTCTCTCTGGTGTCATGATGAATTCCAAAAGCATTCAGTGAGATTTTCAGGTGTCTTTAATGCGTTTCCTCTGGTCGCCTTGGGAGCGTTTACCACAACGCAACTCGCCGTAAAAAATTCGTTTAGGGAGCCTGTGATCTGGCATGCGAGTCAAGTGACCAGCCCAGCGAATCTGATTCTTCATTAGTATAGTGTGGATACTGGGCATGGACGCTCTTTCTAGGACTTCAGTGTCTGGGATCTTGTCTTGCCATTTAATCTTCAGTAACTTCCTAAGGCAGACTGTGTGGAAGTGGTTTAATTTCCTAGCGTGTCGCTGATAAACAGTCCAGGTTTCACAAGCATATAGCAGTGTGGATAATACAACTGCTTTGTAGACTTTCAGCTTTGTTTGCAGGCTTATTCCATTTCTTTCCCATACATTCTTGTACAGTCTGCCAAAGGCCGCGCTGGCCTTGGAGATTCTTGCATTCACTTCATCATCAATTGTGGCAGCTTGTGACACAGTGCTGCCAAGATAGGTGAATTTGTCCACAACACTTAGACTATGACCATTCACTTTGATATTCGGCACAGTGTGATTATTCCCTGGAGCTGGCTGGTACATAACTACAGTCTTCTCCAAGTTGATATTGAGCCCAAAGTTGGCACAGGCATGTAAGAAAGCTGAAACATTGTGTTGCATGTCCGCCTCTGAGTTGGCGTAAAGAGCGCAATCATCAGCAAACTGGAGCTCTCTGACGGTGTCGCTGTTAATTTTGGTTTTAGCTTTCAGCCTTCTGAGATTGAATAACTTTCCATCCATGCTGTAGTTGATGTCTATTCCAATGTCGTTGTTCTCTAAGGCATTCGTCAACATAGCTGAAAACATCATGATTACACACATAATCAGATGACGATTAAACTTAAACGGCTTGAAACAGATGTCACAAACTGGGGAATAGAACGCTATTTAAACAAGAATACAAAAGGCAAGAGAAGCTTTCATATACTAAGACATTTGTGGAGGTCAAGGGAATATAAACTTAGCACCAAACTTAGAATTTTAAACTCAAATGTTAAATAGGATGGGTCAGAAACAGGGAGAACAACTAAAAGAATTAATAATAAACTACAAACATTCACTAACTGGTGCATTCAGTCATTCGGTAGCATGTCCTTTGTAGAACCTCGCTCCCTTTACAACCTTCCAGAAAACCTCTGGATCATAAGCAAGATGTCCCGCGTCCAATACATCCATACGGAGATCATCCGCCACATCCTGCATCTATCTTCTCTTTGGCCTTCCTCTTCCTCTCTTCCCAGGCATATATCCCTCCATTATTGTTCTCTCCAAACTTTCGTGACGTTTCAGGTAATGGGCAGAAGGAGAAGATTTATGCAGATTTTCGAGTGAAAACTTCACCATTACGTATGTTTCAAACTACGACAGTACAGATATCAAGTAGGGAACGCTTTGTGGCCACTAACACAGTTTATAAATAAACACACACGTATTGTTTGGCCCTCACTGAGGTAGAAGAACCAAGCAGAGACTCGACAGTAGTGTCTCTAGTTGGTCGACGAGTCTTGTTTCTGCAGGGAGGGGTTATCGTCATTTGGATGTGCTGCGTTCAAATCCCGGTCGGTAACTTTAGCTTTCAATTTGTATGTTGTCTAGTGTCCTCTAGTCTCTACTTTCTTCTACTTCTATGAGCGACAAATAATACATTACACAGTTTATTTATGAACTGTCTGGTTAAGTTGCTGTACCTTGTGTAAACATGAGATTGTCTTTATAATGACGGATACATAGCAGACTATCCCAAGAGGAGGCTTGATGAGGGCAGTGAACTCATGGATATTTTGTTGCCATCGTATCAAACCTATAGAGCAGGGGTTCTCAACCTTATTTGGCCAATGCACCCTTTCATCATATGTTCAGATTGTCATTTCCCCCTCCAACCCTTTCCTACCACACCCACCCTCCGACTATTTCCCGCCATTGAAATACCACATTACAGCATGCGATCTTCATAATTTTAGTTGGTATGTTACCTCCGACATTAACAGAGAAAAATTACTCAGTATACGTAACAATGGAAGCTAAATTTAATAACACATACTAGAACAAGTTTAAACATCAACATAAAACGTTATTTGCGGGTCTACTTTCACTACAAAACGAATTTCAGAAAGGCGAGAAGTACAGAACGACCGACCGACCGAACGAACGAACGAACGAACGAACGAACGAACGAACGAACGAACGAACGAAAATGTTTATTTTCAAAGGGTTTAGAATTTGGCACGCAGGCCCATCTCACATTCTGCCCTTCTTTTCTATTTCCTCTCATACATACTTTCATTCAGCATCACTTATGAAGCAAATCTTGGACAACAAAAGAACAATAAGCATTAAAACGCATGAAAAATAATCAATAATACATGACTTACTGAGACAATGTTTAACATGGACATTATTAATACCCAAGGAAGGCGTAACGTGCCATACATATGGGAATTTTCTTTGTGTGGCTAGTTTACGTTGGTGATAATTTACCATTATTATTGTCTTTGTTGTTGTTGTGTGTGTTTTTTTTTTAAAGGGGAAGGGGGGGGGGGCATGTAGTCTGTCCTGATATAGTGTTCAAACAGATTGCGACTGTATGTATAATGATTGGTGGTGTCTTTGATTTCTTGTGGAAGATTGTTCCACAACTGAGTGGCAGAGATGCTAGTCTTTCCTCTTGAGCCTAAGTCGTCGCATAGGGCAGAAGTCCTGTCTCTCCATGTCTGGCGGTTCACTTCTACCTGTTGTAGATCTTGGATGTTCACTTGGCCGTAGAGTATGCTAAGCTTGTTTTATATAAGTCTATCTTAGGTTTATCATCATTCTACTATCATCATTCTCCAATGCTTGTTCTGAATTTGGTTTAACAATTAGCAAAAAGAAGACACAGATTATGTCACAAGGTGCACATGACGTACCATCAATCTTTATTGACGACGCCGAACTGGAGATAGTAGACCATTTTACATATCTAGGATCAGAGGTAAATAGCAAATTATCCCTCGATCAGGAAATCAACATCAGGATTGGCAAGGCAGCAACAACAATGAATATGTTAGCAAAAAGAGTCTGGGAGAACAGGAAGCTTACTGCCAAAACAAAGGTCCTCGTCTACCAAGCCTGTCCTTAGTACTTTTCTTTATGGCAGTGAAACCTGCACAACTTACTCACGCCAAGAGAAACGTTTAAACAGCTTTCATATGCGGTGTCTGCGAAGAATACTTGGTATTAAGTGGCAAGACAAAATCACAAATACTGAAGTATTGGAAAGATCAGGTTGTGTGACGGTGTATTCCATGCTCAGTCTTCGTAGATTTAGATGGATAGGACACGTTAGGAGGAGGGTTGATGGTAGAATACCAAAGGACATCTTTTTTGGTGAATTACAGACGGATAGGAGATCTCAGGGTCGGCCTCTACTACGATACAAAGATGGGTGTAAGCGGGACATGATTGATACAGGCATTGATAATGCACATTGGGAGCACGTCGCCGCTGAACGTGATGCATGGAGGGCAACTATCAGAAATGGAATAAAGACAAAGGAGAAAATGATTGCAGATAAAGCACACACAGAGCGTGAGAGACGTAAGATGGTGCAAAATGGTGGAAGTGACCATGTTTTCACATGCACCTACTGTGGGCAAACATTTGCAGCAAGAATTGGCCTTACCAGCCACACTCGCCACCGCCATGGATCGTAGTTATTAAGCCTTTTTGAAGCACAATGTACCAAACTATCGTCTGTCAAGACGGAAAGGTGCCAATGAGGATGAGGATGATCTTAGGTTTAGGGATATGAAGTATATTTAGTCGTTCGCTATGTCTTGCGTTATATTTAAACAATGGCCAAAGGTAGCTTGGAACATTTTGAAATAGGATTTTGTGAATTAGTTTAGCCTTATTAAAAATTAGGCGTTTGTGGAGAGGCAGTAACTGAACACGTTCATGTAGGTTAGAATTGTCTGTAAGCTTATCACCATTGATTAAACGCACTGCCCTTTCCTGGAGTGAATACAGGCGTTGTGTTATTGATTTGGAGCATCCATCTCAGATTGTGGAGCAATAATCAATATGTGTTTGTATGTGGGAAGTATAGAATATCTTTCTTGTGTTTTCGTCGAGGAAATTTTTAATTTTGGCAAGTTGGTATATTTTTTTTTGGCTATTTGTTTAACTAGAGCATGGACATTGGAATTAAAGGATAGATTTTGATCTATGATAAGACCCAGTGCCTTATGCTTGGTTACACTTTCTATAGGCGTGCTACCAATGTGCAGCTGAAGAGTTCGCTGCGAGTTTAGAGTGTGAAGTCTTTGCCTGGTTCCTATTAACGTAGTTTTTGTTTTAGAAATGTTAATTTGCATGCGGTTTGCATGACTCCAGTTAACTACACTATTTATTTCTTGCTGCAAGGGTAATTCTAGCACATTACGATCAATAGTGTTTGTATATACTGTGCAGTCGTCTGCAAATAGATGGCAGGACGACTGACAGATATAAGGGAAGATCATTTATATAAATGGCAAATAAGAGAGGGCCAAGTATAGGACCCATGAGGTACTCCAATATTAATGGTAATTTCTTTAGAAAGAGATTTATTGTGTGATACTACTTGTTTTCTGTCTAATAATAATGAGTTTATTAGTGTCACTATATTAAAGCTTACTTTCAGTGTTTCTAGTTTTTTAATTAGAATAGTATGATCTATCATATCGAATGCTTTTCTAAAGTCTATAAACACCACTACACATAGAGTATTGTTATTAATATTTTGATGTCAGTTTTCTATCATGTTTGTTACGGGCCGTATGAAAAGAATGTTTTGGACGAAATCCTGACTGACTGTCAACTACTAGTTTGTGGCGAACTAAGTGCTCTAGTGTTGTTTTGTGGGTATGCTTTTCTAGAGGTTTGGATAGTGAGTATAATATTGAAACTGGCCTATAATTACTCATGAGACGATCGTCTAATGAATCAGATTTTAAATGAGGATACACTTTAGCGATTTCAAAGGCTGATGAGAAGTGTCCTTTATTGAGACATTGATTATGTACAAAAGTTAGTGACTCGCAGATCGCCGGTGCAGCATAGCGAAGGATTCGATTACTGATTCCATCTAGTCCTGATGAGTTATTGTTTTTTAGGTTACTGAGATGAGTAAATACTTCAGTGGTCGTCATTAGCGGTATGTTGGAGGGAATGTCACCATAGCATTTGTTGTCACATAATGATGATAATAAAGATATGTCAAGAGGCACATCTGGTATTGCAGCCTACAGTTGGTTTATGTCGGACTGAAAGAATCTACTGAATTGATCACATGTAACCTGATTTGATGGTAGTGATTGCGATGATTTATTTTTGTCAAGGTATTAATTGCTTTCCATATATTTTAGTGTTGGTTTTATCTATTATTAAGTTCTTAAAATAGTTTTTCTTTTCATTTTGAATAACATATTGAACTTTGTTTCTCAGACTACGGTGCATAGCTAGATCTCTATTTTTATGTGCCCTGTCCCGGTCTCTCATAAGTTCATTTACCTCCTGTGTGATCCACGGGGGCTTAGTGTGATGTTTAACACGGACTTCCTTAAATGGAACATGATTATCAAATACTCTTAGAAAGGTCTTCAGCCAGTGATCTAGAGCATCGTCTGGGCCAGGAAGCTGGTAAACATAGTCCAGAGATGAGTTGAGCTACTCTTGTAAAAAGACATCTTGAATGAAGTTTTTATAATTTCTATATTTTATACTTATATGTTTGTGTTTCGGAGTTTTGGTACCTCTTTTCGACCACGTGCAACATACTGGGTAGTGATTGCTCATTGTATTAATAGGTACAGTACATTCTGTGATGTTGTCAGCACATGTAGTATAAATATGATCTATAAGTGTTGCAGATGATTTTGTTATTCTAGTGGCTTGTTTGACTAACTGTTGGTAATTATATGCCTCTATTACGTTTTACCATGTTTTGATTGATTTGTTAGTGTCCATGTTGAAGTCACCTAGCAGTATTATTTCTCTCGCATTACTGAAGACTACATCCGTCATAGTGGTGAATTTTTCAAACCAGATATTTCCTGCACTGGGGTTTCGATAGAGATATCCAACTACTAGGGCTCTGCGATATTGAAATTTAATCTCAAGCCATACACACTCAATCTCACAGGTTTCAAAATCTAGCCTGCGGCGGGCGTTAAGCGAGTTAGAAATATAAACTGCAATACCTGTCTCTTGTTTCTGATAGGGATCTCTTCTAATGGTTTTAAAACCTCTGATAGCGATGTCATCATTTTAGATGTTACCATGTAATCGACTTTCGCTGACGCCTAACATGTGAAAATTTTGATTAAGTATAAGTGGTAGTTGGGGAAGCTTACCAAATAGATGGCAGATGTTTAAATGCCCTATTCTGAGCCTAGAACTGTAAAGTATGGTGGGGAAAACAATATCAAGTAATCGGTTCTTGTATTAACGCTATCTTGAAACAATCGGGGAAGTTAACATCATGAGTATGCTTAATCTCCTCAGATCGGAGACACGACTGTACGCAACGATCACACATAATTCAAGAAAGGGGGACGGTCCTGAAGCCAGTTTGAGTCTGCAAATCTGTGGTCTTAATTCCCCCGTCTCCCCATCCTGGAAATACCAATATTCCGCCCGATATGGATGTTCCTCCATACCATGATGCCAAACTGGCTAGCATCTTCTCTCTTTCCCTCCAACTTTCCTGCTGTGACCACATACTCCAGCTATCCATTTCTCATAACATGCTTAAAGAATCTAGACTGTCTTCTTCTTCTTCTTTCTTCGCTGCATTGTTGTTTCTTGTTTGAATTTAACTGGCTTTTTGTTTTAGTTCACTCAGTAACCCATGGAGTTAATCTTCTACTGTTGTTTCTCTAGGCCAGGAAGTTTGCCTAGTTAGTCGTATTTTGGGCAGTCTTGGAGCATGTGATCTTCTGTCCGCCATGCCAATCCACATGTGCACATGGCTTATTAGCCAACTTTGAATTTTGTTTACATGTGGTTACGTAGTCTATTGTGCCCTGTTCTGAGTCGCAAACTAATTATATGTTCTGGTCTGTCCGGAAGTTGGTAATTGTCTTTAGCTGGTATTGGTGGCTTTCTGATTGATTTGAACAGTTGTTTCTTTTTGTGGTATGTAAAAGATACACCAGGATGTTCTTCTATTGCTCCTTCTTTAGCCAATCGATCAGCTCTCCCGTTTCCGGGTACTAAGCAGTGAGATGGTTAACAGTTTAAGGTGACCTTACGATGGCTGCCTAGTTGAGAAACTAGTGTCCGTAGTACTGTCAATTTCCCAGACAGGAGCGCCTCTAGTACTAATTTTGCATCTGTCAATAGCACCAAGGCTGTCTACCATGGGTGGTATTTAGTAATTTCTCTGTTGCTATCTTGATTACCTGGATTTCTGCATCGTAGTTATGGCAGTACTTTCCTGTTGGTTCTCTGGCCGTGTGATATTATTATTTGGGTATTCTATGTACACTCCCGCTCCTATATTTTGAATAGCATTTTGTGCTGACCCATCTATGTAGACTCGGATCCAGAGGTTCTGTGGGTATTCTTCATTAACGAAACTGAAAGTGGCTGTTCTGCATTGTAAATATTATGTTCCTCCTTGTCAGATATTCCTTTCTCTTTTGTCTGGCAAAAATGGGCAGCGGGCCGCATAGAGTGTGAGATGCAACAACTGGTCCAGAGTAACACACATCAAGGTGACATGGTGATCTATACTGATGGGTCAGTGGTGAGAAACAGACGGAGTGATCGGGGTTTCATTGCGAAGGCTAATGGGCGATTCTTAAAAAAGGAGAGTGGCATATGAGGCTACGACCTCCAGCATGAGAATGGAGGTGGAAGCAGTCACAACGGCATTCCGTTGGTTATAGGAGACTGCAACACACACTGTATTCATTACGGATTCCAGGAGTATGCTTAGTAAGGTGGAGAAAGGAATGTTATGTGGAATGGCTCACCTCGCTTCAGAGGTCACAGATTGTGAGAACTGTATGGATATTTTGTCCTGGCCGTGCGGGAGTGCGGAGGAATGAACTGGTTGATAGCCTGGCAGGGAATGCACCTCTTGGTGGTAGGTTACCTATGGACAAGGGGGAGATGGTCTTGCGCCCGTGGGACCAGGTGTGAAGGTTGGGATCAGATTGACAACCCGTATGTGGATAGGATGAGATTACTGGGGATTAGCAGGGGTTCTGGTAGAATCTAACAACTGAGAAGGAAGACCAGGAGAACTTTCAATCAGATAGTGGTGGGAGCGATTAGTAGTGTGACTCTTCGCGGGCTGTTGAACAAGGGGGCGTAGCGTGTATAGGAATGCTCTGAGTGCAGTGATGTCAGTTCTCAGCTCAACTCAACTCAACTTGTCTGGATTTGTAGTGAGTCAATATTCCTCTTTTCACGGAGTTCTTTCTTTAATAGTTTTCAGAGGTATACTAAATGTTGGCAGATCAGTGGTTTGTCTGCAGACTCGTTCGGCCTGGTGGATAAAACTGCTTCTTTTCGGAGCCCGAAAGCTAGGTTTTCGAATCTGTGCTTCGTAAGCTTTGCAAGCTGAGGAACTTTTCTGCTTGTATTAGCGTTTTCGTTTCTCTGCGCTCTCTCAGTGCTGGTGTCCTCCCCATCTTTTCCATCTCCACTATAGAGGTTGATCTCATCCCTCCCGTAGTGACTCTAAGTGCTTGATTTTGCATCTTGTCCAGCTCTTGTAATGTGATTTTTTATGCTGAACACCATGCAGTTGACCCCCCGGGTGTGGTCTTTCACTCTGTTGGTAAACTTTGCTAAGTATTTTTCCGCTTGCTTACTATTTGGTTCTATTTAATTTTCTCAGGATGGCTATTTGCCTTCTGGCTTTAACTACTGCTTTGTTGATGTTCTTTCTCCGTGTCAGCCTGTCATCAAATGTTACTCCAATGTATGTTGGTTCTTTATCTTCTCTTAGCGGTATTCCATTTATCTGGATGACACCTGCCATTTTGTTTTGGAGCGAAGGTAATTAGAGTGGTGTTATACTTGTCAGTGCTTATTGCTGACAGGCCATCTATTGGCCCATGCAACTAATGCATCTCACAGCTCTTTGTAGCGATCTGGTGGCCACTGATGCGTGTTCAATTGTGCGCCATAGGACCAGATCATCAGCATACATTGCCACTTTAATTCTATGTGGTAGTTTAGGAGCAAGATCATCGATGAGGATTAGGAAAAGTGTGGGGGAACAGAATTCCACTCCGAGGAACACCGTGACGCAGTAGTACTTTCGAGCTCTTGAGTCCGTATATCTGTACTCTGGCCCTTCCTTTGTGCAAGTATGCTTTCACCGGTTTGTATATTCTTCTATTCACTGTATAGTTTCTCAGTTACCCCTTCTTTCTAGACTTTGTCAAAAACTTTCTTTAGTTCTTTCCATACCACAAGCACCAGTTTAGTCTCTCGAGATGCACCCTCAATTTCTTGAGGTAGGTTGTTGTAGATGTGTCGGTGTTGAGAGGTAGGAGAGGTGCCTGGAGGTTCTTAGCAAAAGCCAATGCTCGACGTTTGGTGCAGGAGAGCCTGGCATATGATACCACCACGTCTAGCTTAAGAATGGAGGTGGAGGCGGTCAGTGCAGCTTTCTGCTGGATGGAGAATACGATACACACACACACACATCGTGATTGTAACTGACTCAGAAAGCATGCTGAGTAGGGTGAAGACAGGCAAGCTTCGTGCAGAGTGGCTTGCTTCGCTTCGGAAGTCACGAGTGACAAGCATCGTCTGGATCTTTTCTCCGGGGCATTCGGGTGTGCTGGGGAATGAACAGGCGGACAGATTGGCTGGCTCGGCAAAACTTGGTGGAGTATTGATGCATGACAAATCAGATGTGGTTGCGACCTTATGGGAGCATGTGTACACCTCGGAGGAGCAAATGGATCACCATGGTCTGGCAAGAATGCGACAGCGAGGGGTGACGAGGAGATCTGGCCGACGATCAACGCTCAGAGGAAAGGCGAGACAGACATATAATCAGATTGCCACTGGTACTATTAGTGTTGGAACTCTTCGCTGGCTGCTGAGGATGGAGACGGAGCACTTATGGGAAAGCCCCGAATGTTGTGATGTCGGTTCCTAAATCAATCAGTCAATCATTTATGGGGCACAGATGCATCACAGAGGGAGAAAGCGAGGAAGGGGGAGAGATAGAGAGAGAGAGAGAGAGAGAGAGAGAGAGAGAGAGAGAGAGAGAGAGAGAGAGAGAGAGAGAGAGAGAGAGAGAGTAACTAGTCATCATCGTTTCTCATTCTTTATTAAACCGTGTTGTTCATTAAATATATGTAAAGCCTACAGGACTGTGTTGACAACTAATCTCTAGTGACCAGGACTATGTGCGTGTTAATTAAGTCAGTCACTGTTTGGATGAGAAACTCACCTAGACATTGCGGGCTCAAACACAAAGACGTGCCTGAACCCACTTATTCCACGACGTTTGAAGTTACCGAAAGATGCATAACACCTACTGCAACAAATGTCTAGCTGTGATTTAACCAGTCCAAATGTATATACATACAATATGTTTTTGATACATTATATAGTTGTCTCAGTGACTTATTAATGTTACAACAACAGATACCCACTGCAGGCTACACACAGACGACGCCACTGATGAAAATGTTCACCAAATTGATGATAATTTTGGCAATTCTCTCCATTGGCATGGATGTAAAGGGGGTCGGGTCTTGTTTAGTAAGTGTCAGTTACACACATGCACACACACACACACACACACACACACACACACACACCATACAGAGAGAGAGAGAGAGAGAGAGAGAGAGAGAGAGAGAGAGAGAGAGAGAGAGAGAGAGAGAGGTGTATATATACACATTTACAGAAATGCTCCCATCAGTGAAAACAGCTGAAACATGATCACACTCATCATCGCAACACTCACCACAACCACAATCAAATCAATGCTTTGCTGTTGCTTTTTGCCGCGTACGAATACAGCTGCCACATCACCACCACTACTGCCACTACCACCACCACTACTACTACAACCACTGCTACCACCACTATCACCATCACTACTAATATCACTACTGCCACCACAACTACTACAGTAAACATTGATTTGTTCTCACTGTACTGTCACCATTTGAGATCTACAGAAATAAGTCAGGGATCCTGGTTGGTGGACATAATATAAATAACATACGTTTTGCCGATGACATCGTCTTCACGGAAATAATTCCGAAGGAACTACAGAAATGATTGATACAGTAGTGGTAGAAAGTGTAAAAAAAAAAAAAAAAATGGGCCTTCTCTTAAATATTAATGACGGTGATATAAATATATTTAAAAATAAAAAACAGATGTCCAATTAAAGTAAAAATTACGTTATTTTGGGACAAGTGCAGAAATTCAAATATCTAGGCACACGGATAAGATCAGATGGAAGAAGCACCACGGAGATAAAGAACAGAATAGGACTACCAAAACTGCATTCTATCAACTGAAGAACATTTTGTGCAATAAGGACTTTCCTTGACAGTTAGAAAAAGAGTTATTATATGTTATATGGAACACATTTTAACATACGGCTGGGAATCCTGGACATTGCATGGTTTGAGGTATTGATAATGCAGCCTGCAGTACAAGAAATAATTCTGAATGGTCTGCTCGCGCAGGCGTTGTTCCAACCCTGTAATTTGAGACGTGAAATCAGCCAGTTGATACAGTTGTATCTAGCTGCAAACCCTTGACCACCTGGACACACTTCCCATCATAACAGAAGTTAACTGTGCTATTAATGAACTTGTTTCTGGCAAGGCTTCAGTAAGGATAGGAGTCCGGTAGAGAATATCAGGAGTAGGCAAGACACACTCACTCTACAGATCCACCAGCTAATAAAGCTATGCTGCCGAGAAGGACAAGTCTCACATTATTTCAAAGTTTCAAGCATCACAACACTGTACAAAAGCAAGGAGGATTGGAGTGACTGTAATAACTATAGGGGTATCTCATTTCTGTGTATCGTTGGGAAAATATATGAAAGAATTGTTCTGGGCAGACTTCAAGTCCTGGGAGATCAAGTTGACTCCGAATCACAGTGTGGCTTTCGACGGAACCGATCTACCATTGATATGATTTTCTCATTGTGACCAAGTAAAATGCCGTGAACAGAACCAACCACTGTTTATTGCTTTCATTGATCTCACAAAGTCATTTGATTTAGTCAGTCAAGGGGGTTTATTCAAGGCACTAAAGAAGATCGGCTGCCCGTCAACTCTCCTTTCCATTGGTGAATCATTCCTCACAGGTATAAAGGGTATTATCAAGTTTGTTGGTATAACATCAAACGAGTTTGAAATCAAGAGTGGAGTTAAGCAAGGTTGTGTACTTGCACCCACCCTCTTTGAAATATACGTTTCATATCCATTGAAATATGCCTTTCGTGATCAGGATGACGGTATAAACATTCACTCAGGCTCAGAGGGCATCAGCCGTTTGACTCGGGCTCCGAAAATTGTGGGTTCGAATCCGGGCCGCGTCCTTCAGTTCACGAGTGAATTTTTTTCGCAGACTCCTGGGGGTCATCGCTGGAGCTACGGAGTTCTTGCTTTGTGCGACACTTTCCGCCCTGCGGAAAGAGACCGAGCCATATTGGATAAATACGCGGTGCATTGAAGTCGACCCTGTCGACTTTTAAGCGCTTATTTTAAGAGGGCAACCTCTACAATGCTCACAGATTGAAGGCCAAGACCAAAATCAGGAAGGCACTGATCAGAGAGTTGCTTTTCGCAGATGATGATGTAATTACGACCCACTCTGAGGAAGAATTACAACGTCTACTATCTGCATTCTCCAATGCTTCTTTTGAATTTTGTTTAACACCTAGCAAAAAGAAGACTCGGATTATGTCACAACATGCACATGGCGTGCCATCAATCTTTATTGACGACCCCAAATTGGAGACAGTAGACCATTTTATAAGCTAGGATTAGAGGTAAATAGTAAATTATCCCTAGATCAGGAAATCAATATCAGGATTGGTAAGCAGCAACAAAAATGAAC
Organism: Cepaea nemoralis; assembly: GCA_014155875.1. Lineage (NCBI taxonomy): Eukaryota > Metazoa > Mollusca > Gastropoda > Stylommatophora > Helicidae > Cepaea > Cepaea nemoralis. The sequence goes on along the minus strand of JACEFZ010027846.1, from coordinate 98,240 downwards.
AGGTTAACAAACAGTCGTCTGGGAGAACAGGAAGCTTACTGCCAAGACAAAAGTCCTGGTCTATGAAGCCTGTGTCCTTAGTACTCTTCTTGGTTCCAATTGTTGCTGTATGTAGCCGGGGCGCAGTGTTGGGGTGAGCGCCCAACATTGCTTAAATACCCCAATGGCTCGTGAATACATAACCTCTGCAGCAAAAGTCCAACTCCTGGCCTTCACGCCGCGGAACTGTTTCTACTAACAGGAAAAGCGGCGACGGCGAGTTTCTGGCGCCGAAAAATAACCAGTATCCTCTAGATGTGTATGCACGTACATGCATGCGCAAACTAGTGTGTGCGCGCATACACATCTAAACTCGAGTGAGACCACAGTCTGCTCTAGCAAAGGAAAGGTGCTGAAGAAGGAGGCAACCAGCCAGGAGGCGCACCCACAGAAATCATGATGCCACGCAATTACGCAAAATGGAATATGTCGACTACTGCTAAATAATATGGTGCTCGCCCTGCTTTGGACCCCCAGGCAGGTGCAGTGCCGGGCCCTATATCTCGAAAGGGTCCAACCCCAACTACTGAAGGTCCTTCTCGGATGTCATGAGGAGCCAGGGGACATGAGAATAGAACGGCTGGCCATACTAAACAAAGACTTAAAATAATTCACTGGAATGCGGAGGGAGTCAGCAAAAAAAAAAAAAAAAAAGAATTGGAAAACATCCTGGACCAAGATAAAGTAAGCGTATGTTGCTTGCAAGAACTCACCTCGACGAAAATATAGCTTTCAAAAGCAAAGGCTACCAGTGTTACCGATCTGACCGAAAGGACAGACGAAAAGGTGGGATACTGACCCTTGTAAAAAATAATATCACTGCTTCCCAAATCGAAGTCTACATGGAAGGGGCTGAGTATCAGACACTTAAACTTAAAACAGGCAATACAGACCTACATCTGATCAATTACTACTGTCCAAGTGACCGCCCACAGGCACGGGACACACTACCATTAACAGAAAAAAATGATTGTGTGTGGCGATTTCAACAGCCACTCGCAGAGTTGGGGCTATGATCACATGGACCAGAGAGGAGAGAGACTGGAAGACTGGCAGGATGAGAATAGATTCATCTTGATTAACAAGCCGTCCGACCCACATACTTTCTACTCGAGATCATGACACACTACAACTACACATAACCTGGCTTTTCATTCACCAGACTTGGGGTGGAACATTACACGAATTGTTGGGAAACAACTTGGTGGCAGTGGCCATCGACCAGTCTTTCTAACTGTAGAAAATGAGCTTGTAAGTGAAAGCAGCACCCTCTCGAGGTGGAACTACAAGAAAGCAGACTGGGCAATGTACAAGAATCGCACCAGCATACTGGTTAGAAACCTGAACACTGAGAAAGACATAAATAAAGTAGTTGAAGAGTTTGGGAAATGCATACTACAGGCAGCGCGAGAAACAGTACCAAGATGAGCCCGTAAACAACATAAACCTTACTGGAGTAGTGAACTGGAACAGTTGCATAATGATGTGGAGGTATGTAGAAAGCAAGCAGAGGCCACACCCAGCCAAGAGCACCACAATAAATTCCAGCACGCAAAAGCCAAATTTCAAAGGGCCAAGCTGCAGGCTAGACGGAAAAGCTGGCAGGAGAAAACGGAGTCTCTGAACTTTGAAAGAGACACAAGGAAATTGTGGAAGCTTATAAAAACAACTTAACGATGAGGGCACAGGGAGAAACTCAAAATTGCACTACATAAAGATGGAAACATCTTAACAAGAAAGCAAGCAGCTGACCATTTTGCGGACTCATTCGCACAAGATAACAATATCAAAATTAGTCCAGAGAAACAACAAGAGATTCGAGAGAAACGGCAACATACAGGACAGAAGGAAATAGTACATGAGGTTCTGGAGGCACCCATCACAATCAGCGAACTGGAGCTAGCCATATCAAAACTGAAAATGAGAAAGTCACCAGGAGCTGATGGTATCTCCAATGAAATGATCAGGAACCTAGGAACAGAGGCCAAAGCAAAGCTGTTGCAGATCTTCAATAACAGTTGGACCTTAGGCAGTGTTCCACAAGCCTGGAGAGAAGCAATCATGATACCCCTCCTAAAATCAGGGAAAGATAGTTCCATTGCCTCTAGCTACAGACCAATTAGCCTCACCAGCTGTCTCTGCAAAACACTGGAGCGCATCATCAATCACAGACTGCAGTGGTATATTGAAAGTAAAAACATCCTTGTGCCACAGCAGGCTGGCTTTAGATAGTGTTACTCTACGGAAGATCAGACAACCTACCTCTCTCAAGAAATTGAGGATGCATTCCAAGAGAAGAAGCTGGTGCTTGCGGCATGGATAGATCTGAAGAAAGCCTTTGACAAAGTCTGGAAAGAAGGTCTGATGAAGAAACTGAGAAACTGCAAAGTCAATGGAAGAATGTACAAATGGGTGAAAGCATACTTGCACAACAGAAGAGCCCGAGTACAGATAGACGGACTCAAGAGCAAGAAAGTACTACTGCGTCACGGTGTTCCCCAGGGCGGAGTCTTGTCCCCAACACTGTTTCTAATCTTCATCAATAGTCTCGTTGCTAATCTACCGCATGGAATTAAAGCGGCAATGTACGCCGATGACCTGGTTCTATGGAGCACAAATGAACATGCATCAGTGGCCACCAGATTGCTACAAAGAGATGTAGATACATTTATTGCATGGGCAAATAGATGGTGTGTCAGCATAAACACTGACAAGTGCAGCACCGCCCTATTTACCCTCTCTCAAAAACAAAAGGCAGGTATGATCCAGATAAATGGAACACCCATAAGAGAAGATAAAGAACCAACATACATTGGAGTAACATTTGATGGCAGGCTGACATGGAGAAAGCACATCAACAAAGCAGTAGCAAAAGCCAGAAGGAAAATAGCCACCCTGAGAAAGCTTAGTAGAACCACATGGGGAGCCAGTGGGAAAATACTTAGCAAAGTTTATCAACAGAGCAAACGAACACACCTGGAATACGGGTCAACTGCGTGGTGTTCGGCATCAAAAACCACACTACAAGAGCAGGACAAGGTGCAAATTCAAGCACTTAGAGTCACCACAGGAGGAATGAGATCAACCCCTATAGTGGAAATGGAGAAGATGGGGAGGACACAAGCACTGAGAGAGCGCAGAGATATGAAAACACTAATACAAGCAGAAAAGTTCCTCAGCTTGCCAGGCCACCCTATGAAGAACAGATTTGAAAACCTAGCTATGGGGCGGTTGAAAAGAAGTAGTTTTATCCACCAGGCTAAACAACTCTGCAGAGAAACCACAGATTTGCCTACACAGTTGGTATCCCCCTAACAACTATTCCAGAGCGAACTCCATGGAACGATGAACATAGACTATCATTACAAATCCAGACAAAAGAGAGGAATATTTGACAAGGAAAAACAGAACAGTGTGCAACGCAGAACAGCCACTCTCAGCTTCCTTGATGAAGAATACCCACAGGACCTCTGGATCCGAGTCTACACAGATGGGTCAGCACAAAATGATGTTCGAAATGGAGGAGCGGAAGTGTACATAGAATACCCAAATAATACTAGGGACACAGCCAGAGTACCGACAGGAAAGTACTGCCATAACTATGATGCTGAAATTGAGGCTAATCAAGATAGCAACAGAGAAATTACTAAATACCAGCAATGGTACACAACCTGTGGTGCTATTGACAGATGCAAAATCAGTACTCGAGGCGCTCCTGTCTGAGAAATTGCCAGTACTAAGGACACTACTTTGCTGTCAGCATAGGGTCACCATACACTGGATACCATCCCACTGTGTAGTACATGGAAACGACAGAGCTGATCAATATGCTAAGGAAGGAGCCAAAGAAGGAACAGCCTGATGTGCCCGTTACATACCACCAAAAGAAAAGAATGATCAAATCAGTCAGAAAGCCACCAAAACCTGCTCAAGATGACTACCACATTATGGACAGTCCAGAACAAGTCATTATTATGCGCCTCAGAACAGGACACAATAGATTACGCAACCACATGTATACAAAATTCAAGATTGGTGAAACAGCCATGTGCACATGTGGATTGGCGTCGCAGACAGCAGAGCACATACTTCTAGACTGCCCAAAATATAACATATCTAGGCAAACCTTCTGGCTTAGAGAGACAACAGTGGAAGATAAACTCTATGGACCGCTGTTTGAACTGAATAAGACAGTTAAATTCATACAAGAGACAGCATTGCAGTTATAGATATATTTCAAGCGAACGAAAGAAGAAGAAGAAGAAGTACTCTTCTTTATGGCAGCGAAGCCTGGTCAACTTACTCACACGAAGAGAAACGCTTAAATAGCTTTCATTTGTGGTGTCTGTGAAGAATACTTGGTATTAAGTTGCAAGACAAAATCAGACATACTGAAGTATTGGTAAGATCGGGTTGTGTGGCGGTTTATTCCATGCTCAGTATTCGTATACTTAGATGGATAGGACACATTAGGTAGATGTATGACGGTAGAATACCAAAGGACATCTTGTTTCGTGAATTACAGATGGGTAAAAGATCTCGGGGTCGGTCTCTACTACGAATAAAGATGTTTTTAAGCGGGACATGACTGATACAGGATCTGCTATTGCACCTTGGGAGCAAGTCGCCGCTTATCGTGTTGCATGGGGGACAAAGATCAGAAATGGAATAAAGACAAAGGAGAAAATGATTGCAGATAGGTCACACACTGATCGTGTGAGATGTAAGATGGTGCGTGATGGTGGAAATGACCATGATTTCACATGCAACTATTGTAGACGAACATTTACAGCACGCATTGGTCTGATTAGTCACAATCGTTACAGCCATGGGTTCTGGCCGTTATGCCTTATTGAATCACAATGTAACAAGCTATCGTCTGTCTAGACAGCAAGATGTCAGTCAGTCACAATGCACTCGATTGTGAAAACACTGTCTGTCTGTCTGTCTGTGCATTTTTGTGTTTTGTAGGTATGCATGTATTATGTAGGTAGGTAGGTAGGTAGGTATGTCGGTAGGTAGGTAGGTATGTCGGGAGGTAGGTAGGTATGTCGGTAGGTAGGTAGGTAGTTATGTCGGTAGGTAGGTATGTCGGTAGGTAGGTAGGTAGGAAGGTATGTCGGTAGGTAGGTATGTAGATAGGTAGTTAGGCAAGTAGGTATGTATGTCGGTAGGAGGGTAGGTAGGTAGGTAGGTATGTCGGTATGTAGGTAGGTATGTCGGTAGGTAGGTATGTCGGTAGGTAGGTATGTCGGTAGGTAGGTAGGTAGATATGTCGGTAGGTAGGTAGGTAGATATGTCGGTAGGTAGGTAGGTAGCTATGTCGGTAGGCAGGTAGGTAGGTAGGTATGACGGTAGGTAGGTAGATAGGTAGGTCGGTAGGTAGGTAGGTAGGTATGGCGGTAGGTTGGTAGGTATGTCGGTAGGTAGGTAAGTCGGTAGGTAGGTAAGTAGGTAGGCATGTCGGTAGGTAGGTAGGTTGGTTAGTATGTCGGTAGGTAGGTAGGTAGGTAGGTAGATAGGTATGTCGGTAGTAGATAGGTATGTCGGTAGGTAGGTAGCGAGGTAGGTATACGTGTGTGTGTGTATGTTTATGTGTGTATGTGATTAGGTGGCTAGCTAAACCAGACGTGGGTAGCCGTTTTGGTGTCAAACCAAGCGGTGAACTAGGGTATGCCTACCTAGCATGTGAAGACAGGATTCGACAGACTGCGCGGATGAAATCACTGATGATTCAATGGGTAAGACGGCGTTTACCTGCAAAGCGTTGGGGAATGTAATGAGCATGGCAAGGCACGTAAAGCGCCCTGGTCATCTACTGCACCGGTATTTGTCTCCAATCGTCTCGACTTGTCTTGCCACTGGACTCAGATGGACTCAGGCGAGAGAGTGAGGCCGATGAATTGCGCAACTCGTCCTCACTTTAATCCAACTCATCGCGCAAGTCATTCTTCATCCAACTTCATATATCACCTTCAAGCCCTGTGGAAATGGGCGAGCGGCGAAGCGGCAGGCGTGGGTACGCTGGCAGCCGTAGTCGCAGACCTGCACACAGGCGGCCCAGGCCATATGGTCGTCTTCTACTGACTGGAGCAGCAGTGGGATTCGGCAGCCCCCATGCGTGACTGAGCAGCCCTCTATAGGAAAGCTATGCTCACCTCGATAGCATGAGGAAGAGCTAGAAAAGGTGCCCTAAATATTGTCTGCTCCATCATTACCTAACCAGCTAGCCGCGGTTGGTGGGTACCCTTAACTGCGGTCGACATACACAAAAGTAAAAACAGATAAAGCTAAAAGAGCTAACCATATTCACTTGACAATTGGAACTTGGAATGTACGCACCCTACTTGATAGAGACGGTGCGTTCGGCCCAGAGAGACGAACAGCACTGATTGGGCGAGAGCTGGGCAGGTACAACATCGACATTGCAGCCTTGAGCGAGACACGACTTGCAGAAGAAGGCCAAATCTGTGAAGTAGGTGCCGGCTACACATTTTTATGGAGTGGAATAAAAAGCGAGGAAAGACGCCAATCTTGTGTGGGAGTTGCCATTAAGACGGCCCCGGTTGGCAAACCAGCTGAATTTCCGAAGGCTATAAATGACAGGTTTATGACTATTAAGTTACCCCTGCTGAAAGGTAAGAAGCATGCAACCATCGTGAGTGTCTACGCACCAACCATGACAAATGAAGATGACGTCAAAGCAAGTTCTATGAAGACCTGCACAACGTATAAACATCTGTTCCCAAAGGAGACAAACTTATACTCCTTGGGGACTTCAATGCCAAAGTAGGCAAGGACACCGCTTCTTGGAGTGGCATCATTGGAAAGTACGGAGTCGGAAATTGTAACAGCAATGGGCTCCTCCTCCTTCAGACCTGTGCCGAACGCGATCTCTTGATCACCAACACAATTATCCGTCTTCCCTCGAGAAATAGAACATCATGGATGCACCCTCGCTCGAAACACTGGCACCTCATTGACTATGTCATCGTCAGGAGGAGTGACAGACAAGATGTTCGAGTGACAAAATCCACGTGTGGTACCGAATGTTGGACAGACAATCGTCTCATTCTCTTGAAAATAAACATACACGTCAAACCACCACGGTGTCCTCAAGGGGTAAAAATGCAACAAAAACAACTAAATGTCACCCGCCAAAACAGCAAAAACAATGCATCTGTCGTTAGAAAACATGCTGGAAAACCGCCTCAAGCCAAATGCTGCAGCTAAACAGGATGCGGAAACAGAGTGCAGAGCCCTAAAGGACATAATTTACAACACTGCTATGGAAATCCTGGGTCCAGCCTCACCGAAAGCATAAAGACTGGTTTGATGAAAATTCTAAAGACATCAACCAATTGCTGGACGAGAAACATCTTCTCCTCAAGGCACATTTGAATGACCCGAAGTAAACATTAAAAAAAAAAAAGAAAAAAAGATGCCTTCAATAATATTCGGAAAGTAGTGCAGCAAAGATTTCGGCACATGCGGGACTCCTGGCTGAGCAACAAAGCTGATGAAATTCAAGGCTTTGCTGACAGACATGATATGAAAAAACTTCTACGACTCACTGAAAGCGGTCTACGGTTCTCCATCAGCAGGCATAGTTTCCTTCCTCAGTGCAAATGGGGGAACATTGGTCACCGATAGGAAAGAAATCCTTCAACACTGGACAGAGAATTTCAGCAACATCTTAAATGCAACTTCCTTCTTCAATGATGTAACCATCAACTGCCTTCCTCAAGCTCCCACTAATGATACACTTAATGACCTGCCAACCATAATGGAACTAAACAAAGCCATCCAGCAACTCTTCAGTGGAAAGGCGCCTAGTCCTGACTCCATCCCAGCAGAGATATACAAGGCAGGTGGGCCGGAACTAATAGAGCAGCTTCACCAAGTCTTTACAAACATATGGGTGAACGAGACCATGCCACAGTATTTCAATGACGCATCAAAAGTCCACCTTTACAAACGTAAAGGAAACCGCCAATCCTGTGACAACCACCGAGGCATCTCCTTACTCTCAATCGCAGGGAAAATACTCGCCAGAATTCTTCTCAATCTCCTCACGGCCCATCTCGATCAAGGTCTTCTTCCTGAGAGTCAATGTGGCTTCAGAAAAGAACGAGGAACTGGTGACATGATTTTCGCTGCAAGGCAGCTGCAAGAGAAATGTCAAGAACAGAACTCTAAAAATGCTCTCCACTTACATTGACCTTACCAAGGCTTTTGGTACAGTCAGCAGAGAAGGACTGAGGAAGATTGTGGCGAAATATTGCTGTCCACAAAATTTTGTCCAAATAGTGCGGCTATTTCATGATGGTATGCAGGTAAGAGTACAGGAAAATGGTGAACTGTCTGAGCCCTTTCCTGTCACCAATTGAGTGAAGCAAGGATATGTCCTGGCACCAACACAGTTCAGCCTCATGATTTCAGCCATGCTGACGAACGCCTTCGAGAACGACGACATTGGAATAGACATCAACTACCGTATGGATGGAAAGTTATTCAATCTTAGAAGGCTGAAAGCCAAAATCAAAACTAACAGCGACACCGTCAGAGAGCTGCTGTTTGCTGATGATTGCGCTCTATATGCCAACTCAGAGGCAGACATGGAACACGATGTTTCAGCTTTCTCATATGCCTGTGCCAACTTTGGGCTCAATATCAGCTTGGAGAAGACTGTAGTTATGTACCAGCCAGCTCCAGGGAATAATCACACCGTGCCGAATATCAAGGTGAACGGTCATAGACTAATTGTTGTGAACAAATTCACCTATCTTGGCAGCATTGTGTCACAAGCTGCCACAATTGATGACGAAGTGAACGCAAGAATCTTCAAGGCCAGCGCGGCATTTGGCAAGAATGTATGAGACAGAAATGGAATAAGCCAGCAAACAAAGCTGAAAGTCTATAAAGCAGTTGTATTATCCACACTGCTATATGCTTGTGAAACATGGACTGTTTATCACCGACATGCTAGGAAATTAAACCACTTCCACACAGTCTGCCTTAGGAAGCTATTGAAGATTAAATGGCAATGCAAGATCCCAGACACTGAAGTTCTGGAACGAGCGTCCATGTCCAGTATCCACACTCTACAAATGAAAAATCAGATTCGCTGGGCTGGTTACTTAACTCGTATGCCAGATCACAGGCTCCCTAAACAATTTTTTTACGGCGAGCTGCGTAGAGGTAAACGCTACCAAGGCGGCCAGAGGAAACGCTTTAAAGTTTAAAGACACTGAAAATCTCACTGAAAGCTTTTGAAATTTGACACCTGGAGACTGCTTCTAAAGACCGTAATTCGTGCCCTACATCATTACATAAGGATGCAGTCACTTGTGAAGCAACCAGGACTGCAAGAGCTGTGAAGAAAAGGCTGGACAGAAAAAACCGCTGCAGGAGATCCTCCTCCTGGAACGTCAAGCATTCTTTGCCCACATTGTCAGAGAACATTTCGAGCCAAAATAGGCCTTATCAGCCATCTTAGAACTCACTGCTCCATACTTTCAACCCCACTGGATGAAATGAAAGGTCATCATCATTCTTGATGGACAAACAACAGACATGTGATTAGGTAGATAGGTAGGTAGTTAAGTGTGTGTGTGTGTGCGTGCGTGCGTGCGTGCGTGCGTGCGTGTGTGTGTGTGTGTGTGTGTGTGTGTCACAAAAAAGCGTGACGTCTGTGACAGACTGTTCGCAACGGGGTCAGGCACAAAGAGTAGTTACCCCAGGCTGGTCATATACGTGACCAAGAGAATTTCTTTTTACAAGATTCCAAACACTTTATAGTGGCTGGAGGACTTGCATTGAACGCATTGAAACATTTGTTGTTTTTTGTTTTACTGTTTCAGAATATATTCAACCCCCGCCCCCACCACACACCTAAAAAAAAAAAAGGCATTGAAGGTTTTTAACTGAAGCCCCTTGTATTGATATTTTCCAGCCTCGAAGAACGTGTAAAAATGTCGGGGAAGAGTGTAAGACAGACCATGACTGCTGCATCATCAGATATAAGTGTGAACAGGCCTATGACACGATAAAGGAGTGTTTTGACCATCGCGGGTAACACTTGCACAGACACTGTTGTCTGACTAATCTCTCTATTTATTTATCAACTACAAGATCAGTTGTGTTTGTTTATCTCTGTCACCGACCGTTAGGGTAATTCTATTGAAACAGACAGAAATCCCTATCCAAGAGTTTGCCGACAGTCTCTAGAAATTATGGCTCGTTGTAAGAATGTCTAAAGGGATGGTCCCGATAGAAGAGACTGGGATTCACTTGGTAGACAAAGGCAGAAGGTGAAGAACACTCGTGTATGTAGGAAGACCTAACACGAATGTCTAGTTTATCTGTGGTGATCCTTCGTCAATTAATGGAGCCCCCTGTTTTAAATACTTTCATGCACTCACGCGCACGCCTTGCGTTCAAATGATCACGAGTGGAGTACGTTTGTGCAAGTATAAAACAATAATACTCTTTAATAGTAAAAGAGATAATGAAATGGTCGTTCAATTATCATCATTCACACCATCCAGACAGTGGCACACTCATACCACATATAGACACAGAGTCACCTGAGACAATCTGATCTCGTTTAGGAATAGTGCTGGCTTTCGTTTGGATTATGTCTTGGAGTCGACTTTGGCATTCGACAGGTGTACGATGCTCCTCCGGATTCCAGGTTCCGTCTCCACTAGTTGGTGGCTCTAAGTTTCGGTAACCGGACCAGTTTGGTTTCAGGAGTATCAGCAGCGAGGCTCCTTAAATAAAACAAACAGTTGCAGACTCCTTAGTGTCTTGGCAATAGCAATGTGTCTGAGTGCTGGTGTTGTGTGTCTGTTGTGTATGTGTCAGAGGCAGAATAGGAACAAAACATAGTTCCTCTCAGCTATTCTATATCAAAAGCAAAGGGTCAATAGCTCTTATCAGCTTGGCTATACATTGTATGCCATGGTGATACAAGATGAAAAAGAGTCCAGAAGTGGACATATCCTAAGACCAAATGGTCCTTCGGAGTAACACCAGTAGACCAATCTTTGTTTGAAAAAAAATAAACATTACAACATGTACATGGTTGTAAGACTTGAAGTGACTCATATGTAATAATTACTGGTGCTTAATTCCTTAACAGCATGATGAGGAAGTCCTGGACAGCCAGGATGTTTCCCTAGATAGCTAAGGAAAGTCCAACAATAATTCAACCTTATCCCCCATCGATCATTAGGCATAAAGCAATCAATTGTCACCACGAAGTCGTGAGGTATACCCCACAGAATATACGAGCTAAAAGATCAGAAGAAGGCAAGCAGGCAAGGGGGCTGAGATATTCCAGGCATTGGGCTTTAGGATGTCTCAGTTATCCCCTTTTGAGTTATTTACTCCCCAAATTCTGATTCCTCACCACATGGTATTTGCGTTGAACTTCTGACCGCCAGTGTCGTGTAGTTCGGCATGGCGATGGATCAGGGGTAAGTAAATTTATGTTTGAATATAAATCGCCTAGTAATATTGCTGGCATGTGCTGGCATGTGCTTGCATGCATAATGCTGGCATCATGTTCCACATGTCTCTTCTACTTATCTAGTCCATTGCCCTGTTTGGGGTTTTCTGGCTACCCACATGGCAAAATCATGTTTTCCGTATCTTCAACAAAATATACATGTAAATATATTCACAAAATGCATATGAAAATAATCAATAACACACACACACACACACACACACACACACACACACACACACACACACACACACACACACACACACACGCACACACACATCTAGGCCCCACATGTTTTCTCTCAATGTCTCCAATTTCAAATCCCATGTTTCATAAATATACCTGGTCGGGAAAGTTTGTGTTTTCCCAATATCAGAATATAAATGCGTACACACTCCTTGCCGGTCTCTCTCGCTGAGGGGTTACAACACTTTCTCCGTAATCCCGTTTATCACGCAGAGTCTCGTAGCGGGAGAGAACTGGGAGCGGTTCGACCCCCGCTGGTGACTTGCGGGATACTGAGCCGGCCGCTCAGAAAGCAATGGCAAACTACTGAGCATAATCTTGCCAAGAAATCAACAGACAGCTGAAAGATGCTGCTGTTGACAGCGATGTCCTGTAAAGGATATGCAAAAAAAAACAAAAAAACTCCTTACTATAATCGTAATTATTGTGTTATTACACTCACCCCCAGTCTTATTGCAGCGATTAAGACCTGTTTTGGTATAATCTACCAAGGATGAAATTGGATATGGCAGCTCACTTCATGTAAGGTCTGCTTAGCGCAGCATCTATGGTCGTTTTGAACCGGACGGAAGTCGTTAGTCACAATTTCCGGTGCAGCAGTACTAATAGCGTATCGCCGTATTCCGGTTGCTAGGGAGTGACGGACATATATCCCCATTCATTAGACTTGGTATTATTATTAATGATGAGGGTTGAAGACAAGGGAAATAGAATGTGACGTCATTTGAATAGATGACGTGAAAATACATGCTGTCCCCAATAGTGCAGTGTGTAGTTTTAGTGCAGAAAATGTCTGCGTCGTCATTATAACGTCATTATTAGTCATTTAGCTGCTGTACTGAATCCAGAATGTAAATAGGAATTCAGCTAACGTAGTATGGGTGGTGTTCGCATAGTGATCTAAACTCATCTCGTCACAATCTCAAATACGATAAACGTACGGGTAGAACTCCTTGCCTGTCTCAGACATAGTATAGCGTACCGTAGACTAATGGGCAGAGCTCCTTGCCTATCTTAAACATAGTATAGTGCTCGGTAGACCTGTTGCAAGAATCCCTTGCTATCGCAAACATAGTATATCAAACGGTAGACCTATGTGTAGAGTTCTGTGCCTATATCAAATATTGTATATCGTAGTGTAGAATTCCTTGTATATCTCAAACATAGTATATCGCACGGTAGACGTATTGATAGAACTCATTGCCTGTCTCAAACATAGTATATCGTACGGTAGACGTATGGATAGAACTCCTGTCTCAAACATAGTATATCTTACGGTAGATGTATGGATAGAACTCATTGCCTGTCTCAAACATATTATATCGTACGGTAGACGTATGGATAGAACTCATTGCCTGTCTCAAACATAGTATATCGTAAAGTAGACGTATGGATAGAACTCATTGCCTGTCTCAAACATAGTATATCGCACGGTAGACGTATGGATAGAACTCATTGCCTGTCTCAAACATAGTATATCGTACGGTAGACGTATGGATAGAACTCATTGCCTGTCTCAAACATAGTATATCGCACGGTAGACGTATGGGTAGAACTCCTCGCATGTCTCAAACATAGTATATCGTACGGTAGACGTATGAATAGAACTCATTTCCTGTCTCAAACATAGTATATCGTACGGTAGACGTATGGATAGAACTCCTCGCCTGTCTCAAACATAGTATATAGCACGGTAGACGTATGGATAGAACTCCTCGCCTGTCTCAAACATAGTATATCGTACGGTAGACGTATGGATAGAACTCCTCGCCTGTCTCAAACATAGTATATCGTATGGTAGACGTATGGATAGAACTCCTCGCCTGTCTCAAACATAGTATATCGTATGGTAGACGTATGGAAAGAACTCCTTGCTATCTCAAACATAGTATATCGTACGGTAGACTTATGGGTAGAGCTCCTTGCCTATCTCAAACTGTAGACATACGACTAGAGCTCCTTGCTATCGGCCCGGTTCTCATGTGTGCTTCAACGCGGGAATTTCTTTCTTTTTTTAAAGTTGTGTTGATGTGAAGATGCCAGGCGTGATACGGCTTCCGTCATTCAGTGCCGATCTGTCATTAATAGGGCGCTAGGATCATATACTATTACGTCTCATGGCACTTTAAACGCTCCTGTAATGGTTGATGGGAAAGACCTTAGACTTGAAAACAAAACAAAAAAAGCTGCCATGAAGATTGATGATGAAGCTCTTAACCTACCAGTACGCTGGTGACGAACTAGCGGGATAGATTCCTACACGCATCAGTTAACTTGACAAACAGGAGCCCATGGCAAACTAGTGAATGTAACATTGTTTAAAGAATCATCTTGGAGTTGGGGTTGATGACAACGTTCTGCTAAGAACATGCAACTTTGTTTGATTTGTTTACTGTAATAGAATCATTCTGGTGATGTTTACTGCAATACAATCATCCCAGTGATGTTAATTGTAATGCTAGCGCCACTGTGATGTTTACTGTAATATAGCCATCTCGGCTATGTTTACTGTAATACAACAATCTCGGCGATGTTTGCTGTAATACAACCATCCTGGTGATGTTTACTGTAATACAATCATCCTGGTGGGAGTCTCTGTGGCGAAGTGCTCAAGCCGTTTGACTCGTGCTCAGAAGGTTGTGGGTTCGATTCCGGGCCGCGTACTTCGGTTTACGAGTTAAATGTTTCGGAGACTCCTGTGGGTCGTCGCCAAAAGCTACGGAGTTCGTGCTTTGTGCGACTGTTTTCCGCGTTGCGGAAAGAGACCGAGCCATATGGGATAAAACCCGGTGCGATGAAGTCGACCCTGTCGACTTTTAAGCGACTTTTTAATCATCCTGGTGATGTTTACTGTAATACAACCATCCCGGTGATGTTTACTGTAATACAACCATCCTGGTGATGTTTACTGTAATACAACCATCTTGTGGTGATGTTTACTGTAATACAACCATCCTGGTGATATTTACTGTAATACAATCATCCCGGAGATATTTACTGTAATACAACCATAGTGGTGATGTTTACTGTAATACAACCATCTTGTGGTGATGTTTACTGTAATACAACCATCCTGGTGATATTTACTGTAATACAACCATCCTGGTGATGTTTACTGTAATACAATCATCCGGTGATGTTTACTGTAATGCAACCATCCTGGTGATGTTTACTGTAATACAACCATCCTGGTGATGTTTACTGTAATACAACCATCTTGTCGTGATGTTTACTGTAATACAATCATTCCGGTGATGTTTACTGTAATACAGTCATCCCGGTGATGTTTACTGTAATACAACCATCCTGGTGATGTTTACTGTAATACAACCATCCCGGTGATGTTTACTGTAATGCAACCATCCTGGTGATGTTTACTGTAATACAACCATCCTGGTGATGTTTACTGTAATACAACCATCCCGGTGATGTTTACTGTAATACAACCATTCTGGTGATGTTTACTGTAATACAACCATCCCGGTGATGTTTACTGTAATACAACCATCCCGGTGATGTTTATTGTAATAGAACCATCCTGGTGATGTTTACTGTAATACAAACATCCCGGTGATGTTTACTGTAATACAACCATCCTGGTGATGTTTACTGTAATACAACCATCTTGTGGTGATGTTTACTGTAATACAACCATCCCGGTGATGTTTACTGTAATACAACCATCTTGTGGTGATGTTTACTTTAATACAACCATCCAGGTGATGTTTACTGTAATACAACCATCCTGGTGATGTTTACTGTAATACAACATCCTCTTGGTGTTTACTGTAATACAACCATCCTGGTGATGTTTACTGTAATACAACCATCCCGGTGATGTTTACTGTAATACAACCATCCTGGTGATGTTTACTGTAATACAACATCCTCTTGGTGTTTACTGTAATACAATCATCCCGGTGATGCTTACTGTAATACAACCATCCCGGTGATGTTTACTGTAATACAACCATCCTCGTGGTGTTTACTGTAATACAATCATCCTGGTGATGTTTACTGTAATACAACCATCCTGGTGATGTTTACTGTAATACATCCATCCCGGTGATGTTTATTGTAATACAACCATCCTGGTGGTGTTTACTGTACTACAACCATCCTGGTGATGTTTACTGTAATACAACCATCCCGGTGATGTTTACTGTAATACAACCATCCCGGTGATGTTTATTGTAATACAACCATCCTCGTGGTGTTTACTGTAATACAATCATCCTGGTGATGTTTACTGTAATACAGCCATCCCGGTGATGTTTACTGTAATACAACCATCCTGGTGATGTTTTCTGTAATACAACCACCATGGTGATGTTTACTGTAATACAACCATCCCGGAGATGTTTACTGTAATACAACCATCCTGGTGATGTTTACTGTAATACAACCATCCCGGTGATGTTTATTGTAATACAGTCATCCCGGTGATGTTTACTTTAATACAACCATCCTGGTGATGTTTACTGTAATACAGCCATCCTGGTGATGTTTGCTGTAATACAACCATCCCGGAGATGTTTACTGTAATACAACCATCCCGGAGATGTTTACTGTAATACAGTCATCCCAGTGATGGCTATGTGGCCCGGGGACAGTGAACGCCTTTTACCATTCCCTGAGCCCAGGGTTCGAAATCCGCCGCAGAAGATTTAGTAGCAAGCCACCTTGAGTTGATGTGAATGGTATGGGCGTCGGTTGTTCAGGAAGCAATGGCAAACTACTGAAAGTTTAAAATGTACTTGTCCTTTACAGGACGTTGCTGTTAACCCCTGGTTTACTTCCTAAACAATGTTATTGTCAGTAGTTTGACATTGCTTTCTGAATTAGATGTCAACGCTTAGGTAAAACTTTCTGGTATAGGGGATGAACCCCCATCCACCTTTAGCGCGCCGGCAGTTTAACAGCTAGAGCGCACTTATTATTTAGGCCACGTCGACTGCTAAAACAATAAACATGTTTGGGTTGATTGCGACCTCCTGTAGAGGATGTGCAACTAACTGAATACAATCTTGACTCATTGAATCTCCCCAGCTGAAGCGTGGTGCGTTCCCTGTGATCGGCGCTGTTGTACGTTGAGAGTCATTCGGATATCAGGAGTGTAACTGTACACAGAAACTGTAGTCATCGGATATCAAGTGCCGTCATCACATGAAACTGGGCTAAGTCTGAGATGGCAATCTATGGGTTGTTCGGATTATTCTTGGCCAAAACAATAATAAAAATTATACAACCATGTGATGGACAATAACGTTGTCTCCGTTCTTGATCTCTTCCACCTTTCCTCATCCAGCGGGCGCAAGTACTCCACCAACTCATACCAAGTCCTGTATAGACTGGCTCATGGGGGGTGGGGTTCTCCACTAACTCACACCAAGTCCTGTATAGACTGATACATGAGGGGTGGGGTTCTCCACTAACTCACACCACACCCTATATAGACTGACACATGAGGGGTGGGGTTCTCCACTAACTCACACCACACCCTATATAGACTGACATGTGAGGGGTGGGGTTCTCCACTAACTCATACCACACCCTATATAGACTGACACATGAGGGGTGGGGTTCTCTACTAACTCACACCACACCCTATATAGACTGACACATGAGGGGTGGGGTTCTCTACTAACTCACACCACACCCTATATAGACTGACACATGAGGGGTGGGGTTCTCCTACTAACTCACACCACACCCTATATAGACTGACACATGAGGGGTGGGGTTCTCCAACTAACTCACACCACACCCTATATAGACTGACACATGAGGGGTGGGGTTCTCTACTAACTCACACCACACCCTATATAGACTGACACATGAGGGGTGGGGTTCTCTACTAACTCACACCACACCCTATATAGACTGACACATGAGGGGTGGGGTTCTCCACTAACTCACACCACACCCTATATAGACTGACACATGAGGGGTGGGGTTCTCTATTAACTCACACCACACCCTATATAGACTGACATGTGAGGGGTGGGGTTCTCTATTAACTCACACCACACCCTATATAGACTGACACATGAGGGGTGGGGTTCTCTATTAACTCACACCACACCCTATATAGACTGACACATGAGGGGTGGGGTTCTCTATTAACTCACACCACACCCTATATAGACTGACACATGAGGGGTGGGGTTCTCTACTAACTCACACCACACCCTATATAGACTGACACATGAGGGGTGGGGTTCTCCACTAACTCACACCACACCCTATATAGACTGACACATGAGGGGTGGGGTTCTCCACTAACTCACACCACACCCTATATAGACTGACACATGAGGGGTGGGGTTCTCCACTAACTCACACCACACCCTATATAGACTGACACATGAGGGGTGGGGTTCTCCACTAACTCACACCACACCCTATATAGACTGACACATGAGGGGTGGGGTTCTCCACTAACTCACACCACACCCTATATCGACTGACACATGAGGGGTGGGGTTCTCCACTAACTCACACCACACCCTATATAGACTGACATATGGGGGGTTTAGGTCCCCACTAACTCACACCAAGCCCTGTATAGCCTGGCCCATGAGGGGTTGAGTTCTCCACCAACTCACACGAAGCCCTGTATATACTAGCCAATGAGTGGTTGGGTTCTTCACCAACTCACACCAAGCCCTGTATAGACTAGCACATGAGGGGTTGGGTTCTCCACCAACTCACACCAAGCCTTTTATAGACTGGCCCATGAGGGGTTGGGTTTTGCAGCACAAGTTTTCTACTGATTACATTGTCAGTCTCAAGCCCTGTGTCATTGTCTCTTACGTCATGCATGGGATGTGGCATTTTTACAGTTCTCTGCTTCACTTAGAGCCGCATGGGAGGTGAGACTGTTACTATTGTCTGCTTCACATAGGGCCTCTTGTCACACTTGGCGGCGCTTGCTTAGTTCCAGTTCATCAATATCATCATCGTCATCATCATCATCATCATCATCATCATCATCATCATCATCATCATCATCATCATCATCATCATCATCATCATCATCATCTCATCATCATCATCATCATCATCATCATCATCATCATCATCATCATCATCATCATCATCTTCGTCGTCGTCGTCATCGTCTGGATCACAGGGAGAAAGAGAATAACTAAAGAATCTGTGGATGATAATCGACCAAGGTAGATAAGCTAAAGGGGAGAGGAGACACAGATTTGTGGAGTCACAAAGGGGTGGAAGAAAGCCGCTTGAGTTGGCTACAGGGATCGCTGTAAAGTCGAAACAGATGGCAAAAGTCGAACAGGACGAAATTAGCCAAGAGGAGACACGTTTGTTGGGATCACTCAGAAGACTGATAGTTAAACAAGACAAGAAAAGTCAGGTGAAGCCCACGACGAGTGAATAAATCAACTGTGAAGCCCAGACTTGAAACATTAGCTGGACGACAGGACCTAACGTAAGTTGGCGTAAGATTAAATAGATCAGTTATTAGATGTTGGGTGGTATAGTTGAGAAAGCAATGGCAAACTACTGTATGTAAACTTACCAAGTAATCATAAGCAGCCGGCAAAGGCTGGGATCAACAGCGACGTCCTGTGTAAAAGACCCATATCTAACTAACTAATTAACTATAATAGCAGCCTAGTCCAGGAGTCAAAGACAAACTACTGAACGTTAACCCGCTAAGAAATCACAAACCGACAAATGTCAGGGTTGGTTGCGACGTCCTGTGGAGAACATGCGGCTGATCAGCAAACTATACCAGAGGGATGTGAGTCGAATTAATCAATTAGAGAAGTAGAGTCCAGATAAACTAAACATATAAGATAAGCAATTGGTTATACAACAATTAATGTGAATTAGACGAGCATATCAAGACGAGGAAATATGGAACGAAAGGCCACTGCAAGAATGTAAACAACACAGGTAGTACGTGTACTAAAAATCGGCCACTATAGTGTGATTTTGTTTTGTTGCCTCAATATAAAATTCAATATCTCAGTAACCAACTGAGGGAAAATGATGAGATTTTTTTTTTTTTTTTTTAGTCGTTGGATCAACATCACGGCACACGGTTTAATCCATAATTGCTCCGTTTTCCTCCTAACTCAAACCTGAGTCTGGAGAAACTCAGCTCAATGCACGAACTCCGTTGCATCGGCGAGGATCCTGAAATACTTTGGGTAGATTTTTAACTCGAAATTTTGCCCGGGCAGCACCGTTAGGCTACTCTTTTTTCGATTTCTAACTGCCAAGGGATTTTTTACGTGCGCAACAATACACACGGGCGTCCGATCTCACTACCCAGAGACCAGAGGAAATTTTATTACTGGAAGCCCAGGTGGATTTTTTAAATAAATCCCGGTCCTCACCGGGACCTGAACCCGGGACCTCCAGCACTCGAGGCGGACACCATACTTCGAGACCACTCAGCCCCCTAAAGATGATGACAAATGATGAGATGTAGTATATAACCTTATCATTATGTCCACCCAACAAAAAATTTTTGTTCTGGAGATTTTACAGCAGATTTCAAAATTAGTTTATATGCGGTATATTAATTACGACTTAGAGATTACGTCCATGATTTTAACAGTATTACAGCTTCACCAAGACACGTCCCCGCATTTTTTACAATTTTCACGTGATTTCCGTTTTGAAACAAACAGCGCGAAGATTCAGAGGTGTCTACAAATGGGGGTTCTTTCATGAAACGTGATAATATAAATAAACTAGCTGACAGGGCCCGGTTTCTGGCGGGGATCTATCTATCTATCTATCTATCTATCTATCTATCTATCTATCTATCTATCTATCTATCTATCTATCTATCTATCTATCTATCTATCTATCTATCTATCTATCTATCTATCTATCCGACCCATCCACCCACCCACCGACCGACCCACCGACCGATCCACCGACCGACCCACCGACCCACCCACCCACCCAGTCAGCCAGCCAGCCAGCCATCCACCCACCCACCCACCTACCTTTCTGCCTACCTACCTACCTACCTACCTACCTTTCTGTCTGTCTGTCTGTCTGTCCGCGCTATTAAATATTGATAAAAGTTACTGGAAAAAACGTCAGGACCATGTGTTGAAAGAGGAAGAGGACTATTGGAGAAAGGATGGATATAATTTTATGCAACCGAGAGCAATCATCAACCTACTGGAATCGTCCGACACAGATTAAGGTCTGAGCAGATCGCAGACCTTAATCTACGTACACACTTACTGGGATATTTTGCTCCAACAATTCAGACGAATTGCAGGCCCTAAACATTACAGCATCAGCATCAGCTGAAGAAACAAGAAGGAAATGAAAAATAAGGTAAGAAATATATTCCTTCTACTTTCCTGTTAATTTACAAATTATTTACCCCGTGCCTCTGTAAATTCTCTGTCTTTACTAATATTACACATTGCACCCCTCTCGGGATTCTCCGTGGTGAAGTGGTCAAGCCGTCTGACTCGGGCTCCGAAGGTTGTATGTTCGATTCCGGGCCGCGTCCTTCATTTCACGAGTGCATTTTTTCGGAGACTCCCGAGGGTCGTCGCTGGAGCTACGGAGTTCGTGCTTTGTGCGACGCTTTCCGCGCTGCGGAAAGAAACTGAGCCATATGGGATAAAAACCCGGTGCAATGCAACCGACCCTGTCGATTTTAAGATAGTTCTTTCATTGCACCCACTCCCATACGAATCCGGATACGCCTTTGTGTGTCATCAGAATTGGCAGGTCTCACATTACCGTAAAAATAACTTTGTTAGCGAGAAATCACTAGTTGTTCAGCAAAACATCAACGGAATGTCGCCGCTTTCAATGATTTAAGTTGTTTTTGGACCTATCAAAGACATATTCCTTGGGTGGGGGTAAATATAAGACGGCTGCAAAAATGTCATAACGATGCAACAGACAGTTTTCAAAATAATTGATCGTGAATGAAGGCGAACAAATGTGGACATACTATAGGTCAACCCCGACAATGGGAACATGTGACAACCGTCGACGAGAAACGGAACGTTCTGTATTGTTCGTTGAACAAGGGGCAAATAAGGACGGACTCTGTGATCGTACAGTTGGCGCGAACGAACAACGAGCTCCACAAGTTAAAAGCGGTGGGTTTGGATCTACACGAAAATCAGGGGAAAAGGTTTAAATGACTTGTTAGTTCAGTATTAGGCAGCGCGTCGCGAAATACAAGTTACTAGCCAGAGTTAGAAATGTTAATAATCAATTAATATGCTTATAATGTGGTAATTGTGTTGGGGATTTATATTATCAGTAATAGTCATAGATGTTACTGTTTATATTTTACAGTAAGCGCGACTCCCCCCCCCCCCCCCCACACCACCCCCCCCCCCCTCTGGGTAAACGGGATACGTACAAACCTATGGAATTGCTGCTACGGGATAACTAACGGCCTGTACAATTCTTTTAGTATTAGCTGTTTTCTTGAAACAGTTAGTAGGTAATAGTCTCTGAATGAATAGTAGCTGGTTACGCTCATCTAACAGTCATTTGTAGCATTTCCCTGATATCCAGTTGCATATTATAGTAATTATCTCTCTTCGATGTGGTTATGCATTATTTTTCTGTAATGTTGATTCGTACCCTGTAGTTGATGCACGGATGATCTTATCTGTTATATTGGAGATTGTCACTCTGTTACTGCTCAGAAGGAAATAAATATACAATTGAGTTGCCTTTCATTTAGATTTGTCAGCCTGAGATTGTATGGATTGGCCTAGGGCCCTTATAGTCTCTATACTCATCTATAGCTTGACACTATACCACATAACATTGTTGGGGCGGTAGTATAATTAGCTATCGTCCTCACAAGGAAAGAACCAAATCTTTTTAATCTTATTTTTAATCCTGTCTCGTCTCTGCCTTCCCTCATCTTTCTCTTTTTTTTTCTTTCTCCTATCACATAAGAAAAACAGATAAAACTAACATAAGGAAAACAGATAAAACTAACATAAAGACAACAGATAAAATAAACATAAGGACAACAGATAAAACAAACATAACTCCTCTGGCGTGTCTCCACCTTGTCGTGGTAGAGGGGCCTGTGTGTTCCAATTACCCCATGAGCTTTGCCAACGGTAGCACAGCTACATGTCGGACAGGTCAATGGATAGGAACCAGACCAAGAGAGACACAACCTGCTGCCTTGCAGGTAGACTGAGGACAGGCAATCAAAGTTCGAATCAGGCGCAGGATGCCACCACATTCTTGGCCCAGATACATATTCTGCTGAGGGTTATGGCTGAACGCCTCTAAGTCAATATCCCTCGGATGTGAGGGCCGGGCCGATATTCACCTACTGCTGAGCCTGCCTGCTACATGCTTGGTCCAGACACTTGTTCTACGGCTCTCAGCCGAGGGATATGAGGGATCACCGGGATGAGAAGACCTGGCCGTTACCCGCTATCTGCTACATGGAGGTAAGATGTTGAGCTGGCAGCACATGCAGCCTACTTCGTGAGCGTTACTACAGGTGGAAAAAGTGTTCTAGTCACACGCAATAGTTACAATGCAAGTCCGTACTTGAGCTCATTGAGTCAGCGTAGTCAAAGGTGGAAAAATGTTTCATTATCACAAAATGCAAGCTTGGCTAGCGAATCCATTACGTGGAAGTCTGAAGCAAAAGCTTACTGGGTGGATGTCGTCTCATTAACTCGAAATGGAATTCTTGGTTAGAGAATCCATTACGTGAAAGTCCAAAGCAGAAGCTTGCCGAGTGGATGTCGTCTGCAGACTGACCGTTCCTGATTTGCGTGGAGAGTGGCCAGTGGCGAACGAAATACCTAGCACACGAATGTGAGGAATTAAAGCAGCCATGAGCAGGACGTGGTGACTCCTTCTGTGAGCTCAGTCTTAGAGCGCTGTCTGCGGCTCTGCAATTATGAAAGCCTCCTTGGATGGCGGGGAATACTTATGGACTGCCCCTGACTTCCCTTGAGGGTTGACCGTGATGTCTTTGACCGTTCATCTTTGACCAGCTGAGACGTGGGTGATACCACAACATAATGTCTCCAAACCCCCAGGAAGGCTAACCTGATTTTAAAAAACGCCCGCAGAAGTTGGATGTGCCGGTGTAAAGGTTGCAAATAAATTGGTACAACGCAAAAACGTCCGAGTGAAATGTCTCTCGTGCCCGGAATAACTCTGACTATCCAGGCTTCCGAATGTCCTTCGTGCCCGGAACAGCTCTGACTATTTTGTCTTCCGGGCACAGTGACCAGCACATGTCTGAACCGAAAGCTCGCTGAGTGGATGCCGTCTGCAGACCGACCGTTCCTGGTTTGTGCGGGGAGTGGCCCGTAGCGAACGAAATGCCCAAAAACATTGAAGTGAAGAAATAAAGCAGTCATGTGGAGCACGTGGCGATTCCTTACGTGAGCCCAGTACCAGAGCATTATGTGTCGGCTCTGAAAATATGGAAGCTTCCTTGGATGGCGCATAATGCCCATGTTCTGCCCATGCCTTCCCTTGAGGGCTGACCGTGAAATCTTCGACCGTTCTAACTTGACCAGCTGGGATGTGGACGGGATCACAAAAGTGAGTGTCCCCCAAGAAATGCTAACTTGGTTAAAACACGCACGCAAAAGTCGGCTGCGTTGGCCTAAGGGTTTTGGCCCAAGGATGCATAACGACACACACCACAATTACGTCTGAAAAATAATCAGAATGAAAGAAGAAGAGGAAGAAGAAGAAGAAGAAGAACGAACGAACGAACGAACAGACTTTATTTTCAAAGGGTAACAAATTGGGCACGCAGGCCCGTCTTACATTCGGACCTTCCAATCACTCATCTTTCTTTCATCAACAGTGCATAGGAAAAAAACATTGTCACATGAATTTTGTAAACATAAACAATGCATATTACTATGTTGTGAGACACATCCACCACCCACCCACACATCCCCCATTCACTCCAACTCCCCCACCCAACCACACACACATACAATACATTCCCCACCCATCCACCACATCCCTACACCTACACATCTCCCCACCCACACACACCTCTCACCCACCACACATCCCATCCACCCACACCCCAAGCACACATACATTCAATAACCCACACATCCCACACCTACACACATCTCCCCACCCACTCACATATCCTCTACCCGTCCCATTTCCCACCAACAATAACTCACCCAATATCCTCCTCCACCCACACACCTCCAACCACCCAGCCAAACACACATTCCTCAGCCACACACACATCTCCCCGTCATTCCGCACCTACCCACACACAAATTCCGCACTCACCCACAAATCTCCCATCTCCCCCAGCCCACTCACATATCCCGAGCCCACACCTACAAACATCTCCCACCATCTCCTAACCTGCACACACTCACCCACCCACATATCCTCTACCCACCCACACATCCTCTACCCACCCATCCCCCAACTAAACATCCCTTAACCACACACCCTTACTCATATACAATCATCCACCCACACATCCTCTACCCAACCACACATCCTCCATCCACCCATTCCCTCAGCCACACATCCCTTAACCACACACCCCTACCCATATACACACACATCCCCACCCACGCACAATCTCCCCACCCATACAAACATCCCTCACACACATCCCCACCCACCAACACATTCCCCATTCACAAACACACACCTCCCATCCACGCACACACAACCCACACACTCATCGCCAACCCATACATTCATCCCCTCACGCATCCCTAGACACACGTACTTATCCCTCAACCACTAACACCCACACATCCCTTACCCACTCATCAACACATACATCTCCTATCTACCCACCCACACTCACACATCCCAACCACCCATCTAAGCACACATCCCCCACCCTCACACACATCCTTCACCCACCCGCAAACCCATCCACACCTTCACCCACCCACACAAACATCTTTTATCCACATCCAGCTCCCCTCCCACACAACACCACACCAACACACATCCCAAAGACACATCCCTCACCCACACACATATCTATCCACACATCTCCTACCCATCCACACATCCCCAAACTACAATCACCCTCACTACCCACACATACATCCTCCATCCAGCAACACACCCCCACCCAGCCAGACATATCTCCCACCCACACACACATCTCAAAATCCATCACCCACACCCATCACGCTTCCCTCCCCCAACCCACACACATCCCCCACACACATTCACCCACACATCTCTCACCCACACACACTGCCCACCCATCCACCCAAACATCCCACACCCATACACATCCCTCACCCACACACACATCCCCAAACCCACAACCACCCCCACCTGCACACATCTCCCACACACCACATATCCCCACACCCACATCTCCCCACCCACATATATACCCCCACCCATCCCATAACCCACCATCAATCATCCACCAACATATCCTCCTATACCCACTCACCCACAACCACCTAGACAAACACACATCCCCACCCACAAACACATCTACCCGCCAACCCATACATCTCGCACGCACCCACACACAAATCCCCCACCCACATAATCCCACCCCGCCCACCCACACATCCTGAGCCCACCCATACACATCACGAATCCACCCACACACACATCTCCCCATCCCCCAACCTACTATTATGATCAAACTCCCACACTTTACACACATATACAGTGACGATTGTCGTGAGCATTGTCGCAAAATTGTAAAGAAAATGGAGAAAAATTGTACATATACATTTTGTAACTTAAAAATTAGTGATGCAATTCAACTCTCTCTCTCTCTCCCTCCCCCCCCCCTCTCTCTCTCTCTC
The DNA here is from genome assembly GCA_014155875.1 of Cepaea nemoralis. Taxonomy (NCBI): domain Eukaryota; kingdom Metazoa; phylum Mollusca; class Gastropoda; order Stylommatophora; family Helicidae; genus Cepaea; species Cepaea nemoralis. The sequence continues at coordinate 71,630 of JACEFZ010027846.1, read as the reverse complement.
TCTCTCTCTCTCTCTCTCTCTCTCTCTCTCTCTCTCTCACTAACGCTCTCACTCACATTACAGTAATGTTATATTATACATGATAAATCAAGAAGAAGAAGAAGAAGAAGAAGAAGAAGAAGAAGAAGAAGAAGAAGAAGAAGAAGAAGAAGAAGAAGAAGAAGAAGAAGAAGAAGAAGAAGAAGAAGAAGAAGAAACAAACATAAAGACAACACATACAAACTAACATATGGAAAACAGATAAAACTAAAATAAGGAAAACAGACAAAACAAACATAAAAACAATAAATAAAACAAACATAAGAACAGCAGATAAAACAAACATAATGACAACACATAAAACAAATATAAAGACAACAGATTAAACAAACATGAGGAAAACAGACAAAACTAACATAAAGACAACAGATAAAACAAACATATGGAAAGCAGATAAAACAAACGTAAAGACAACAGACAAAACAAACATATGGAAAGCAGATAAAACAAACGTAAAGACAACAGATAAAACAAACATAAAGACAACAGATAAAACAAACCTAAAAATAACAAATAAAAATAACATAAAGACAGCAGATAAAACAAACATAAGGAAAACAAATAAAACTAACATAAGGACAAAAGACAAAACAAATATAAAGACAACAGATAAAACTAACATAATAAAAACAGATAAAACAAACATAAGGAAAACAGATAAAACAAACATAAGGAAAACAGATAAGACTAACATAATAAAAACAGATAAAACAAACCTAAAAATAACAAATAAAAATAACATAAAGACAGCAGATAAAACAAACATAAGGAAAACAAATAAAACTAACATAAGGACAAAAGACAAAACAAATATAAAGACAACAGATAAAACTAACATAATAAAAACAGATAAAACAAACATAACAACAACAAATAAAACTAACATAAAGACAGCTGATAAAACAAACGTAAAGACAACAGATAAAACAAACATAAGGAAAACAGATAAGACTAACATAATAAAAACAGATAAAACTTACATAACGACAACAGATGAAACTGACATTAAGAAAACAGATAAAATTAAAATAAAGGCAACAGATAAAACAAATATAATGACAACAGTTAAAACAAACATAAATACAATAGATGAAACAATTATAAAGACAATAGATAAAATAAACATACAGACAACAGATAAAACAAATATAAAGACAACAGATAAAACAAACATACAGACAACAGATAAAGCAAACATAAAGACAGTAGATAAATCAACGATAAAGACGACATATAAACCAAATATTAAAAGGTTGCATGCATTTCTTCGACAGGACGTTGTGATCAACTACAGCTAGATTTTCTACACAATTGTGCTTTCTGTAGTTCGCCATTACTTTCAGAACCATAAGTCAACAGTTAAGTCCAATTTTAACAAAACAATCTTGACTTTCATTCCTGGCAGCACCATACTGGTCGGTGACCGATGCTGTTGTCTCTGTAACGATATCATCTGCCTATTGTCGCGAACGTGAGAACAAAGCCACCATCCTAATCAGACCTTTGCTAGATTGGTTTCTGGCCGCCTGGTTAGAGGATTCCTTTGTTTGTTTTCATAAATGCATGCATCTATTGCTCCTGTGTGAAGGCATCAGCGCTAGCCAGGTCTAACATACATCTGGACTCGCAAGTGGATGGTAGTCCTGGCTAGCGCTGACATCTTGATGGTGTCTTGATGGTCCTCTTGCTCAATTGTTTCTTCAGTGAGACACAGTCAACGTTTTGAGTTATCAGATTTCACTCTCCGTGTGTGTTCTCTGTGTTTTCTGGTGTCTAGTCCTCTTATTTCTGTTACTTCCTTCATCTTCTGCAAGTGTCACTCCATATACCTATTGAGGATAACATTTTACGGTGTTATGTGCCAGTAATAAAATGTTTGCGGTTTCTATTAACTATTTATATTTTTGACTTTTTCATTTATTTGATATTGCTGAAGGAGAGAACTGAAATGTTATGTTGAAGCTATTGTGTTATACGGCACTGAATCTTGAAATGTGAACGAACAAATTAGGAAAATCTAGTAAGCAGTGAAGATTTGGTTTCTGGCATAAATTTACAGAATACATCGAAGGCAGCGCTGATGTACTTGACCACACTCTCTCAGTTGTGCGAGGGGGTCGGGACAGACGAAGAATGGACAATCACAGCTGAGATATTGCGTGCGATGCCCCAGGCCCAGACGGCATCCGATATGGTGACCTACTGGTGATATCAGATGATGACATGTAAGAACTGGCCAGAGAATGCAACACCAGTATCCAGAGGGGTCAGGTCAAAGAAGAATGGCTACACAGCTACTTGCTGCCGCTGCCAAAACCGAACAAAGACCATTCCAAGATAAGCGGCTACAGAATCATTACGATGCAGAATACTGTTGGCAAGCTACTGTAGAAAATTGTCGCACACAGACTTGCTTGGGACTTGGAACAGCTCGGCTGCTTCCCGCCCACACTTGGAGGATACAGACGCAACAAAGAGTCATGGCTGAATGCAGCGGTCTTTGCTCAAGATGTTTACGAAGGATTTCAGGTCAGAGAAGAGACATGTGCGGCCGCCATAGACTTAGAGGACGCATATAACAGAGTATCGTTCGAGCACTTGATGCAAACCCTCCTCAGACTAAAAGTACACCCTCACCTTGTACGATGGATAGCTGCAGTTCTGCTCCAAAGGAAGGTGGTGCTAAGATGCGGGAGTTGGTCTTCTTCCAGGATTGCCGCAGGTTTCACCACTGTCACCAGTACTATTCAACGTGTATACGGTGCCGATCACTGAACAACAGTTGGACGGGAGGGGTAGGACTCTGTCATTCGTTGACGACATCCTCGTGTATCGACAGGGTCGAGATAGACAGGCGGTTGCCAATGATATGCAGGGCGAACTAGATCGAATTTCCTCATGGTGTGCTGATGCCAGTACCCTTGTCAACTCTGCAAAGGCAACGGTTACATGGTTCTCACTAAACAACCATATTGTGAAAACAGACCTGCCGGCAGTAAGAATGGATGGGAGCAGTTTGAGTAGAACCCAGTCAATGACATATCTTGGCGTGAGGCTTGATCGTAGCCTGTCCTTCAGAGATCATGTCGATTATGTCATAACGAAGGCTCGAAAAGGTTTGTCAGCAATGAGAGTCATGGCGACTGCCAATATCGAGCAAAGACTGCTAATACTTTTGTTCCAAGGACTTGTGCTTTCAAGCATCGAGTATGCCCTGGCCATCCTCACTGTCAGCCCTACACAGATTGGAAGACTTGAAAAGGTACAAAACGAAGCCATGCGCATCATTTTGGGCTGCACGAGAGACACCAGCTGTGTAGCAATGAGATACCTCCTTGACTTCCCGACAATGGAACACAGGATCAAGATCTGGAGAGCTCGTGCATACTTAAAAATAAGTGCAGATGAGCAGCACCCTCTGCATGACGCTATATTCAGAGAAAAGGGTGACAGGCTAAAGAGGGGCAAATCATGGATGGGTCGGGCGGAAGATGTCGTCAGACAGGTCTGCAGTCTTACCAGTATCAACCCCGGCAAGGAATGGGTGCCGGTGCCTCCAGCTTTTAAGTGCACTTTCTCCTGCATTATCACACTCGACAGACGGTGCAGAGAGCAGAACCCTGCCGCTGTCAATGCAGAGGTTAACGCGCTCATCTATGAACACTCAGATAGCCCCGAAGTGCTCATCTATACAGATGGATCTGTGGTAAAGCAGCAGAGAAGTGCGTGGGAATTTACAGCCCGTTCAGCGGGCCGAACCGTTCAAGAATCCAGTGGTGCCCACTCTATGACCACGAGCAGCATGACGATGGAGGTGATGGCAGTTACACAGGCTTTCATATGGCTGGAGTCACAGCATTATACCAACGTGTGTGTACTAAGTGATTCAATGAGCATGATTCAGAAGGTCGAAGCTGGATCTGTAAGTAGACAGTGGACTGAGTCGCTGCGGAAGTCTGTTGTCCGTAAAGTCACCTTCATCTTCGTCCCGGGACATGCGGGAGTCGAGGGAAATGAACGAGCTGACAAACTGGCTGGCTCTGCACCCCCTGTAGATGGCCAGCCCATGGATCGTGCCGATGTTATTAACGTCCTTAAAGATATGGCGAGAACAGAGGACTTTGACGTCAATGATTCCACATCGCTGTCCAGGATGAAAGACCTGGGAGTAAGAATCGGCACAGCCAGACGCGAGAGGTACAGCGGGAAAACAAAGCGCCTCGTCAACCAACACAGAACTGGCACTATTAGCCACCGGACGCTGATGTATATGCTGGGGGGAGGATCTGAGCACCTATGGACCTGTCCGGAGTGCAACGAAGATACCCCAACTGATAACTGATAACTGATAACTTGACCAGGTTTCTCTCTTAGTTCTTGTAGTCGGGCTTGCATCGGAGTCTCCTCGGTATCCGTTAGCCAAGTCCACACTGCCTTGATTATATCAGCCTTGACCATGTTTCTTCCCGTCTACAGTGGTCCATTATTTGCCAGCGCATCTGCGCGTTCATTGCCTTTTACTCTGGCATGTCCGGGTGTGAACGTCCAGGTGAGTGATGTGAAGCTCGACTTCTGAATGCTGCCTTTCTATTCAGATTGGAGACTGCTGGTTGCGATTATCTGTACCTTGTTCAGGGGGCCTGATATGATTATGGCAGGTACGGCTTCCTGTTATGCTGCCCATGCGAATGTTGTAGAGGCAGTGATGATCTGCACAGTCAGGCTTGTTGTAATTATCTGAGATGCGCCCCTACCCTCTGTGGTTGTCTTCCACATCTGTTATGCTGTGTTGGCCCAAGCTGACCTTCACTCCCGGTGTCCTTGAAGGGCCCCGCTAACACAGGGGCGGGACACAGTAGTTCCCGTGTACATTACATATCACGGCAATCACAGAGAGCAGGCCGTAATGGCCACTGTCCTGGCTAGAATATTAGGCGAGACAACCTAGCCACGGGTAGATAGAACCCGTTACCTGGGATGAAGTATGCCTAGAAGAAGCAAAGCTTAAACAAATGCATGCTGAAGTCACACCCACCTATGAGGTGCATGGCTGGGAGTGACCCACTCCCTGTCTTCTACTTAGATACAAGGTATGTGCTACACACTTGTCGATTCCATAACAAAGCAGCTCTTCACCACAGAGATTCTTTCATGTAGCGCCACATACTCCAGAACCGCCCGATGAGGTCATGAGCACGGTTGGACGAGGGTTTGTAGTCTGGGCTTGTGACCTGCTAAGTGAGGAAACGACTGACCACCTATAGCTCCAAGCATTCAGGCCTGTACCATGTGCTGGTCCTATGACGCCATAGACCAATAGCTGGCTCCAGTTGCAGGTATTTGCTTAAACAGCAGAGTGGCGGGAGTTGATGGAAACAGGGGCTGGAGGGAACACGGGAGGAGGAGAACAAAATCGGGATGAAGGACAGGAGGAAGAGAATAACAACAGCGCGAGGGGAGGACAGAAGGAGGAGAACAATAAGGGGGGAACAGGAGGATGGAGTAGAAGAACTGGCTGGGGGAACAAAAGGAGGAGACAAGAACGGGGGACAGGAGGAGGAGGAGAACAAGAACGGGCGTCAGAAGGAGATGATCAAGAACGGGATGGAGGGCGGGGGACAGGAAGAGGAGAACAAGAACGCTGAGGGGGCAGGAGGAGAAGAACAAGAACGGTGAGGGGGCAGGAGGAGGAGAACAAGAACGGGGAGGGGTGGCAGAAGGAGGAGAGCAATAATGGAGGAACAGGAGGAGGAGTAGAAGCATGAGATGGGGGAACAGGAGGAGGAGTAGAAACATGAGATGGGGGAACAGGAGGAGGAGTAGAAACATGAGATGGGGGAACAGGAGGAGGAGTAGAAGCGCGAGATGGGGGAACAGGGGGAGGAGTAGAAGCATGAGATGGGGGAACAGAGTGAGGAGTAGAAGCATGAGATGGGGGAACAGGGGGAGGAGTAGAAGCATGAGATGGGGGAACAGGGGGAGGAGTAGAAGCATGAGATGGGGGAACAGGAGGAGGAGTAGAAGCGCGAGATGGGGGAACAGGGGGAGGAGTAGAAGCATGAGATGGGGGAACAGGGGGAGGAGTAGAAGCATAAGATGGGGGAATAGGGGGAGGAGTAGAAGCATGAGATGGGGGAACAGGGGGAGGAGTAGAAGCATGAGATGGGGGAACAGGGGGAGGAGTAGAAGCGCGAGATGGGGGAACAGGAGGAGGAGTAGAAGCATGAGATGGGGGAACAGGAGGAGGAGTAGAAGCGCGAGATGGGGGAACAGGAGGAGGAGTAGAAGCATGAGATGGGGGAACAGGGGGAGGAGTAGAAGCATGAGATGGGGGAACAGGAGGAGGAGGAGTAGAAGCATGAGATGGGGGAACAGGAGGCGGAGTAGAAGCATGAGATGGGGGAACAGGGGGAGGGGTAGAAGCATGAGATGGGGGAACAGGGGGAGGAGTAGAAGCGCGAGATGGGGGAACAGGAGGAGGAGTAGAAGCATGAGGTGGGGGAACAGGGGGAGGAGTAGAAGCGCGAGATGGGGGAACAGGGGGAGGAGTAGAAGCGCGAGATGGGGGAACAGGGGGAGGAGTAGAAGTGCGAGATGGGGGAACAGGGGGAGGAGTAGAAGCATGAGATGGGGGAACAGGAGGAGGAGGAGTAGAAGCGCGAGATGGGGGAACAGGAGGAGGAGTAGAAGCATGAGATGGGGGAACAGGGGGAGGAGTAGAAGCATGAGATGGGGGAACAGGGGGAGGAGTAGAAGCACGAGATGGGGGAACAAGAGGTATGAGAACAAAAACGGGGGGACAGGAGAAGTTAAAGGTCGGGATGGGGGGAGGAAATAGGAGGAAGAGAACAAACAAGAACGCGGGAAGAGGAGAAGAAGGAGGAAGAGGAGGAGGAAGAGTGGGAGGACAAGAAAGGGGGACGGAAGTGGGAGTAGAATAACAGGATGGGGGAAAGGAAGATTAGAACAAAACTGATGAGGGGGCGGTAGGAGGAGAAGAAGAACGGGGGGGGGGGGCATGAAGAGGAGTAGAAGAACAGCGGGACAGGAGTGCCACGCTGTAGGTTGGTCTTCATTAGTATACTTTGTCTAATAACTTTACGAACCAAACAGCCGGTATAAATAGATTCGGCTCAACGACAACTAGTCAAGGTAATAGCAACTGAAGGCAACTGTGAACTTAAAAGACGAAGTAACTTCTGGGTTTAACAATACGAACGCTGTTTAATCCGACAGCTGACACTGTTTGTTGTAATAAATATCATCTTGAACACTGAAATTGCCTGTTATTTCCAGGCGGGCATTTAAGTTATTGTTACAGGAATACATATTCTAAATACAATCAAACCTGTTCTTTATAAAGTGTTCGCCATTGTTCTTATATCTCTGTACATATCCTTCTTTCCATTTACACAGTCTGTCTTCGCTGCTGCATAGATTCCATCTAGGTTTCTGCCCGCCGTTTCTGAATATGTGGCGCTATTGATCTTCTACAACATCCTTCCATCTGTTGTTAACTTTATAGCCATTGATAAATGCCAACAAGTCCGTAGCCAGGCTAATTTGCTCCAGAATCAAAATTGCACGGCCTTCTCTGTCGAGAACTCCACAAGGTCTGTTTGTTGTTAATTGACGTCAGAATGACGTTTCTCTGTTGACACCTTGTCCCCTACTTTCTCTAGGTGGCTTTCGGCATATAGGATTTTCCACGTACTTTCTGTGACGTAATTCTCGGGCACTAGCTATATGGCAAGGAGTATGAAATCAAGAGCTGGGGGAACAGGAGGAGGAGAACAAGAACAGGGGGTGGGAACAGGAGGAGGAGAACAAGAACGGGGTGGGAACAGGAGGAGGAGAACAAGAACGGGGAAATGAAGGGGAGTAGAAGAATGGGATGGGGGAACAGGAGAAGGAGAACAAGAACGGGGTGGGGGTGGGGGCTGGGGGGCAGGAGGAGGAGGATAACAAGAATTATTTGCAGACCATTTCACAAAATCGCCCATATAATCCTCTGGAATAGCTAGTTCTTTCCTTAACCCGATTAAACTACTACCACTATCCAGTAAACATTGGCATGGAAAATCATTGACCAGTGCATCGTGGAACGTTAGATTGCCTCTGGAGGCTATAGCTGCGTTCGCATTCTCACTAGAGAATGGTACAATGTGCCCACATTTGAGTTTCCCATCCGTATGGAATAGGTGACAAGTTTCACATCTTTCAAAGTTTAAAATATCTGTCACAGCAGCCACATTCTCACAGTCATTGAAAGGTAATACATTCTCATTTCAAATATAATCCTGCCTGTCAGCAACCTAGCTTTGACAGGCACACATGGATTCTTCTTGTGTACCACACGAATGATAACTCGTACGTCGTACAAAAGGATACAAGTTTATTCTGGGCGAGTTACATACAGTAGCTCTGAGAGCTGATATTCATTTGGATCATATACATCATGACAATATTACGTTATGACATTAGCTATGGTAATATCTACTGTATTAGTCTAAGTCTAAGTCATCACTATTGCTACTGTCCTCTAAACAACACAGTATTCAAAGCGAATACTCCGATCCGTCCTCTACGCTGTCATGTCCCCGTCTGCTTGACTTCCGTGGCGTGTCCAGCCACGAGCGGGTGACCCTTCGTGCGTCAGCGGGTTTGCGTGCTCGGTACTCCAGCACGCGTTTAGTGACTTGTCAATAGCTTACTCTTCGAGAGTTATCACTATTAATGGATACTCCTCGTGGTAACGGTTTCCCCACTCTATTCTGGGTAACTCCTGATCATGTCCTGACATGTCCCCTTTTAGGACACGTGTGTGTCCAGTCGGAGAACTGTTCACAGTTCTCCCTGCTGTATCTGTCCCTTCTATTCCTATTTCCTAGATAGAGATGTTATCTCGATCTTGTCTTAGTCCTCTTCCTTAGTTTTACTCCTCTCTTCTCTATCTGCTTACTTGCAGCTCTTTGACAGGACAGAAGGTGTAGAAGAACGGGATATGGGGAACAGGATGAGGAGAACAAAAACGGAGGGACAGAAGGGGTAGAAGAACGGGATGGGGGGATAGGAGGAGGAGAACAAGAACGGGGGAGAGAAGGAGGAGGACAAGAACAAGGGTACAGAAGGAGGAGTAGAAGAACAGGATGGGGGAACCGGAAGAGGAGAACAAAAACGATTAGTGGGCAATAGGAGGAGAACAAGAACGGGGGACAGGAGGAGAACCAGAACAGGAGAACAGGAGGAGGAGAACAAGAACTGGGGGAGGCAGGAGGAGGAGAACAAGAACGGGGGATATAAGGAGGAGTAGAAGAACGAGATGGGAGAACAGGAGGAGGTGAACAAGAACGGGATGGGGGACAGGAGGAGAAGAAAAAGAATGCGAAGAGAGACAGGAGGTTAGAACAAGAACGGGGGCAGGAGGAGAAGTAGAAAGGGGAGGGGCCATGTGTAGGAGATCAAGAACGGGGTGGGGGACAGGAGGAGGAGAACAAGAACTGGAGGGACATGAGGAGGAGAAATAAAACGGGGGCGGGGGGGGGGGTGTTGTAGAAGAATCGCGGGGGTACAGGAAAAGGAGACTTTATTTTCAAAGGGTAACAAATTTGGCACGTAGTCCCGTCTTGCATTCGGCCCTTCCAATCACTCATCTTTCTTTCATCAATAGTGCATAGTACATTCGTATAGGAAAAAACATTGTCAAAAGAATGTTGTAAACATAAACAATGCATATTACCATGTTATGAGACACATCCCCCACACACCCACCCATCCCCAATCCACCCACACATCCCTCACCCAACCATACACACACCCAGTCACACATACACACACACTCTCCACCTACACACATCTCCCCACCAACACACATCTCCAACTCACCACACATCCCCCAGACACACACATCCCCACCCACCTACCCACACACCTCAGGCTCACATACATGCACCAAACCACTCATCACCCACCCACACATTCCCCACTTACACACATCTCCCCAGCGACACACACATCAACCACCTACCAACACACATCCACGCACATATCCTCCACCACCCACCCACACACACCCAACCACTCAGCCAAACATACATCCCCCACCCACACATAACCCCGCAAACACACACATCACACACCTACCCATACACAAAATCACCCACATTTCCCCCACTTGCACAGATCCTCACCAACAAAATCTCCCCCAAGGCACCCACACACCCCGAACCCACCCACACACACACCCCACCCATCCCCAAACCTACACACAGTCAGCCACCCACATATCCTCCACCCACACATCCTCCAACCACCCACCCCCCCCCCCCCCCCAATCACACATCCCCTAACAACACATCCCTCACACATGCAATCTCCACACCCACACACACACATCTCCCCACCCATACACGCATCCCTCACACACACATCCCAACACAACATCACATCCCTCATCCACAAACACACACCGCCCACCCACATCTTACCACCCACACACACACACATCCCCCATCCATACAACCATCTCCCACACACATCCATCCACTCACGTGCTCATCCCTTAACCACTCACACCTACACATCCCATACCCACCAATCAACACATACATCTCCCATCTACCCACTCACACTCACATACCCCAACTACCCAGCCAAACAGACATTCCCCCACCCTCACATAATCGTTTACCCACCCGCACATCCCACACCCAATCACACCTCCCCACCCACCCACAAAAATCCCCCTCCCACACAACACCCCATCCATATACACATAACCCACCCACACACACGTCTCCCCACACACATCCCACATTCATATCCCCACCAAAACATCCCTCACCCACACATCCCTCATCCACACATACATCTCCCCATCCATCTTCCACCCACCCGCCCACACATCCCTCACCTACAAACACACTCACCATCCACACATAATCCTCCACACACACACACCTCCAGCCACACAGACATATCCCCCACCCACACTCACATCCCAACGCCCATCCCCCACACCATCACACACCCATCCCTCAACCAACACAAATCCTCCACAACCTCATTCACTCACACACCCCTTACCCACCCACCTAACCACATACACATTCCCCACCAACACAACCCCAACCCACCAACATCCACACACTTCCAACCTTCCACCCAAATATCCCCCACCCGCACACACGTCCCTTCACCCACCCACACATCCGCCATCCACCCACACAATCCCCGATCACAGCCCCTCCACACATACATCCCCCACACACATACCCCTACACACACATGCCCCACAAAACACCCCCACAAGAACACGAACGGGGGGTAGGAGGAGGAGAACAAGAACGGGATGGGGAAGGACAGGAGGAGGAGGAGAACAAGAACAGTTGGAGGGACAAGAGAAGAACAAGAACGGGGGTACAGGAGGAGCAGAACAAGAACAGACGGAGGGACAGATGGAGGAGAACAAGAACGGGATGAGGGACACGAGGAGAACAAGAAAGGGGTGAGGCAGGAGGAGGAGGAGAAGAACCGGGGGTGGAAGAGGAGTAGAAGAACGAGATGGACAGGAGGAGTAGAAGAATGGGATGGGAGACAGGAGGACTAGAAGAACGGGATGGAGGATAGGAGGAGGAGAACAAGAACGGGGGCGGGGGCAGTATAAGAACGGAAGAGGACAGGAGGTGAAAAACAAGAAAGGTGAGGATGCAGGAGGAAAACAAGAACATTTAGTGGGCAGGAGGAGGAGAACAAGAATGGGAGGGGGTGGGGTTGACAGAAGGAGGAGATCAATAACGGGGAACAGGAGGAGGAGTAGAAGAACGAGATGGGATTAACAGGATGAGGAGAACAAAAACGGGAGGACAGGAGGAGTTGAAGAACGGGATGGGGGGATAGGAGGAGGAGAACAAGAACCCGGCAGGAGGAAGAGGAGGAGGAAAAGAACAGGGGGACAGAAGGAGGAGTGGAAGAACAGGATGGGGGACAGGAAGAGGAGAACAAAACCGATTAGGGGGCAGTAGGAGGAGAACAAGAACCGGAGGCGCAGGAGGAGGAGTAGAAGAACGGTGGGACAGGAATAGGAGAACAAGAACGGTGGGAGCAGTATAAGAACGGGAGGGGACAGGAGGTGGAGAACAAGAACGGTGAGGGGGCAGGAGGAGAACAAGAAAGGTTAGGGGGCAGGAGGAGGAGAACAAGGATGGGGGGGGGGGGGTTGACAGAAGGAGGAGATCAATAACGGGGGAACAGGAGGAGGAGTAGAAGAACGAGATGGGATTAAGAGGAGGAGGAGAACGAAAACGGGGGGACTGGAAGAGTTGAAGAACGGGATGGGGGGATAGGGGGAGGAGAACAAGAACCCGGGAGGAGGAGGAGAAGGAGGAGGAGGAGGAGGAGGACAAGAACAGAGGGACAGAAGGAAGAGTAGAAGAACAGGATGGGGGACAGGAAGAGGAGAACAAAACCGATGAGGGGGCAGTAGGAGAACAAGAACGGGGGGGGGGCAGGAGGAGGAGGATTAGAAGAACAAGAGCTGGGGGAAAAGGAGGAGGAGAACAAGAACGGAGAAATGACGAAGAGTGGAAGAACGGGATGGGGGAACAGGAGGAGGAGAACAAAAAACGGGGGGACAAGAGGAGTAGAAGAACGGAAAGGCGGGGGAATAGGAGAAGGAGAACAAGAACGAGGAGAGGAGGAGGAGGAGAAGAAGGAAGAGGAGGAGGGGGGAGGAGGAGGAGAAGTTAACAAGAACAGGGGTACAGAAGGATGAGTAGAAGAACAGGATGGGGGGACAGTAAGAGGAGAACAAAAATGATTAGTGGGCAGTAGGAGGAGAACAAGAACGGGGGCAGTAGGAGGAGAACAAGAACGGGGGCAGTAGGAGGAGAACAAGAACGGGGGAACAGGAGGAGGAAAACAAGAACGGGGGAACATGAGTAGGAGTAGAAGAACGAGAATGGAGAACAGGAGGAAGCGAACAAGAACGGGATGGGGGACAGGAGGAGAAGAACACGAATGTGAAGAAGCACAGGAGGGGAGAATACGAACGTCGGCTTGAGGAGAAGTAGAAAGGGGTGAAGGACAGGAGGAGCAGACCAAGAACGGGGTGGGGACAGGAAGAGGAGAACAAGAACTGGGTGGGGCAGAAGGAGGAGAAGAACTGGGGGTGGAGGAGGAGTAGACGAACAAGAGGGACAGGAGGAGTAGAAGAATGGGATGGGGACAGGAGGAGTAGTAGAACGGGATGAACGAACGAACGAACGAAAATCTTTATTTTCAAAGGGTTAAGAATTGGGCACGCAGGCCCGTCTGACGTTCTGCCCTTCTTCTTTATTTCTTCTCATACATTCTTTCATTCAACATATCTTATGAGATGTGGTATAGTATACCAGTAGATCTGCTAGCTGTATTACTTCTAAGTTGTGGCTGTATTTGTACTGTATTCATATTGTATCTGCCGCATGTTGAACGCAGCTTATTAAGATGACTGTGCGATATTCCCTCACCGCTATAAAACAAGTATTGATCGTATGCAAATAAAAGTTCATTGATTGTGGGTGATAGTCAGATCTTAGTCAGATATGACTGAGCTACCGTAATGACAGTAGACGGTACTACCTGCTTTCTGTTAGCGCCGAATGTTGGGCGGCGCTTACCAAACCCGACACCTCACAATGGTCCAACGGCTTAGGGCGGAATTGCGCAATTGGAATTGTGCAAGCTTTATCATGGTGCGAGGAAATGCAACCTAAAGACAACATGTCATGGTAGGGCAGACCAGGCCCTAAGCCTTGGTTGCAGCTGGTCTAAGTTCGAAGCTCCGACAGGTGAACAGTTAGGGCATTGCTTTTAGCCCAGGATTTGTGCTATTGATCCCTGGCTTTAATCGGTCTCGGAATCAAAACGAGAGGTAGCAGTTACGGGTTATAAGTCTCTGTCAGTTGGCGTAGACATGGGACGCCACGGGTTGCCTCTGACGGTGGGAGACACCTACAGGTGTCACTGATCAGCTACCTCCCACCTCAAGCTGGCAATCCCCGGTCCAATTGGGTGCAGATCTGCCACAACCTTCCTGCTTCAATGGGTGTTTGGGGCTAGGACAAAATCTGAATCGGAGGTTGCAAAACCAATGCCCAGGTATTGCTAAAAAGAAAAACACAGAAACCTCAAACTACGGCTTGCAACTTGGAATGTAAGGACCATGTGACCAGGATTTGTCACCTGACGAATATTGACGACGTGAAAAAAACGGCTGTGATTGATGTCGAACTCAATAGTCTTAACATTGATATGGCTGGCCTGCAGGAGACTCGCCTCGCTGAGGAAGGGTCACTCAGGGAAAACAATTACACCTTTTTTGGAAGGGTAGAGAGCAGCCCCCCCCCCCTCCTCCACCCCCCCCCCCCCCCCAATCCAAAAAAATAAAGGCACATGGTGTGGGCTTTGCAGTGAAGAATTCGCTATTGGGAATGATTGAAATTCCAGCTGGAGGTAATGAAAGACTATTATCCCTGCGCTTGGTATCTTCTTGTGATTTTGCCACCATTATCATTGCATATGCACCGACAATCACTTCCCCTTATGATATGAAGAATTCGTTCTATGAGAAGTCAGACTCTGTGATAAAGGCAGTTCAAAACTTCGACTACATTTATATGCTCTGTGATTTCAATGCTCGTGTGGGCAAAGACTCGAGTTCATGGCCAGTGTGCCTTGGAAAAAAAAACAACATCGGTAGCATGAATGAAAATGGGCAAAGACTGATGCAGCAATGCACCAGAAATGGCCAAAAGAAAGCACAGATTATGTCACAAGGTGCACATGGGGTACCATAAATCTTTATTGACGACGCAGAACTTGAGATAGTAGACCATTTTACATATCTAGGATAAGAGGTTAATAGCAAATTATCCAGAGATCAGGAAATCAACATCAGGATTGGTAAGGCGGTAATAACAATGAACAAGTTAGCAAAAATAGTCTGGAAGAACAGGAAGCTTACTGCCAAAGCAAAAGTCCTTGTCTATCAAGCCTGTGTCCTTAATACTCTTCTTTATGGCAGTAAAGCCTGGACAACTTTCTCACACCAAGAGAAACGTTTAAACAGCTTTCATATGTGGTGTCTGCGAAGAATAATTGGTATTAAGTGGCAAGACAAAATCACATATACTTAAGTATTGGAAAGCTCAGGTTGTGTGAAGGTTTATTCCATGCTCAGTCTTCGTAGACTTAGATGGATAGGACACGTTAGGAGGATGGATGATGGTAGAATACCAAAAGGGTATCTCTTTTGCTGAATTACAGATGGGTAAGAGATCTCATATTCGGCTTCTATTACGATACAAAGGTTTGTTTGATCTGGCCATGATTGATACAGGCATTGATAATGCACATTAGGAAGCAAGTCGCCGCTGAACATGTTGCATGGAGGGCAAATATCAGAAATGGAATAAAGACAAAGGAAAACAATTATTGCGGATAAGTCATACACCGAGAGTGTGACACGTAAGATGGTGCATGATGGTTGTGACATTATAGATCAGTCACACACATTCCCAGTCCACCAGATCCATAATAATACTTGTAATCTTGAACGGAGACCATCCAGATAGTACGGTTATTAATAGTTAGTTAGTTAGTTAGTCGACAGATCATCCTCGTTGCACATCGAACCATTCAGTCCATAAGTGCTCGGATCCCCTCCTCAGCAAATCCCGCAGCGTGTAGCGGCTAACGACGCCAGTTCTGTGTTGGTTTATCAATCTTCTTTGGCTTCCTGCGTAGTGTTCTTGTTTGGCCACCCCTCTTTTAATTTGCTGCTCCCGCAGTCTGGCCATTGTTGTAGATTCACAGTCATCACTTGGTTCTGTCAAAAGTCTCACTTCTCGTAGAGCATTCAGAATGTCAGCCTGGTCCATGGCGCGTCCGCCCTCCACAGTAGCCTCACCTGCGAGCTTGTCAGCCCGCTCATTTCCTTGTACTCCCGCATGACCTGGCACGAAGATGAAACTAATCTTTGCCAGCCGAGACCGCTTCAGAGGCAGCAACCATTCTCTTCGGATCGACCCCTCTTCTATCCTCTTGATCATGTTCATTGAGTCGCTAAGGAAACAAGCCCTAGTGAATGTCTGTGTCTCGAGCCATGTTATTGCTTTACTTACTGCCATGACTTCCATGGTCAGGCTACTTGTGGTTTCAGTGAAAGCACCAGAGTCCTCCTTCACAATTCTCCCTCCGGCCCGAGCTGTAAAGGCCCATGAGCTTCTCACATGTCGGACGACCGACCCATCTGTGTAGATGACCTCGTCACCGTCTAGCGAATTCTCGAAACGGTTATTAATAGAATAGAACCTTCCAGAACACGGTGGGGAAGGGCAACGGTGCACGCCCCACAATTTGATTGGCTAATACGTGAAAGACCACGCTATCCACTAGGCCAAATTCAAAATCTAGTAGTTTGAGCTCGGTTTCCATCAAGGCAGGATGCATTGTGATGTGGTGATCATATTGCCCTAGGGATTCCGTAATAAATATTGTTCTCTGGATAACAGGTACCACTTTAAAACATAATTAAATGTTGTGGTTATGCCTAGTGAACGAAAGAGAAGAATATAAGAGTATTTTATGAAGAAAATGTGAAAGTGAAAACGAGAACTTCATTGTGAAAGTATTCTGAATACTGCTTCTTCAACCTGTCAGGTCTTACACGCTGTATACTCCAGGTGCATATCATTCCCCTGTTGTGACTGGTTGCGTATGCTTGATGATTGTAAATTACACTCAATGCAGATTCGCAAACTCTTTGTGCATTCTAAATGCCTATCATGACCCATTCTTAACCAAACTGTACGCTGCTCTTGTGAGCTAACATTTGGCAGTTCTGGATCAGGATGTGTGATGTAACATGTACAAGTTCCTTTGTAAATGCTGAGAATGTTGGAGTGAGTGAGTTGGTGATTTGATAAATAGCCTCTCACATTTAGTAGAAGGATAGATGCTTCAATATCCATATGTAGGCAGGACGTGTATGGCACGCCAGAATTGCAAAGTTCCTGTGATGCCTGGTGGCTAGATTACGCTCAGGAGAATTAATACAATTTCTCTCTGAAGTATTACACTGGTACCTCTACTGTTGGTGGGTTCATATGAACTAGTTCCTAATAGGACAATATGTGTTCGAAACTGTGTCTTAGTTGGCTGAATATATTGTATGGCTCATGCAAATTTACAGGGAATAACATGTTTTCCCCATATGTGCTTTGCTACATATGTGAACAATTGCTTATGCAATTTGGCTTCTTTTACCTACTGTAGTTGATAAGGACATTACTCAGTGGGGAAAGAGCACATGATGATGGTGATGATATGATGTACTTGTGAGCCAAGTCTGGTCTGAGAGGGGTGAGGTCTGGCATTGCTGTATGAGTGTGTATGGAGAAGGACATCCATGTAACAAAAGTACCACCCATTGGTTTGGTTACTGTTTAATTTGCAGTTGTCAAATTGTGTTGCATATTGCATATTGCAGTTGTAAATGATGCCTATCTTCCTTCTGCCTCACAATGCCTGTCTCATGTTGCTATTTCACAATGCTTGCTCATGCTGCTTGCTCATGCTGCTTGCCTTATAGTGCTTGCTTTACTGTGTCTGTTCCTCATTGTGCCCAGGTTTACTGTGGTTAAAATATTGTAGAACCTAGACATATAAAATGCTTGTAATTGTGTTAAGGCTACCCCTGTCTCAGCATATAGGCTTGTGACTATCACAGATAAGGGGTGAATAATGAAAACATATCACCCACAGTCCATCAGAGTGAAATACACTCCATCACCAACAAGGAGAGGTGTGTTTGGTCAACACCCTCCCCTCACCTCCCCATTTCCATCTGTGTATGTTGATGTTTGATAACATTATCTTTGAACAAATGTAAAGAAATGTTGTACCATTTTATGTATCAACAGAGAACAAAGGATGCTGGAGAGGCTTTTTATTTTCTCTGGGACAACCAAACAGGAGTCCCAGACTCAGAACTAACTCCCTATAGGTGAAATGCAGGGATAACCACAGAAGTACACAGGCTGACTTGCCAGCCTTTATCTTCATGACATGCCTTGGCCCAAGTCAACTAAAATCACTGTTTATAAACAGGAATCAGGATTGGTCTACATTGGTAATTCTGTCTTGGAGTACAGTAAAACAATGCTTTATTAAAGATGACCCCTGTCTACAGTTTGTCTTGGTCAAGCTCATGGAAAGTTAATCCTGTGCCCATGGAACACCTACCATTCTCCTAGTATCCGACATGCCGGAATTTCTCGGAGGTTTTACCTCAGCTCCCTAACCGCTGAAAGAAAATGGGAGAAAAAAATATCTGAGTAATTCTATTCCATCACCTGGATTATTGTGGTCATTATGGTGGTCATTATGGTGATCATTATTGATATTATCATCTGAGAGCTGAAACAAGTCTCTTGTTGTTAACTCCATTCAAAGAAACCTGGTGAAGTAAATCTTGCAGTGGATTGTTCATCTGAGAATTAACTTAGAGAATACCCAGCATGGTGCTCACACAGTGATTGTTTGGTGAGACTTAAAGAGTGTGTGAAGTTGGACTCGCTATGTGAGATGCTGCATTATATTGGACTTTGTTCCTACCTCTGGGTCTCTTCAGCAAGTCATGATTGGCATGTACCGAGAATACAGCTCCCATTGTCAGGAGAGGGATACCCTCAAACATTTGAAGTACCCCAGTTGTCAGCTTCACAGGCAGTCTGGTCCACATTGGGATTCAGTACAATATCATCACCCCAAATTCTGTTCTCAAGAGGAAATTATCTTGCATGGGACTTATTACAAGAAGGTTGCTACCTGGAGCTTTCCCAACATCAATTACTGATGATAACAGGATGCAAATAATCCAGAACCGTAGTTCCTTCCTTAAGCTTTCCCATAACAAGGATTCTATAATTTTCCCCAATGACAGTGAAGTGATGATAAGTACAGTGAATCAGCGGTGTAGAAAGAGATTATAGGAGAGGAGGATGAGGACAATATATTGAGATCGGCTGTTGGATTACTTAGGGGTTGTTGTACCATGTTTTATCTGCATGTATGTTCTGCATATTTGTATGTTATATACCTTTCGAAGTGTAGATATGACAAATGATGAACCATTGGTCTTCACTCAACATCACCAGTAACTCAATAAATAGTATTATTGAACCAGTGTTTTTAAGTACATGTCCCAGGTGAATGTCTTGTACAGTTGCTGTCAAGTATTGTTCCTGGTGAATGTCTTAAGTTACTGTGGTTGGTTACAGATATTGTGAAATGTCCTGTATAGATGTTGTCAAGTATCTCTCATGATGTCTGTCTTGTGCAACTGTTGGTGTAAACATTTCCATGTGAATGAATGTACCACTTTTGTCAAGAACCTGTCATGTAGATGTTTTGTTCAACAGATGTTAAGTACTGTTATTGTTGACGTTGTCTGCTATTGTTGAATCCTAAAGTCCTAAGGTCTAATTGGACAACTGACATAGGTCACTTTTGACACAAATACAATAAGGGAAGATCTAATGTGGCGGACTGATAGCACACTGACAACATTATGATGAGCGAATTGAATCCTCAGTTGTACAGGGGCGAATAGTCCAGATCTTCGTTTGGCCTTTGAGGGGACCTTTTTCTTCGTTTATAAATTTCTGTGTAGATACTTGGGAATCTCACAGTGGGGGTTCAGAGCCAGGAAAAATGGTTCCTAAGAAAGGGCTATGCGGGAATGATTATCTATCTCATTTGAGAAACCTCTAGACAAAACGTGCAAAATCATATCCTTTATCTTGTCTATCTATTATTCAAGATATATTCCCAGAGACCACTACTAATTAGGTCCTCTGTCTACTCCTATAATGTCACAAACTGGGTGGCTCTTTCCGGGATATAAACCCTGGGAAAACTGGAACACTCGTCTCGGATTTAAACCCTGGGAATAACCTGCTAGGGGCTCACATATCAGGTGCTCTGATGTCGGGATACAAACCTTGGAAATACTCTGCATAAGACTCACTTTTGTGATCTCGATGTTGGTATTAGAATCCGGGGTGGCCTCTCGCAAATCAGACTCGTTTCTTTGAGTATTTATGGTGTTGGTTAACGGACACTGTCTCTTATATGTGGACGCTATGGTCCGGACATTTAAACCCACAATAAATCTCTAGAAGGGTTGATTTCATTAATGGTGATAATATTGAATGTATCACTATTTTTAATATGTCAGGTAGGATTTCAACATAGCTGACTGAAGATGATGTATAAATATCTTATGGGTCAACATAATTGCTTGTATCCATGATATTTGTTTTTCTCAGAATGAGATGATTTATTAGCTTGTCAATATTGTTGTATAATTTTGTGCATGCTGGTTGCTCAATATATGTATCAAAAATTAAGGTACCTGAGACACCAGAGAAAACAACTTATTTTTAATATAACTGAGACATCTATTACCAAGGAAAAATTCATTGTTTTGTCCCTGAAATTAATTAAGACACTTAATCCGGTGAATGAAATGAGGCCTACTCCATCTCCTATTTAATGGCTAGCATGGGATAGAGAGAAGGAATCTTGTTGTAATTACAACATTTTTAATGTCACCACATCACAACAAATAACAACTCCTTATATTCTCTACTCCCCATAACATGCTTGCAACACTGAGGGTGAAGATGGTGAGCATTGATGGTTATTTTCATAGGGCACCCATAAAGACACCACGTTAACACACTCTCGGTTAAAGTCAGTTATTCAAAACAGACTACTATCCAGTGTCGATTCGACATCTGGGTTTATTCTTTAGTTGTGTGATCTTCTCAGTATACCTGATCAAGTTGCTGATGGTGAGCAGATTGAATCTCCAGGTGAAACTCCTTAACATCTCAGTCACTTGCTATACTTGAAGTAGTGGTATTCTTAAGCGTACCTGATGTACGTGATGGACGAGATGAAAGGAAGATTTTACCTAATGTTATGGTCAGTCATTATGACCGACCACTGTCTGGTGTCTATAAGACATTAGTCTATTATTCGATGGTGTAATATCTCTGGTGTACTAGGCTCCAAGTCGCTAAGAGTGAACGCATTGAATTTCTGGGGAGGCCATTAAAATAACTGGACCCATGTCATTCCCATGGCAGTGGAACGCGTACACGATGTCTGTGTCTAGAAAACGATGGTAACCAACCTGGTATATTGGCGTGTCATACGATTAGGAGCATATCATATCATGGACAACCTGAAAAATTTCATGATGAGATAAAACAGGATCCGTCTCCGACGTCGGCCGTCAATTCATCCTCAATTGAGAAGCATTTCTGCCTGAAAAATGGTGGAATTAAAGGGCGGACAAAGTTAGTGCAACTGATGTCCTTCTCCTTTTTCATCCTCAATTGAGAAGACATTTCTGCCTGAAAAAGGGTTGGAATTTAGCTCAATTCTAGATGCGAGCAATGTCTGCGATTTAGTGGACTAATAAGGATCACTGTTCTCAAACAGTTGATTCTTATATGATAAAGAACGCTGCAATTCCAGCAGTTGACGCTTTATACACATTGTCTGCGACTGAGTGGACTAAGAAAGATCACTGTTCTCAAACAGTTGACTCTTTTATGGGGAAGATTCCTGCAAATCCAGCAGTTGACTCTTTACACAGTAAGAACCATGCATTGCGCAGTGAAATCTTATATTATTACTGATCTGCGAGATGTATTCAAAAGACCTGGCCAGTCATGTCCTC
This sequence comes from Cepaea nemoralis, assembly GCA_014155875.1. Classification (NCBI taxonomy): domain Eukaryota; kingdom Metazoa; phylum Mollusca; class Gastropoda; order Stylommatophora; family Helicidae; genus Cepaea; species Cepaea nemoralis. Next base: position 49,795 of record JACEFZ010027846.1, on the reverse strand, counting down.
AACGTCAGTAGATGGCTTCCAATATTCCAGTCAATATTGGTAAATAAGAAGCTATACCCTTACAATCACACCTCTTCAACGTGGTTGTGATAATGACGAATCACTCTATTGCTGAATGGGAACGCCTAATATTCGCCATGTGTAAACGTTTTGCTCGTGTGGGCGAGAGATAACGGATACTCTCCAGCCACTCAAAGCACTTAGCTAGAACGTTGCTGGTATACAACTAGTTGGAAATTCCACCTGGGATTCTAGCTTAGTAGATGTTACAGTCTGACAGCATCTACAAAATTGGTTGCTCCGTTGGAAACAGCTTACACATAGATGGACGCTGTGCTGTCAATTCACGACAAGTCTGAAGTGGGATTGCTCACTATTTCAACTATATAGCAACTAAAGAGAGGAAATGCTGTCACTTCTCACAACACATCAGAATAGAGGCCGAACGGAATGAGAGAATCTCAACCAATAAGTGCACCTCTGAATCTCTGGTAATGACTACAGAAATGAGTCAATGAAATATAATGGGAATTTGCTACCATCTGCGAACACTAGAGGCTTATTGGGAGGTAGACTTGTGTCCTACGCTAACCCAAGATCTGCAATAGTAGATTTTAGTCTTCTTAACAAGTTCTGCAGTGGCAGCTTATACAGTTCAACTGGAAGTGAGTGTCTCTGCTCCGGTGCTGGTCAAAAATTTAAACCCAGTTCCATATGCCAGGATTACTGTTGGAGAAAGTTGTTCAGTCAATACTCTCATAGGATTATCATTCTCCTGTGGCAGAGGGAAGGATGAAATTCTAAAGATGAAGTGTTGAGAGACACATGGAATGCAACCATTCTCTCCAAATATCATCTGAAAGTTGGTTTAATTGCAAAGCCGTTACTTCACATAATTAATCTCTATGGTCCATTCATACATTGCGAAATGGTGTGACTCAGAGAGACCATATATCACAGACAGGAGATATAGCATGGATGTCAGCAGTGGAGCACTGTCAGAAGTAAATGGAAAGATGAGTGGAGTCAGGACTCTTGATGCTCCCAGTGACTTAATGGAACTTAATGCAGTGCTAACTTCATAGTCTTTGCTTTTGCCACCAAATTCATTACTGCAGGATGAATGTTGGGGCAGATGTTTTTTTAAAAAGAAAAATCACTTAGTTCCAAATGCACTACTCTGGTTGGGGTAAAGGGAGACAAGGAGCAATTGATGAACCACTTGAGGGATCTGGGAACTGTGGTGTCTGAAAATTATCTGTCATACCTATGAAAGATTTAAGAGAGGGGCTGTGACATTATGAATCAGTCACACACATTCCCAGTCCACCACATACATACTAATACTTTTAATCTTGAACGGAGACCATCCAGATAGTAGGGTTATTAATAGAATAGAACCTTCCAGAACACGGTGGGGAAGGGCAACGGCGCACGCCCCACATTTTGATTGGCTAATACGTGGGAGACCACGCTATCCACTAGCCAAATTCAAAATCTAGTAGTTTGAGCTCGGTTTCCATCAAGGCAGGATGCATTGTGATGTGGTGATCATATTCCGTAATAAATATTGTTCTCTGGATAACAGGTACCACTTTAAAACATAATTAAATGTTGTGGTTATGCCGAGTGAACGAAAGAGAAGAATATAAGAGTATTTTATGAAGAAAATGTGAAAGTGAAAAACAGAACTTCATTGGGAAAGTATTCTGAATATTGCTTCTTCAACCTGTCAGGTCTTACACGCTGTATATTCCAGGTGCATATCATTCCCCTGTTGTGACTGGTTGCGTATGCTTGATGATTGTAAATTACACAAAATGCAGATTCGCAAACCCTTTGTGCATTCTAAATGCCTATCATGACCCATTCTTAACCAAACTGTACGCTGCTCTTGTGAGTTAACATTTGGCAGTTCTGGATCAGGGTGTGTGATGTAACATGTACAAGTTCCTTTGTAAATGCTGATAATGTTGGAGTGAGTGAGTTGGTGATTTGATAAACAGCCTCTCACATTTAGTAGAAGGATAGTTGCTTCAATATCCATATGTAGGCAGGAAGTGTATGGCACGCCAGAATTGCAAAGTTCCTGTAATGTCTGGTGGCTAGATTACGCTCAGGAGAATTAATACAATTTCTCTCTGAAGTATTACAGTGGTACCTCTACTGTTGGTGGGTTCATATAAACTAGTTCCTAAAAGGACAATATGTGTTCGAACCTGTGTCTTAGTTGGCAGAATATATTGTATGGCTCATGCAAATTTAAAGGGAATAACATGTTTTCCCCATGTTTGCTTTGCTACATATGTGAACACTTGCTTATGCAATTTGGCTTCTTTTACCTACTGTAGTTGATATGGTTCTGAGACCAGTTAAGACCAGGGATGGAGTTATTGCCTCTCCATAGCACAAAGCCTGGGCTAAAATATAGAGATCATGTGTTGCCCATGCAGCATGATCCCTCTCTCGGCCCGCCTAGTTCACTCCAGAGGAAAGGTAACACCCCTACATCTGGAACAAGACAAGCTGCAGAAGCTGCCGGATCAGCAAAGCAATGCTCTAACTGTCCGCCTGTCGGAGCTTCGATCCTAGACCAGTCGCCAACCAAGGCTTAGGGCCTGGTCTGCTCTGCCATGACAATTTTGTCTTTAGCTTGCATTTCCTCGCACCAGGGTAAGGCTTGTACCCTCCCAATTGCGCTCTTCCGCCCGAAGCCGTTGGCACAATGTGGGGTGTCGGGTTTGGTAAGCATCGCCCAACGTTCGGCGCTAACAGAGACCAGGTAGTACCGTCTACTGTTATACGGTAGCTCAGTCATATCTGACTAAGACCTGACTGACACCTGATTTAATTTGGTCAGTCGTGAGGGTCTGTTCAAGGCACTAAAGAAGATTGGCTGCCCACCAACTCTTCTGTCCATTGTGGAATCGTTCCACACAGGCATGAAGGGTATAATCAAGTTTGATGGTGCAACTTCTGAAGAATTTGAAATCAAGAGTGGAGTTAAGCAAGGTTGTGTACTAGCTCCCACCCTCTTTGGAATATACTTTTCACTTCTACTGAAATATGCATTTCGTGATCAGGATAGTGGTATATACATTCACTCACGCTCAGATGGCGGCCTCTACAATGCTCAGAGATTGAGGGCTAAGACCAAAATTAGGAGGGTACTGATCAGAGAGTTGCTTTTTGCAGATGATGCTGCAGTTACGACCCACTCTGAGGAAGAATTGCAATGTCTACTATCTGCATTCTCCAATGTTTGTTCTGAATTTGGTTTAACAATTAGCAAAAAGAAGACACAGATTATGTCACAAGGTGCACATGAGGTACCATCAATCTTTATTGACGACGCCAAACTAGAGGTAGTAGACCATTTTACATATCTAGGTTCAGTGGTAAATAGCAAATTATCCCTAGATCAGGAAATCAACATCCGGATTGGTAAGGGAGCAACAACAATGAACAGGTTAAGAAAAAGAGTCTGGGAGAACAAGAAGCTTACTGCCAAAACAAAAGTCCTTGTCTATCAAGCCTGTGTCCTTAGTACTCTTCTCTATGGCAGTGAAACCTGGACAACTTACTCAAACCAAGAGAACAATTTAAACAGCTTTCATATGCGGTGTCTGCGAAGAATTCTTGGTATTAAGTGGCAAGACAAAATCACAAATACTGAAGTATTGGAAAGATCAGGTTGTGTGACAGTTTATTCCATGCTCAGTCTTCGTAGACTTAGATGGATAGGACATCTTAGGAGGATGGATGATGGTAGAATACCAAAGGATATCTTTTTTGGTGAATTACAGATGGGTAAGAGATCTCAGGGTCGGCCTCTACTACGATACAAAGATGTGTGTAAGCGGGACATGATTGATACAGGCATTGATAATGCACATTGGGAGCAAGTCGCCGCTGAACGTGTTGCATGGAGGGCAAATATCAGAAATGGAATAAAGTCAAAGGAGAAAATTATTGCAGAAAAGTCACACACCAAGCGTTTGAGACGTAAGATGGTGCATGATGGTGGAAATGACCACGTGTTCACATGCACCCACTGTGAACGGACATTTACAGCGCAAATTGGCCTTATCAGTCACACTCGCTACCGTCATAGTTAAAAGTTATTATGCCTTTTTAAAGCACAAACTATCGTCTGTCAAGACGGCAAGGTGCCAATGGTAGTTGATATGGACATTACTCAGTGGGGAAAGAGCACATGATGATGGTAATATGATGTACTTGTGAGCCAATTCTGGTCTGAGAGGGGTGAGGTCTGGCATTGCTGTATGAGCGTGTATGGAGAAGAACATCCATGTAACAAACGTACCACCCATTGGTTTGGTTACTGTTTAATTTGCAGTTGTCAAATTATGTTGCCTATTACATATTGCAGTTGTAAATATGCCTATCTTCCTGCTGCCCTCACAATGTCTGTCTCATGTTGCTATTTCACAATGCTTGCTCATGCTGCTTGCCTTATAGTGCTTGCTTTACTGTGTCTGTTCCTCATTGTGCCCAGGTTTAATGTGGTTAAAATATGTGAGAACCTAGACATATAAAATGCTTCTAATTGTGTAAGGCTACCCCTGTCTCAGCATATGGGCTTGTGACTATCACAGATAAGGGTGAATAATGAAAACGTATCACCCACAGTCCATCAGAGTGAAATACACACCACACCAGCAAGGAGAGGTGTGTTTGGTCAACACCCTCCCCTTACCTCCCCATCTCCATCTGTGTATGTTGTTTGATAACATTATCTTTGAACAAATGTAAAGAAATGTTGTATCATTGTATGTATCAACAGAGAACAAAGGATGGTGGAGAGGCTTCTTATTTTCTCTGGGACAACCAAAGAGCAGTCCCAGACTCAGAACTAACTCCCTATATGTGAAATGCAGGGATAACCACAGAAGTACACAGGCTGACTTGCCAGCCTTTATCTTCATGACATGCCTTGGCCCAAGCCAACTAAAATCACTGTTTATAAACAGGAATCAGGATTGGTCTACATTGGTAATTTTGTCTTGGAGTACAGTAAAACAATGCTTTATTAAAGATGACCCCTGTCTACAGTTTGTCTTGGTCAAGCTCATGGAAAGTTAATCCTGTGCCCATGGAACACCTACCATTCTTCTAGTATCCGACATGCCGGAATTTCTCGGAGGTTTTTACCTCAGCTCCCTAACCGCTGAAAGACAATGGGAGAAAAACATTTCTGAGTAATTCTATTCCATCACCTGGATTATTGTGGTCATTATGGTGATCATTATTGATATTATCATCTGAGAGCTGAAACAAGTCTCTTGTTGTTAACTCCATTCAAAGAAACCTGGTGAAGTAAATCTTGCAGTGGATTGTTCATCTGAGAATTAACTTAGAGAATACCCAGCATGGTGCTCACACAGTGATTGTTTGGTGAGACTTAAAGAGTGTGTGGAGTTGGACTCGTTAGGTGAGATGCTGCATTATATTGGACTTTGTTCCTACCTCTGGGTCATGATTGGCATGTACCGAGAATACATCTCCCGTTGTCAACCATTTGAAGTACCCCAGTTGTCAGCTTCACAGGCAGTCTGGTCAACATTGGGATTCAGTACAATATCATCACCCCAAATTCTGTTCTCAAGAGGAAATTATCTTGCATGGGACTTATTACAAGAAGGCTGCTACCTGGAGCTTTCCCAACATCAATTACTGATGGTAACAGGATGCAAATGATCCAGAACAGTAGTTCCTTCCTTAAGTTTTCCCATAACAAGGATTCTATAATTTTCCCCAATGACAGTGAAGTGATGATAAGTACAGTGAATCAGTGGTGTAGAAAGAAATTAGAGGAGAGGAGGAGGAGAGTATATTGAGATCAGCTTGTGGATTACTTAGCGGTTGTTGTACCATGTCTTATCTGCATGCATGTTCTACATATTTGTATGTTATATACCTTTCGAAGTGTAGATATGACAAATGATGAACCATTGGTCTTCACTCAACAGCACCAGTAACTCAATAAATAGTATTATTGAACCAGTGTTTTTAAGTACATGTCCCAGGTGAATGTCTTGTACAGTTGCTGTCAAGTTTTGTTCCTGGTGAATGCCTTAAGTTACTGTGGTTGGTTACAGATATTGTGAAAAGTCCTGTATAGATGTTGTCAAATATCTCTCATGATGTATGTCTTGTACAATTGTTGGTGTAAACATTTCCATGTGAATGTATTGTCAAGAACCTGTCATGTAGATGTCTTGTTCAACAGATGTTAAGTACTGTTATTGTTGACGTTGTCTGCTATTGTTGAATCCTAAAGTCCTAAGGTCTAATTGGACAACTGATATAGGTCGCCTTTGTCACAAATACAATAAGGAAAGATCTAATGTGGCGGACTGATAGCACACTGACAACATTATGATGAGAGAATTGAATCCTCAGTTCTTTTGGCCTTTGAGGGGACCTTTTTCTTCTTTTATAAATTTCTGTGTAGATATTTGGGAAACTCACAGTGGGGGTTCGGAGCCAGGAAAAATGGTTCCTAAGAAAGGGTTATGCGGGAATGATTATCTATCTCATTTGAGAAACCTCTAGACAAAACGTGCAAAATCATATCCTTTATCTTGTCTATCTATTATTCAAGATATATTTCCACTACTAATTAGGTCCTCTGTCTACTCCTATAATGTCACAATGGTGGAAATTACCATGTTTTCACATGCATCTACTGTGGACGAACATTTACAGCGCGAATTGAACTTATCTGTCACATTCGCCACCGCCATGGGTTGTAATAATTATGCCTTTTTCAAGCACGATGTAACAAACTATCGTCTGTCAAGACGGCAAGATGCCAATATTGTGGGTGAATCGGTTGTTCTCATTAGTAATTATCTGAATAAAATAACAGATCTGGCGATAGCACACTCGTCTGTTTAATACCTTTTTTTGTGTGTGTCAACATCAGCATCTTTCAGCTGATTGTTGATTTCTTTGCAAGATTACTCTCAGTAGTTTGCCATTGCTTTCTGAACGACCGCCTCACATACCCCGTAAATTACCGACGCGGAGAGAACCGCTACCGATTTTGGCGCAACGTCACGTTACTCACGGGATTACGGAGAAAGTCGTGTAATCCCTCCTAGTTGCCAATAAATTGTTTGTATTATTGTCAGATCTTTGCCATCAATGTTTATATTGTCCAACATCCTAATTATTTCCTGGTGTTTCACTTTATCAAATGCCTCAGTGTAGTCAATCCACCCATCCATCATGTGCCATGCCGGTAAGCGTGGGCGGTCAGTCATGTTTTGCCATCTCACTCGATCACCAAAGTCGTGGATCAGCTCCGTGTTTCTGTCTCGACCATGCCACGAAGCCAAGCCATCCAGGTAGGAATATAGTAGGCCTATCATCAATAAAGTAGAAATATTAACTCTGAAGTACACATGTGAAATGTTGCGTTTGCTTCAACTATTCTACATTTCTGTTATTTCAAGCGTCCTGTTTGTTCATGTTCTCAAGGAGTATATGGCATTTGTTTGTGTCTTTACCTTCCACAGATCCACACTCCTCATCCTTAATTTCTAGTATGCATTTCTGATTCTCACTATAATTATCATCAGTGTTTTTGTCACATAACACATCACATATTTCAGCAATACATATGTGAAAATTACATATTTCAGCAATACATATGTGAGCAATAGGTATTTTAGATTACATATATCAGAAACACATATTTCAGAATTACGTAGTTTAGCAATAAATATATCAGCAATACATATTTTAGCAATGCATATGCCGGCAATACATGTGTCAACAATAAATATGTGAAAATATATAGTTCAGCATTCATAATTCAGCAATATATGTTTAGCAATGCATATGTGAAAAATAGACATTGCAGCAAAACATATGTGAAAGATGTATATTTCAATCAAAGTGTGGGCAGGGATGTGTATGAGGAATGCATGTGGGGGATATGTGTGTATGTAAGGGGAATGTGTTTATGGGTGGAGTTTTGTGTGGGAGGGGATGTGGGGGAGGTGTGGGATGTGCAGGTGGATGACGGATGTATGTGAGGATGGGGGATGTGTGTTTTGGCTGGGTGGTTGGGCTGTGTTTGGGTGGGAGGGTAGATGAGAGATGCATGTGTTGATGAGCGGGTGGGTGTGAGTGGTTGATGGATGAGTACGTGAGTGGGTGGATGTGTGTGAGAGATGAGTGTATGATTGGGGGATGTGTGTGTTTGTGGGAAGATGTGCGTGAGCGGCGGATGTGTGTGGATGGGGTATATGTGGGTGGTGGGGTGTGTGTGGGTGGGAGGTGTCTGTATTTTTGGGTGTTTATGGGTGGGGGATATGTGTGGGCAGGTGGGGAGATGTGTTTGTGGGTGGGGATGTGTGTATAGGTGGGGGATGTGTAGTTGAGAGGTGGCGGATATTGGGTGGGTGAGTGGGTGTAGGTTGGCTAGTGTGTATGGGTGGGTGATGAAAATTGTGAGGGTGCGGGATGTATGTGTGGATAGGTGCGGGATGTGTGGGTTGACGGGTGTATGTGTTTGTGGTTTTGTGATGTGTGTTTTTCTGGGTGGTTGCGGTTGTGTGGGTGGGTGGTGGAGAATATGTGGGTGGGTGTGTGCGTGTCGGTTATGGGATGGGTGAGGGATGTATGCGTGGGTTGGGAAATGTGTGTGGGTGGGGGATCAGTGGGTTTGTGGCGGCATGTATGTTTGTCTGAGTATGTGTGAGTGTGTGGAGGTATGTGTGGGTGGGTGGGGGATATGTGGGTGGCTGAGGGATGTGTGGGTGGCTGCGGGGTGTGAGGGTGGATGAGGGATGTGTCTCACAACATTGCAATATGCACTATTTATGTTTACAACTTTCATTTGCCAATGTTTTTTTCCCCATGTGAATGTACCATGCTTAATATGCACTGTTTATGCCGGCTTCGTGGCTTAGAGGTTATGACTTTTCTCCGTAATCTCGTATACTCTCGTCGGTTAACGTGATGACGGTAAGAATCAGCAGTGGTTCGAATCGCATCTGTGACTTACGGGGTATGTGAGCCGGCCGCTCAGAAAGCAATGGCAAACTAATGAGCGTAATCTTGCCAAGAAATCGACATACAGCAGAAAGATGCTGGTGTTGACAGCGATGTCCTGTAAAGGATATGCAAAAAGCAAAAAAAACAATGCTTACAAAATCCATTTGACAATGTTTGCTTTTTTTGGTGTAAATGTAACATGTACATTTGATGAATGAAAGATGAGTGATCGAAAGGGCCGAATGTAAGACGGGCCTGCGTGCCCAATTTGTTACCCTTTTAAAATAAAGTTTGTTCGTTCGTTCGTTCGTTCGTTCGAAGTATCATGAGTTTTGTTCACAGATTGTGTTATCTATGCATATGCAATGTTTGAAGTGTATATGATGCCACTAGGTGGAACCTAGATCTTCACTAGACCCCCTTATAATTTTCTCAATACAAGGGTGGTATTAAAATGGTTGTTGAGCACAGTTCATGGTGAATGTCTTGTTCGGCTGTTGTTGAGTACATCTCATTGTGAGTGTCAACTGTTGTTGAGTAAAGGTTACTGTGAATGTCTTGTTCAATTGTGGTTGAGTATAGTTCATTGTGAATGTTTTGTTCAACTATTGTTGAGTACCTTTCATTGTGGATGCTTTGGCCAATTGTTGTTGAGTCCAATTGGCATATGTCACTGTTGATGCATATAATGTAAGATCTGTATGAGGTTGACAGACAACACACAGTCAACGTTTATTATGTGAGATCTGTATGAGGTTGACAGACAACACACAGTCAACGTTTATTATGTGAGATCTGTATGAGGTTGACAGACAACACACAGTCAACGTTTATTATGTGAGATCTGTATGAGGCTGGCAGACAACACACAGTCAACGTTTATTATGTGAGATCTTGATGAGGTTGGCAGACAACACACAGTCAACGTTTATTATGTGAGATCTTGATGAGGTTGGCAGACAACACACAGTCAACATTTATTATGTGAGATCTGTATGAGGTTGACAGACAACACACAGTCAACGTTTATTATGTGAGATCTGTATGAGGTTGACAGACAACATACAGTCAACGTCTATTATGGAGGTAGTAGATTCCTCGGTTGCTGTGATGAATTGCCAAGATCTCTATAAACCTTCGGGAGGAACCTTTTTCTATTTCTTTGTAGGAACTTAAACGTTAAGTCTAAAGTCCTCACGGTGGGGGTTCATGATCCACATTATATGGTTTCCTCTGGAAGGCTGTTTGGGAATGATTACACATCCCATCCGTGATGCCCCTAGACAACTCGTCATATCAAACCCTTATTGTATCATATATATTAAAAAAAAACCTCACAATTATAGCGTCCCCCAATTCTTCCTTATCCCTGGATCATAGCAACCCCCACTCCCCCTAATCCATGGATGATAGGGCCAAACACTACCGTTGACAAGCCCCTTGTAGCCTTGTTGATTGTTTTTAGAGTTGGCAGCTAAAGTTGTCTACAAGATGAGGGAGTCAGTTCCATGCCACATAACCTAACAAATGTACACCGAGGTAGTTTCCTGCCATGGGTCAGTGATATGACAGCGACATCACATTTTGAAAGCAGGGAGGAATAGGTGGTCAGTCTTTCCCTCATTTGGATCAGCGACCAGCCCAGGCTTCCCACCGTGCCCATGACATTAGCCGTACAGTTCGCTAACAACTTCACTATCCTGCCTTAGTCACCACTTACGGCATGCATCATAGTTCACAGTATCCCTATTATTTGCTTCCCTGATGTTCTGTGTGTCAGAATTGAAAGTAAGTACACACCGCTGTTGAATTCGAACCCTTTCTCCACAAATGAGTGGCAGTAGCCGCCAGCTTGGTCGTGCTGCTCTAGGACCAGGACCTTTCATGCCAGCAAATGTTAGCAGGACTCCCGCGGACAGTCCTCCAGCTCCACTGCCGATGATGATAGCGTCCAGGTTGTCGGGGACTTTGGCCGGTTTGAATCCTGGGGGGAATAAAACAACGGGTCAGGTTACAGACTGTTTGTAAAGTAATAATCATGTGGTCATGTACAGAGTACATTTTTAATGACTGTGCAGTGTTTGAAAATATTACCGGTCAAAGTTTTGCATTTACCTATTATGTTGCATGAACTTTACAGAGGGTCAATACAAAACTTGGACCAGCACTATTTTCAAATACTGTACAGTCATTAAAATAAACCCTATGAAATTGTAAGTTAATAGCTAGAATACCGGCTCCGTGGCGAAGGGAGCTACTGATGCAGTTCGTAATCCCATATACCCGCGTTCAAAACATAGCTGCAAACGATTTGGAAGCAAACTGTCTCGGGTTGGTTTTTTACGAAATGGTATGGGTGCCGGTCGTTCAGACAGCAAAGCAAACTACTGAAAGTAAACTTGCCAAGAGATCACAACAGAAAAAAATGCTGGTGTTGACTGCGACGTCATGTAAAAAATATGCAACTACTAACTAACTAATAGCTGGAATAAAGTTCAACATTGTTGCCTTCAGAGTAGCCGCAAACATTGTTGTCATGTCTGATAGTTGTTCTGAAAGTTTTTAGCTAAGAGTGTCGTGGCCTGTCCGTCTGAGTCTTCTACTATCTATAAATGTTATGAGACATGTCGAAGATACGAAAAGAATCGCCATCAAGGACATAACATCAGCAGTGTCAGACATGCACATGATACAGTATCCATCAATTGCAGACAATGAACTCTATCTGCAGCAGTTAGAGGAAGTGGTTATTGTACACCGTGAGCAACCAGGGATAGAATTCTGTCCATCATGTGCCATGCCGATAAGCGTGGGCGGTCATGTTCTGCCATCCTACTCGATCACAAGAGTCGTGGATAAGCTCCGTGTTTCTGTCTCGACCATGCCATGTAGCCAAGCCATCCAGGTATTTAATTCTTGGTCTTCCCCTTGGTCTGTTCCCTTCGATCTTGCCAGTTGTCACCAAGTTCTCCAATTCATTTCTTCTCATAACATGCCCAAAATATTTTGACTGTCTACGTCTAATGTCTCTAATCAGTTTACGATCTTCATTTGTTTTTTGAAAGACTTGTTCATTGGTTTTTCTGTCCGTCCATGGTATTCTTTGCATTTTCCTCAGAAACCACATTTCCACAGCCATCAGATGTTTTTCAGCTTGTCTGCCCATTGTCCACGCTTAACATCCATATAAAAGTACAGGTTCTGTGTAGCACTTCAACATTCTTTGTCTCGTTTCAGTTGATATCTTTTTATTGGTCAGTATGTTTTTCATCTTGCAAAAGGCTACCTTCGCCATGGCAATTCTTGTTCTAATCTCTTCAAGGCATCTCCCATCAGATGTTATGACTGTTCCGAGATAACTGTACCGATTCACTTGTTTAAGAATATGCCCATTTACTTGTATATTACATTGTGGTATTTCTTCCTTCCTAGTGACGACCATAATCTGTGTCTTCTTACAATTCAATTCTAACCCTAGTTGTTCACTGTGTGCAACAACCGCATCTACTAAATTTGGCAGGTCCTGTTCATTGTCTGCAATCATCTGCGTATCTAATGTTATTGATGTATCGTCCCCTAATGTTGATTCCTTCCATATCTTCTATATTTCTGAAAATATGCTCACTGTACAGGGAAAAAAAGATCTGGAGACATTACACATCCCTGTCTTAATAGGCAGATATTGACCTACTTCATTATCAATTCTTATGGCAGCTTGTTGTTTCCAATATATGTTTTTTACAAGTCTAAGGTCTTTTCCATCAATTTGTAGATCTTCAAGCATCCTTATCATGTCTACATGTCTCACTTTATCGAAAGCCTTTGTGTAGTCAATAATGCAGAGGTGTAGATCTTTGTTTTCTTCTATGGAACGTTCAATTACTGTTCTCAGTATATACACAGTATTTACTGTACCCTTGCCTTCTACCAACCCACATTGTTCCTCTCCTATTTCAGGTTGTACTTTCTTCCCAAATCTTTGCATGATAATTCTTAGCAAACTCTTCGTGATGTGACTCATTATACTAACTGTTCGATGTTGACCACATTCTAAGGCTCCTGATTTCTTTGGGATCGCAATAAATACAGAATTACATAATTCATGAGGTATATCTCCAGTATCATATGTGGTATTCAGGGGTCTGGTAACTTCATCTATTCCGTATTCTTCTAAAGCATTAGTCATGTCAGTTAGAATTAAATTGTGAGAAACACAAATTGATGGGTGCCTTCAAGAAGAAAGAAGATCTGACATATTGTGTTGGCGATGAGAAGCTTTGAACTTGAGCGTGGTGCATACAAGTGCTGCTACTAATAGTATTACATGGTGTATTTTTAATGTACTGTGCAGTGTTTGGGTGGCGTGGTAGGGGTATCCCTATCAAAGGAGAAGTAAGGTGCCTCCTTCCCTCCGCTAGCCTACGGGACACCCTTGGGCAAGTTGGAGTACCCGTTTAGCCTCCCGATCAGGGTTACGTGAAGCCATGGGTGCAGGTGGTGGATGAGGTTGAAGAGCAGCCGACATATAGTTGTGGGTTATGATCTCCAGTTTCACAACGGTAGGCAGAGGATCTCTTTTTTGAGGAGACAATGGCTATGGTCATTGACCAGTATGGTCACTACTAAGAAGGAAAGCAATGGCAAACTACCTTCTTCACAGATGCCAAGAACATTATGTTTTGCGAAATCATTCAGAGAAACGGCGTAAATGGGTGCTCCATAGGAGCAGCCTCGCTCGGTAGGGATAGTCATGTGCACCAGGTGACCAAGGGGAAAGACCGCGAAGTAAATACCTGGATGGCTTGCCCATGTGGCATGGTCGAGACAGGAACACGGAGCTGATCCACGGCTCTGGTGATCGAGTGAGATGGCAGAACATGACCGCCCACGCTTATCGGCATGGCACATGATGGATGGATGGCAGTGCTTGAAAATATTGACGGTCCAAGTTTTGTATTTACCTATTATGTTGCATCAACGTTGCAGAGGGTAAATACAAAACTTGGACCGGCAATATTTTCAAACACTGCACACTCATTAAAATACACCCTGTAATTTTTTCTATGAAAGAGGGGGTTGGGGTTGCACGAAACTGATGTTTGCGTGTGGATTAGCTTTCCTTATTACCAGTTCACCTCGCCATCAGGCGAACCCACTCCGACTTCTGAAGTACTTGTAGTTTACGTGCCCAAGTCAATTACGAGACAACTAACCGGTGTAGGAACGTAACTCATCAGCCCACCGGTAGCTTACCAGCAAGTGCTCCTTCACTCACGGCGGATATCGTAAATCATAATGTCACATCCACACAGATGGAACATTTTGTTTAGTTTTAATTTTTATGTACAATAAATGGAACGTTTGTGTTTGTTATGTGTGTTAGTTGTGTGTGTGTGTTAGTTGTGTGTGTTAGTTGTGTGTTTATGTGTGTGTTTGTGTGTGTGTGTTGTATGTGTTTATTATGTGTGTTTGTTGTTTCTAGTTGTTGTGTGTGATTGTTGTGTGTGTGTGTGTTTATTGTGTGTGTGCTTGTTGTTTACGTTTGTTGTGTGCGTTTGTTGTGTGTGTTAGTTGTGTGTATTTGTTGTGTGTGTTAGTTGTGTGTATTAGTTGTGTGTGTGTTAGTTGTGTGTGTTAGTTGTGTGTGTTTGTTGTGTGTGTGTTATTTGTGTGTGTGTTAGTTGTGTGTGTGTGTTAGTTGTGTGTGTTTGTTGTGTGTGTTAGTTGTGTGTCTTAGTTGTGTGTGTTAGTTGTGTGTGTTTGTTGTGTTTGTTTGTTATGTGTGTTAGTTGTGTGTGTTTGTTGTGTGTGTTTGTGTGTGTGTGTGTGTTGTATGTGTTTATTATGTGTGTTTGTTGTTTCTATTTGTTGTGTGTGATTGTTGTGTGCGTGTGTGTGTTTATTGTGTGTGTGCTTGTTGTTTACGTTTGTTGTGTGGTTGTTGATTCTGTTTGCTGTGTGTGTTTATTGTGTGAGTTTGTTGTATGTGTTTGTTGTTTCTGTTTGTTGTGTGTCAATGTCGTGTGTGTGTTTATTGTGTGTTTGTTGTTTCCGTTTGTTGTGAGTGTTTGTTGTGAGTGTGTGTGTGTGTGTTTATTGTGTGTGTATTTGTCGTTGTGTTTATTTTTGTGTTAGTTATTTCTATTTGTTATGTTTGTTGTGTGTTTATTCTGTGTTTGTTGTTTCTATTTGTTGTGTGTGTTTGTTGTGTGTGTTTATTCTGTGTGTTTGTTGTGTGTGTGTGTTGTGTGTGTTTGTTGTGTGTGATTATTGTTCATGTTTGTTGTGTGAGTGTGTTGTGTGTGTTTGTTGTTTCTGTTTGTTGTATGTTTGTTGTTAATGCTTTTTGTGTGTGATTGTTGTTTATGTTTATTGTTTGTGTGTGTGTTTTGTCTCTGTTTGTTGTATGTGTTTGTTGTTTCTGTTTTTGTGTGTGTTATTTGTTTCTGTTTGTTGTGTTTGTGTGTGTTTGTTGTGAGTGTATTATTTGTGTGTGCTTCTTCTGTGTGTTTGTTGTTTCTTTTTGTTGTTTATGTTTGTTGTGTGTGTTTGTTGTGTGTGTTTATTCTGTGTGTTTGTTGTATTTATTTATTGTGTGTGTTTGTTGTTTCTATGTGTTGTGTGTGTTTGTTGATTCTATTTGTTGTGTGTCTTTGTTGTGTATGTTTATTCTGCGTGCTTCTTGTTTCTTTTTTGTTGTGAGTGTTTGTCGTGTATGTTTGTTGAGCTAGTTTTTTGTTCGATTTTTGTTGCTTGTTGTGTGTGTTTGTTGTTTCTTGTTTGTTGTTTGATTTGTTTGTTTGTTGTTTATGTTTAATGTTTGTTGTTTGTTGTGTGTGTTTGTTGTTAATGACAGTTTGATTGTTGTTGGTGTTATTTGCTTTTTTGTTTTTGTTGTTTAAGTGTGTTTGCTGTTTATATGTGTTTGCTGTTTTTGTATGTTTGTTTTTGTATGCTTGTTGATTGTTATTTGATGTTTGTATGTGTTTGTTGTTTTTGTGTGTTTGTTGTTTGTTTGTGTTTCTTGTTTGTATGTGTTTGTTGTATGTGTTTGTTTGTTGTCTGTGTGCTTTTGTTGATTGTGTGTATTTCTTGTCTGTTGTGTGTGTTTGTTATTTGTGTTTGTGTGTTGTGTTTGTTTGTTGTGTGTTGTGAGTGTTTGTTGCTTGCTGTTTGTTGTGTGTGTTTGTTGTTTCTGTTTGTTGTTTCTGTTTGTTGTTTGTATTTGTTGTGTGTGTTTGTTGTCTGTTGTGTGTGTTTGTTGATTGTGTTTGTTGTGTGTGTTTGATATTTGTGCTGTGTGATTGTTGTTGGTGTGTGTTTGCTGTGTGTGCTTGTTCTTTGTGTTTCTTTTGTGTGTGTTTGTTAGTTGTTTGTTGCGTGTGGTTGCTGTTTGTGTTTGTTGTGTTTGTTTGTTGTGAGTGTTTGTTGTTTCTTGCTTGTAGTTTGTTTGTGGTTGTTGTTTGTTATTTTTGTTCGGGATTACTGTTTGTTGTTTTTGTGTGTTTCTTATTTGTTGTTTGTGTATGTTTATTGTTGTTTGTTGTGTTTAGATTATTGTTTGTTGTTTTTGTGTGTTTCCTGTTAGTTGTTTGTGTGTGACTGTTGCTAATTCTTTTATGTGTTGTTATTGTTGGTTGTTTGTTGCGTGTGTGTTTATTGTGTGTTTGTTGTTTCCGTTTGTTGTGTGTGTTTGTTGTGAGTGTGTGTGTGTGTGTTTGTTGTGTGTGTGTGTGTTTGTCGTGTGTGGTTATTTTGTGTGTTAGTTATTTCTATTTGTTGTGTTTGTTGTGTGTTTATTCTGTGTTTGTTGTTTCTATTTGTTGTGTGTGTTTGTTGTGTTTATTCTGTGTGTTTGTTGTGTGTGTTTGTTGTGTGTGTTTGTTGTGTGTGATTATTGTTTATGTTTGTTGTGTACGTTTGTTGTGTGAATGTGTTGTGTGTGTTTGTTGTTTCTGTTTGTTGTATGTTTGTTGTTAATGCTTGTTGTGTGTGATTGTTGTTTATGTTTATTGTTTGTGTGTGTTTTGTCTCTGTTTGTTGTGTGTGTTTGTTGTTTCTGTTTTTTGTGTGTTATTTGTTTCTGTTTGTTGTGTTTGTGTGTGTTTGTTGTGAGTGTATTATTTGTGTGTGCTTCTTCTGTGTGTTTGTTGTTTCTTTTTGTTGTTTATGTTTGTTGTGTGTGTTTGTTGTGTGTGTTTATTCTGTGTGTTTGTTGTATTTATTTATTGTGTGTGTTTGTTGTTTCTATGTGTTGTGTGTGTTTGTTGATTCTATTTGTTGTGTGTCTTTGTTGTGTATGTTTATTCTGCGTGCTTCTTGTTTCTTTTTTGTTGTGAGTGTTTGTTGTGTATGTTTGTTGAGCTAGTTTTTTGTTCGATTTTTGTTGTTTGTTGTGTGTGTTTGTTGTTTCTTGTTTGTTGTTTGATGTGTTTGTTTGTTGTTTATGTTTAATGTTTGTTGTTTGTTGTGTGTGTTTGTTGTTAATGATAGTTTGATTGTTGTTGGTGTTATTTGCTTTTTTGTTTTTGTTGTTTAAGTGTGTTTGCTGTTTATATGTGTTTGCTGTTTTTGTATGTTTGTTTTTGTATGCTTGTTGATTGTTATTTGATGTTTGTATGTGTTTGTTGTTTTTGTGTGTTTGTTGTTTGTTTGTGTTTCTTGTTTGTATGTGTTTGTTGTATGTGTTTGTTTGTTGTCTGTGTGCTTTTGTTGATTGTGTGTATTTCTTGTCTGTTGTGTGTGTTTGTTATTTGTGTTTGTGTGTTGTGTTTGTTTGTTGTGTGTTGTGAGTGTTTGTTGCTTGCTGTTTGTTGTTTCTGTTTGTTGTTTGTGTTTGTTGTGTGTGTTTGTTGTCTGTTGTGTGTGTTTGTTGATTGTGTTTGTTGTGTGTGTTTGATATTTGTGCTGTGTGTTTGTTGTTGGTGTGTGTTTGCTGTGTGTGCTTGTTCTTTGTGTTTCTTTTGTGTGTGTTTGTTAGTTGTTTGTTGCGTGTGGTTGCTGGTTGTGTTTGTTGTGTTTGTTTGTTGTGAGTGTTTGTTGTTTCTTGCTTGTAGTTTGTTTGTGGTTGTTGTTTGTTATTTTTGTTCGGGATTACTGTTTGTTGTTTTTGTGTGTTTCTTATTTGTTGGTTGTGTATGTTTATTGTTTTTTGTTGTGTTTGGATTATTGTTTGTTGTTTTTGTGTGTTTCCTGTTAGTTGTTTGTGTGTGACTGTTGCTAGTTTTTTATGTGTGGTTATTGTTGGTTGTTTGTTGCGTGTGTGTTTATTGTGTGTTTGTTGTTTCCGTTTGTTGTGTGTGTTTGTTGTGAGTGTGTGTGTTTGTTGTGTGTGTGTTTGTCGTGTGTGCTTATTTTGTGTGTTAGTTATTTCTATTTGTTGTGTTTGTTGTGTGTTTATTCTGTGTTTGTTGTTTCTATTTGTTGTGTGTGTTTGTTGTGTGTGTTTATTCTGTGTGTTTGTTGTGTGTGTTTGTTGTGTGTGATTATTGTTTATGTTTGTTGTGTACGTTTGTTGTGTGAATGTGTTGTGTGTGTTTGTTGTTTCTGTTTGTTGTATGTTTGTTGTTAATGCTTGTTGTGTGTGATTGTTGTTTATGTTTATTGTTTGTGTGTGTTTTGTCTCTGTTTGTTGTGTGTGTTTGTTGTTTCTGTTTTTGTGTGTTATTTGTTTCTGTTTGTTGTGTTTGTGTGTGTTTGTTGTGAGTGTATTATTTGTGTGTGCTTCTTCTGTGTGTTTGTTGTTTCTTTTTGTTGTTTATGTTTGTTGTGTGTCTTTGTTGTGTGTGTTTATTCTGGGTGTTTGTTGTATTTATTAATTGTGTGTGTTTGTTGTTTCTATGTGTTGTGTGTGTTTGTTGATTCTATTTGTTGTGTGTCTTTGTTGTGTATGTTTATTCTGCGTGCTTCTTGTTTCTTTTTTGTTGTGAGTGTTTGTTGTGTATGTTTGTTGAGCTAGTTTTTTGTTCGATTTTTGTTGTTTGTTGTTTGTTGTTTGTTGTTTGATGTGTTTGTTTGTTGTTTATGTTTAATGTTTGTTGTTTGTTGTGTGTGTTTGTTGTTAATGATAGTTTGATTGTTGTTGGTGTTATTTGCTTTTTTGTTTTTGTTGTTTAAGTGTGTTTGCCGTTTATATGTGTTTGCTGTATTTGTATGTTTGTTTTTGTATGCTTGTTGATTGTTATTTGATGTTTGTATGTGTTTGTTGTTTTTGTGTGTTTGTTGTTTGTTTGTGTTTCTTGTTTGTGTGTGTTTGTTGTATGTGTTTGTTTGTTGTCTGTGTGTTTTTGTTGATTGTGTGTATTTCTTGTCTGTTGTGTGTGTTTGTTATTTGTGTTTGTGTGTTGTGTTTGTTTGTTGTGTGTTGTGAGTGTTTGTTGCTTGCTGTTTGTTGTGTGTGTTTGTTGTGTGTGTTTGTTGTTTCTGTTTGTTGTGTGTGTTTGTTGTGTGTTTGTTGTCTGTTGTGTGTGTTTGTTGATTGTGTTTGTTGTGTGTGTTTGTTATTTTTGCTGTGTGTTTGTTGTTTGTGTGTGTTTGCTGTGTGTGCTTGTTCTTAGTGTTTCTTGTGTGTGTGTTTGTGAGTTGTTTGTTGCTGTTTGTTTGTTGTGAGTGTTTGTTGTTTCTTGCTTGTAGTTTGTTTGTGGTTGTTGTTTGTTATTTTTGTTCGGGATTACTGTTTGTTGTTTTTGTGTGTTTCTTATTTGTTGTTTGTGTATGTTTATTGTTTTTTGTTGTGTTTGGATTATTGTTTGTTGTTTTTGTGTGTTTCCTGTTAGTTGTTTGTGTGTGACTGTTGCTAGTTTTTTTATGTGTGGTTATTGTTGGTTGTTTGTTGTGTGTGTGTTTGTTGTGTGGATGTGTTTGTTGTTTGTGTGTGTCTGTTGTTTTTGTGTGTTTGTTAGTTGATTGTTGTTTGTGTATGTTTATTGTTTGTAGGTTGTTGTTTGTTGTTTGTGTGTGTTATTTGTGTGTGTTATTTGTATTTATGTGTTTGTTGTTTGTGTATGTTTGTTGTTTGTCTGTGTGTGTTGTTTTTTGCATGTATTTGTTTGTTGTTTGTTTTCTGTTGGTGAGTTTGATGTTTGTGTTTGTTGTGGTTGTTCATGTTTTCTGTTTGTGTGTGTTTTTTTATGTGTTTGTTGTTTGCTGTTTGTGTGCATATGTTGTTTGTAATGAGTGTATACTGAGTGTGTGTTTGTTGTGTGTGTTTGTTTTGTGTTTGTTGTGTGTGTTTGATGTGTGTGCTTTTTGTGTGTTTATTGTTCTTTGTTACTGTTTGTTTTGTGTGTTTGTTGTGTGCGTTATCTGTTTGTCATTTTTTGTGTTTGTTTGTTGTGTTTGTTTTTTTATCTGATGTTTGTGGTTATTGTTTGGTATTGTTCTATGTTTGTGTTTTTGTGTGTTTATTGTTTGTTGTTAGTGTATTTTTTTTTGGTTTTTTGGTTTTTTGTTTTTGTGTGTTTGATATTTGTGTGTCTATGTTGTGTGTATGTGTTTGTTGTTTGTTGTTAGTGGATGTTTGTTATTTATGTTTTTTGTTTGTGTTTGCTGTTTGTTGTGTATGTGTTTCTTGTGTTTGTTTGTTGTGTGTGTTTAATTTTTGTGTTTGTGGTGCTTGTTTGTTGTGTGTGTGTTTTTCTTGTTTGTTGCTTGTGTATGTTTGTTGTTTGTGCGTGTTTGTTACTAGTGTGGTTGTTTGTTGTGTGTGTTTATTGTGTATTTGTTGCTTGTGTTTTTGTATGTTCAGTACCACCACCTCTGAGGCTCTGTGATGCGTCAGCTTGTAGGCCAAGGAATGCCATGTCATGGTACAAATGTCAAGTTTACCTAATATGTCACAGCAACCAACAAGTGTCACAGATTCTGACTACCTGGAGCATTTCACCCTAATGCAGATAGCAGAGGTTGGTTAGCAATGTCGAGTTGCTTCCTGATACAGAGCTTTGTTATCTTAACTAGGTCGAAGTACTCCAGGTGGACAGGAACTGGGACAAATTTTAGATTCGATAACAACGTCGAGTGCGCTAGTGTTGATTGATTGGTCGTGAATACTCATGTCTGTTGGAGTGCATTGATGTTCAGTTTATGTGTGTGTCTTAACAAAGGGGAGCTTCTCTCTGAGAGCAGACAGGTAAACAGAAACACTGGGGACGCGTTGAACGCATGGATGCCTAATAGGTGTATTGTGCCCGCCCCGTAATATATAAACCATTGGCACTCGATATGGTCATTGTCACGCCGGAAGCCTTCACTGTCCTTAACATTTCCTGGTATTCATTATAGACTGTGGCAGCAGTCACATATTTTAAAAACAATCAGAATGGCTAGGTATTCGGACACATGATCATAGGGAGGGAAGGCTGGTATTGAGACTTGTCTAGACATACGTGGCATTAATTAGTCCAGTCTTCTATTTCGAGACGTGAAACTAAATAGTCCTGATGTCTTCTATACACAGACCTAACTCTAAATCCGTCCAGACATTTTCAAAACACAGACGTAACACTAAATAGTCCAAAAGTATTCTATACACAGACGTGATACTAATTATTTCAGAAGTATTATTCACAGACGTGACACTAAATAGTCCAGAAGTATTCTATACACAAACGTGACACTAAATATTTCAGACGTATTCTATACACAGACGTGACACTAAATATTTCAGAAGTATTCTATAACCATACATGACACTAAACAGTCTAGAGGTATTCTATACACAGACGTGACACTACATATTTCAGAATTATTTTATACACGGACGTGACACTAAATAGTCTAGATGTCTTCTATACAAGATATGACACTAAATTGTTTTCGGATTTTTTTTTTTTTTCAATTTTTTTCAGATTCCGGTTTCAAGATGGCGACGGAAGGTCGTGTTGTTTTGTGTTCGTTAACTTTTTCGCGTAAGGGATGGATTTATTAATTTCTTGCGTGTAATTGGTGTGCCAGGATGTAAAACCAGGAGTTTCTACTCAAGATCTGCGCGGGTGCTACGGAGTTCGTGCATCGAGCGAAGCCATCATTGAGTGAATTTTCAGCAGCGTGTGTGGTTCTCAATCAAAAGTCTGTGTTTACGTTTTTTCAACATGGCGGAACAACGTGTGTTTTCCGAACGATCAGCAGTCAACATACCGAAGCGGCGTGGTAGCCGCGCAGGGAAAAAGAAGCCAGGTAAGCGCGGTGGCTTGAGACGTTTTAGACTCAAGTGTCACCGTCTAGGACTCAGGAACATCCGTATTCTATATTGGAACTGTGCCAGTGTAAAACAACGGGGCTCTATTTTAGAAACCCTAGTTTACAGGAACGACATTGTAGCACTCCAGGAGACGAGACTGGGCGATCAGCTACTCCGAATTGCCGGCTTCAAATGTTTCTATAACAGACGACATCTGGGAACGGCGATTCTCGTTCGCGACAGCATGGTGGCGTCAGAGCTAGACATGTCCAGTTGGAACAGTGACGATATACAAATACAGGCGTTGAGAGTTCATTCCAGTATACCATTCGTGTTGGTTAATGTTTATGCCCGCAATGCGAGTGTGGACGCCCAGAAGTGGCAGTGCTTAAGTGGCATATTAGGCCACGAGAGAAATGTTATTTTCTGTGGTGACTTCAACGCTAAAGGCAGATCATGGGGAAACACTTCCTCCAATACACAAGGGGAGGAGCTCGAGACTGCACTGGAAACCATCGACCTGGTTTGTATCAACAGTGGCTGTGTCACCAGGACAGCAAGCCGTCCAGGCGATGAGGACAGTGCTATTGATCTGGCGCTAGTTTCACCTTCACTCACTACAGTGTGTAGATGGGGTGTCCTAGGACACCATGGCAGCGACCACCACCCATGCAGCATATTGGTGGAGAAAGGCAGAACCAGGCAGCACAAGCTAAAGGTAAAGACGTTCCAGTATGACAGTACAGGGCAAGATGTGGTGAGTAAAATAAGACGTGACAAGCGCAGAACGTTTCAGGGCAGGAAGAAAAGGAAAAAAAGCTGGGAGCAGCCACCGTGGTGGAGTTTCGAGGTGGAGAAGGCTTGGGTGGATAAGCGTAGTGCTGTAAGGAGATGGCAAAATGCCAAGAAGAACAGAGCTGGTCATCCTAGTCCCTGCTTGCACTTAGAAAGAGAGATGCACACAAAAGTAAGCTATTTCAAAAAACTGGTCACGGTGGTTAAAAGCGAAAAATGGGCAGAGGTGTGTCAAAGAGTAAGCACAGACAAGTCACTGAAATTGTTCTGGCGACTACATAAAAGCATGAGTGGTGTAGTCAAGAATAAGAGCATTTCTGACTTCCAAGGTGCTGACCTCATCTGGCAGAGGACTGACGAGGACAAGGGCAAAGCCCTCTTTGAACGCTACCTTGAGCAGAGCAACCAGACAGACATGGGAGGCCGGAATCTGGCCAAGGAGGTCACCTCAGACAGATGCAAGGCCCAGAACACTTCGGATGAAGACACAGTGACAGTGAAAGAAATCAAGGCTGTGCTTCGACGATCAAAAAACAGTGCTCCAGGTCCTGATGGCATAAGATACGACGACATAAATAGGTGTACCGACAATGAGCTAGAGAAACTAGCAGACATGTACAACAACAGTATAGGGAGTGCTAGCATCAAGGAGGAATGGTTACACAGCTATCTGATTCCCTTGCCGAAGCCTGACAAAGACCACAAGAAAATTCAGGGATATCGAATTATAACCATGCAGAATACAATAGGCAAGCTGCTGGAGAAGGTAATTGCCAGGAAAATATCAAGCCAACTAGAGAGGCAAGGTGTTTTCCCACCTACCCTGGGTGGGTACCGTCCAAAAAGAGAAACCTGGACCAATGCAGCAGTCTTTGCCCACGATGTCTATGAAGGTTTCCACTCAGGCACTGAAACCGTTGCTGCAGCGATTGATCTTGAGGACGCATACAACAGAGTACCACTGGATTTTTTAATGTTTCAGCTTCTTGAACTAAACGTAAGTCCATTCCTCCTTAGTTGGATCGCTGCAGCTCTCTTCCAACGGAAAGTAGTTTTTAGATGTGGCAGTTGGACTTCGGAACCAACAACAATATATCCTGGCCTACCACAGGGATCACCATTATCTCCGGTACTGTTCAACGCCTACACAGTGAGAATCACCAGTGAGCAGATCACTGGACCTGGCAGGACATTGTCATATGCCGATGATGTTTTAGTGTATCGTCAGGGTAAGGATAGAGAGGAGGTTGCTGTGGAACTACAAACCGAACTCAATCGCATAAGTACTTGGTGTGATGAAGCTGGGGCAATGGTCAACCCAACAAAGGCAACAGTGACTTGGTTCTCGTTGAATAATCATATTGTCAACAATCCAACACCAACTGTAATGCTGTGTTCAGAGACGGTGGAAAGAACGCAGGCAATGAATTACCTGGGGATACGGTTTGATCGAAGCCTTGCTTATAATGTGCACATAGACCAGGTGATAACAAAGGCCAAGCGGGGTTTGGCAGCGATGCGGGTGATGGCGGCAGCAAACTGTGAGCAGCGCCATCTATGTCTTCTGTACGAGGGGCTGGTCATGTCTGTTTTGGAGTATGCAATGGCAATCCTGACTGTCAGCCATAAGCAGATAGAAAGGATGGAAAGGATACAGAATGAAGCTATGCGCATTATTCTTGGATGTACAAGAGATACAGCATGCAGGGCGATGCGCTACCTTCTTGATTTTCCAACCATTGAAGAGAGAATGCAAGTTTGCAGGGCACGTGCCTACCTCAGAATTAACGCAAACACACAGCATCCACTGCATAGTGAAATTAGGAAGGTGAAGGGCAGCAGGTTAAAAAGAGGACGGTCGTGGATGGGTCAAGCCGAGGACATTCTTCAACAGGTGTGTTCACTTGAGGACTTAGAACCTGGCGAGGAGTGGGTGCAAGTGCCAACAGACTTCTGCACATCCTTTTCAGTTTGCATCCAACTAGATAGAAAATGCAGACAAGAAAATCCGGCTGCTGTTGAGGCTGAAGTACAAGCGTTGATTTTCGAGAATTCGCTAGACAGTGACGCGGTCATCTACACAGATGGGTCGGTCGTCCGACATGTGAGAAGCTCATGGGCCTTTACAGCTCGGGCCGGAGGGAGAATTGTGAAGGAGGACTCTGGTGCTTTCACTGAAACCACAAGTAGCCTGACCATGGAAGTCATGGCAGTAAGTAAAGCAATAACATGGCTCGAGACACAGACATTCACTAGGGCTTGTTTCCTTAGCGACTCAATGAACATGATCAAGAGGATAGAGGAGGGGTCGATCCGAAGAGAATGGTTGCTGCCTCTGAAGCGGTCTCGGCTGGCAAAGATTAGTTTCATCTTCGTGCCAGGGCATGCGGGAGTACAAGGAAATGAGCGGGCTGACAAGCTCGCAGGTGAGGCTACTGTTGAGGGCGGACGCGCCATGGACCAGGCTGACATTCTGAATGCTCTACGAGAAGTGAGTCTTTTGCAAGAACCAAGTGATGACTGTGAATCTACAACAATGGCCAGACTGCGAGAGCAGCAAATTAAAAGAGGGGTGGCCAAACAAGAACACTACGCAGGAAGCCAAAGAAGATTGATAAACCAACACAGAACTGGCGTCGTTAGCCGCTACACGCTGCGGGATTTGCTGAGGAGGGGATCCGAGCACTTATGGACTGAATGGTCCGATGTGCAACGAGGATGATCTGTCGACTAACTAACTAACTAACTATGACACTAAATAATCCAGACATATTCTATACACAGATGTGACACTTTATATTCTAAAAGTATTTTATACACAGACGTGACACTAAATAGCCTATATGTCTTCTATAAACAGACGTGACATTAAATACTCCAGAAATCTTTATTACACAGAAGTGACTCTAAGTACAACCTCTACTTACTTTCCTTGAGTATGGCATCGCGGAGTTTGGTGTCATGCACAAACGGTTCAGGGGGTCTTCTGTGGTCTTCTTGCAGCGGATTTCTTTTCTTCTGCCCGCCAGAGAACAATGAATATATAGAGGCCACAAAAACCACCAACAGTACAGCAGCAATAGCAACGATAGGTTGTTAGCTGCGAGATGTATGGCTGCATCAACTACAGCCATAGTAGGGGAGTATTTGGTTCGAGCTGGAGGTCAGCTAGAAGAACTATCACCAACTGTCATTGTTTGCACGCCAGATCTTCTCGTTTAAATACAGAGATACAATATTTGATAACACAAAACTTCGGGATGACATTGATTAAGATCAGTAATATTTGCGATTTATGTTGCGAAATCCACCCACGTATTGCTTCTTCTAGTAGTTTCCATGACTAGCCAGGGCACTGGAATAATGTTCACGTGTGGATTAGCTTTATCTTTACCGGTGTCCCTCGCCATCAGGCGAAGCCACTCCGTCTCCCGAGGTTCTTGTAATTTACGTCCCAAGTCTAGGACGAGAAGTCAGTATTCTAGTTCAGCTGACCGGTGTATTGACAACTACCTGGACATCAGCGTAACCGAAACTTAACATGGAGCGCTCTTATCAATTGATCCACGCTGACCTCAATCTCTAGGTTTGATAATGTTACTATTGAGTGTTATCGTGGTGACTTTGCAAATCACCGTCAGTTAAGCATGTAACCTTTGCTTGTTAACTAATATTATCATGGTGAGTTTGCAAATCACCGTCAGTTAAGCATGTAAACTTTGCGTGTTAACTAATATTATCATGGTTAGTTTGCGAATCACCGTCAGTTAAGCATGTAAACTTTGCGTGTTAACTAATATTATCATGGTGAGTTTGCGAATCACCGTCAGTTAAGCATGTAACCTTTGCGTGTTAACTAATATTATCATGGTGAGTTTGCGAATCACCGTCAGTTAAGCATGTAACCTTTGAGTGTTAACTAATATTATCATGGTGAGTTTGAAAATCACCGTCAGTTAAGCATGTAACCTTTGCGTGTTAACTAATATTATCATGGTGAGTTTACAAATCACCATGAGTTAAGCATGTTGTTTTTGTGCTCGCTTGCTTTGAACTCAAGCGTAGTCCATACACCACTTTTCAGTATTGCTGGACTGAATTTTGCATGTGTATTAACTTTCTTCATTAACAGCGTTCCTCGTCATCAGACCAACCCACTTCGACTTCAGAGGTGCTTGTAATTTACGTCCCAAGGTCAAGAACGAGAGGTCAACATTTTAGTCAAATTATGCGGTGTAGGGAGTTGAACTCCTTACCTCGGCATCAGCACACCGGATGTTTATAAACACACGTTCTTATCCATTCGGCCATGCTGACCTACAGTTAAGTATGTAATCTTTAAATGTTAAGTAATGTCATGGTGACATTGCAAATCAAAGGATGTAACCTTTGGGTGGTAACTGATTTTATCATTGTAACATAGCAAATCACCGTCAATTCAGCATGTAAACTTTGAGTGGTAACTGGTGTTATCTTTATAACATTGGAAATCACAGTGATATAAGCATGTAAACGTTGAGTGGTAATTGGTGTTATCATTGTAACATTGTAAATCTCCATGAAGTAAGCATGAAACCTTTGAGTGGTAAGTAGTGTTATCATTGTATCATTGCAAATCACTCTGATTTCAGTATGTAACTTTTGAATGGTAACTGGTTGTATTGTAACATTGCAAATCACCTTGAAGTAAGCTTGTAACTTTTTAGAGATAACTGGTGTTATCTATTGGAAAATATAAAATCACCGTGAAGTAAGCATGTAATCTCTGAGTGGTAACTGGTGTTATCATTGTAACATTGCAAATCACCGTGAAGTAAGCATGTAAACTATGAGTGGGGACTGATATTACCATAGTAACATTGGAAATCACCGCGATATAAGCATGTAACTTCTGAGTGGTAACTGGCGTAATCCTTGTAACATAGTAAGCGTGCATCCTTTAAGTGGTAACTGGTGTAAAAATTATAACGTTGCAAATCACCGTGAAATAATCGTGTAACTTTTCAGTGGTAACTGGTTCTATCATTGTAAATTTGTAAATCATCATGAAGTAAGCATCTAACCGTTGAGTGGTAACTGGTATTATCATTGTAACATTGCAAATCGCCATGAAGGTACAAAGGGTTCACAAACAGGGTGGAGCCGCGGTGGCGTAGTAGTTAGACACTCGCCTGCCGCCCGGTGGTCATGGATTTGAATCTGCGTCGAGGGCGGATATTAACATGGACTATGGCCACCATGGCGACCCAGTCTGAAATTGTACCAGGAAATCGACTGAGAAGTAAATTCTTCGGTGCCTTACTGACTACACCCCCAGAGAGATTGGTCTACACACATGTGAGGCTAGCACCATATACCCTGTACATCTTAAGGAATATACAAGGGTCCTCTGGGCACAAACAGGGTGTGTGGGTTGCATGCCAGTGCAGGCTCGATGTGCTCGTCCTTATACAAGAAGATTAAGTACCCGAAGTGACCACACAAGAGATCCCTACACGCGCGATGTCCGCATAACTCAATAGTTCTGTTACGATGCCCAGTCTTATGCCGGGATTCGAAACTGGTAACTGTTGGGCCAAATGTGAACACCCTTATCGCTCAGCCAGGTCCCCTGCCAACCCTCTGCCAAAGTTAACAAACCAGAATATGAATAGGAGGTTTTGCAAGGAGCTTATGAACCCGGTATCGGAGACCAGCGTCAAACTAACGAACAGACAAACGCACTTAATTTTAAAAGGGTGACACACTGGGCAAGCAGGCCCATCTTATATTCGGCTCTTCCAATCTCTCATCTTCCCTACATCAATTAACTATTGTGTATGTTACATTCACATAGGAAAAATAAAACATTGTCAAATGAAAGTTGTGAACATAAACAATGCATATTACTATGTGATGAGACACGCAGGCTGCCAGACACACATACACACGTACCTGCATAAATAAATACCTGCATACATATTTACATCATTTACACACACTCTCACAGTTATGCATCCACTCAATAACACACGCGTACACAATCCCTCGCATACATATACTCACTCACAATCACACACTCAGTAACACAAGTTTACTTAAATATGCATACATACATACTCTCTCTCTCTCTCTCTCTCTAACTCTCTCTCTCTCTCTCTCTCTCTCACACACACACACACACACACACACACACACACACACACACACACACACATACTCCCATATATCCTGATTCATACATTCATTACATTGGCACCTTTCCGTCTTGACAGACGATAGTTTGGTACATTGTGCTTCAAAAAGGCTTAATAACTACGATCCATGGCGGTGGCGAGTGTGGCTGGTAAGTTCAATTCTTGCTGCAAATGTTTGCCCACAGTAGGTGCATGTGAAAACATGGGTCATTTCCACCATTTTGCACCATCTTACGTCTCTCACGCTCTGTGTTGCTTTATTTGCAATCATTTTCTCCTTTGTCTTTATTCCATTTCTGATAGTTTCCCTCCTTGCAACACGTTCAGCGGCGACGTGCTCCCAATGTGCATTATCAATGCCTGTATCAATCATGTCATGGGAAGGTTGACGTGCGACAATGGCAGAGTTTGTTCAATATGGATGAAAGGCATATTATCTACTGTGGGGACTTCAATGCCAGAGGCAGTCAATGGGGGAATTGCATCACCAATAGACAGGGAGAAGATCTGGAGGACGCCCTGGCATCTGCTGTCATAATCTGTCTGAATGATGGGAAGGTCACTAGAATAGCCACTCGACCAGGTGACTCTGACAGCGTCATTGACTTGGCTCTGGTGTCGCCCACCAACGCACCAAGGTGCCGGTGGGGCACACTGGGATACCACGATAGTGACCACTACCCTTGTGTCATCCTGATCAAGAAAGACAGGGCCATGAGTCAAAGAAACAAGACAAATGCCTTCCCGTACGACAACACTGGTCAAGACGCCATAAGCAAGATCAGAAGAAGAAAACTAACTTCCTCTCGCAGGAGACAAGAAAGATGGTTGCAGCCGCCATGGTGGAATGGAGAGGTCGAGAAGGCATGGCTGGGAAAGAGGCAGGCTGTCAAAGACTGGCAAAAGGCCAGAAAGGCTAACATGCCACAGGTTGAGTTGGCAAACCTGAAGACTGAGGTCGATAGGACGACGACTTTATTCAAATCCTGCGCCAAACAGGCCAAGGCCGAAAAATGGGACGAGTTCTGCAGGAAGGTGTGCTCCGAGCAATCTCTTACGACGTTCTGGCGCCTCCATAAGAACATGAACGGTGCTGCACAACGTAGGGGTATTCCAGACTTTCAAGGCACAGACCTCACATGGAAAAAGTCGGATGCGGATAAAGGTAAGGCCCTTCTTGCACGCTACATAGAACAGACTGACCAGAAAGACGAGCCCGCCAGACAGAGGACCACAACGACACTATCTCAGTTGTGCGAGGGGGTCGGGACAGACGAAGAATGGATAATCACAGCTGAGATAGTGCGTGCGATGCTCAAGA
Organism: Cepaea nemoralis; assembly: GCA_014155875.1. Lineage (NCBI taxonomy): Eukaryota > Metazoa > Mollusca > Gastropoda > Stylommatophora > Helicidae > Cepaea > Cepaea nemoralis. The sequence goes on along the minus strand of JACEFZ010027846.1, from coordinate 19,290 downwards.
AATCACCTAACACCGCCCCAGGCCCAGACGGCATCCGATATGGTGACCTACTGGTGATATCAGATGATGACATGGAAGAACTGGCCAGAGAATTCAACACCAGTATCCAGAGGGGTCAGATCAAAGAAGAATGGCTACACAGCTACTTGCTGCCGCTGCCAAAACCGAACAAAGACCATTCCAAGATAAGCGGCTACAGAATCATTACGATGCAGAACACTGCGGGCAAGTTACTGGAGAAAATTGTAGCACACAGACTTGCTTGTGACTTGGAACAACTCAGCTGCTTCCCGCCCACACTTGGAGGGTACAGACGCAACAAAGAGTCATGGCTGAATGCGGCGGTGTTTGCTCAAGATGTTTACGAAGGATTTCAGGTCAGAGAAGAGACATGTGCGGCCGCCATAGACTTAGAGGACGCATATAACAGAGTATCTTTCGAGCACTTGATGCAAATCCTCCTCAGGCTGAAAGTGCACCCTCACCTTGTACGATGGATAGCTGCAGTTCTGCTCCTAAGGGAGGTGGTGCTAAGATGCGGGAGTTGGTCTTCTGAGCCGATAACGATATGTACAGGATTGCCGCAGGGTTCACCACTGTCACCAATACTATTCAACGTGTATACGGTGCCGATCACTGAAAAACAGTTGGACGGGAGGGGTAGGACTCTGTCATTCGTTGACGACATCCTCGTGTATCGACAGGGTCGAGATAGACAGGCGGTTGCCAATGATATGCAGGGCGAACTAGATCGTATTTCCTCATGGTGTGCTGATGCCGACGCCCTTGTCAACCCTGCAAAGGCATCGGTTACATGGTTCTCCCTAAACAACCATATTGTGAAAACAGACCTGCCGGCAGTAAGAATGGATGGGAGCATTTTGAGTAGAACCCAGTCAATGACATATCTTGGCGTGAGGCTTGATCGTAGCCTGTCCTTCAGAGATCATGTCGATTATGTCATAACGAAGGCTCGAAAAGGTTTGTCAGCAATGAGAGTCATGGCGACTGCCAATATCGAGCAAAGACTGCTAATACTTCTGTTCCAAGGACTTGTGCTTTCACGCATCGAGTATGCCCTGGCCATCCTCACTGTCAGCCCTACACAGATTGGAAGACTTGAAAAGGTACAAAACGAAGCCATGCGCATCATTTTGGGCTGCACGAGAGACACCAGCTGTGTAGCAATGAGATACCTCCTTGACTTCCCGACAATGGAACACAGGATCAAGATCTGGAGAGCTCGTGCATACTTAAAAATAAGTGCAGATGAGCAGCACCCTCTGCATGACGCTATATTCAGAGAAAAGGGTGACAGGCTAAAGAGGGGCAAGTCATGGATGGGTCGGGCGGAAGATGTCGTCAGACAGGTCTGCAGTCTTACCAGTATCAACCCCGGCAAGGAATGGGTGCCGGTGCCTCCAGCTTTTAAGTGCACTTTCTCCTGCATTATCACACTTGACAGACGGTGCAGAGAGCAGAACCCTGCCGCTGTCAATGCAGAGGTTAACGCGCTCATCTATGAACACTCAGATAGCCCCGAAGTGCTCATCTATACAGATGGATCTGTTGTAAAGCAGCAGAGAAGTGCGTGGGCATTTACAGCCCGTTCAGCGGGCCGAACCGTTCAAGAATCCAGTGGTGCCCACTCTATGACCACGAGCAGCATGACGATGGAGGTGATGGCAGTTACACAGGCTTTCATATGGCTGGAATCACAGCTTTATACCAACGTGTGTGTACTAAGTGATTCAATGAGCATGATTCAGAAGGTCGAAGCTGGATCTGTACGTAGACAGTGGACTGAGTCGCTGCGGAAGTCTGTTGTCCGTAAAGTCACCTTCATCTTCGTCCCGGGACATGCGGGAGTCGAGGGAAATGAACGAGCTGATAAACTGGCTGGCTCTGCACCCCCTGTAGATGGCCAGCCCATGGATCGTGCCGATGTTATTAACGTCCTCAAAGATATGGCGAGAACAGAGGACTTTGACGTCAGTGATTCCACATCGCTGTCCAGGATGAAAGACTTGGGAGTAAGAATCGGCACAGCCAGACGCGAGAGGTACATCGGGAAAACAAAGCGCCTCGTCAACCAACACAGAACTGGCACTATTAGCCACCGGACGCTGATGCATATGCTGGGGGGGGGGAGGATCTGAGCACCTATGGACATGTCCGGAGTGCAATGAAGATACCCCAACTGATAACTAACTAACTAGCTAATCATGTCCCGCTTACACACATCTTTGTATCGTAGTAGAGGCCGACCCTGAGATCTCCTACCCGTCTGTAATTCACCAAAAAAGATGTCCTTTGGTATTCTACCATCATCCATCCTCCTAACGTGTCCTATCCATCTAAGTCTACGAAGACTGAGCATGGAATACACCGTCACACAACCTGATCTTTCCAATACTACAGTATTTGTGATTTTGTCTTGCCACTTAATACCAAGTATTCTTCGCAGACACCGCATATGAAAGCTGTTTAAACGTTTTTCTTGGCGTGAGTAAGTTGTCCAGGTTTCACTGCCATAAAGAAGAGTACTAAGGACACAGGCTTGGTAGACGAGGACTTTTGTTTTGGCAGTAAGCTTCCTGTTCTCCCAGACTCTTTTTGCTAACATGTTCATTGTTGTTGCTGCCTTGCCAATCCTGATGTTGATTTCCTGATCGAGGGATAATTTGCTATTTACCTCTGATCCTAGATATGTAAAATGGTCTACTATCTTCAGTTCGGCGTCGTCAATAAAGATTGATGGTACACCATGTGCACCGTGTGACATAATCTGTGTCTTCTTTTTGTTAATTGTTAAACCAAATTCAGAACAAGCATTGGAGAATGCAGATAGTAGATGTTGTAATTCTTCCTCAGAGTGGGTCGTAACCGCAGCATCATCCGCAAAAAGCAACTCTCTGATTAGTACCCTGCTAATTTTGGTCTTGGCCTTCAATCTCTGAGCATTATAGAGGCCACCATCTGAGCGTGAGTGAATGTATATACCACCATCCTGATCACGAAAGGCATATTTCAGTAGAAGTGAAAAATATATCCCAAAGAGGGTGGGGGCTAGTACACAACCTTGCTTAACTCCACTCTTGATTTCAAACTCTTCTGAAGTTGAGCCATTAAACTTGATTATACCCTTCATGCCTGTGTGGAACGTCTCCACAATGGACAGAAGAGTTGGTGGGCAGCCAATCTTCTTTAGTGCTTTGAACAGACCCTCACGACTGACCAAATCGAATGCCTTTGTGAGGTCGATGAAGGCAATAAACAGTGGCTGATTTTGTTCCCGGCATTTTTCTTGCATCTGTCGCAATGAGAATATCATATCAATGGTAGACCGGTTCTGACGGAAGCCGCACTGTGATTCGGGGTAGACTTGATCTCCCAGGACTTTAAGTCTGCGCAGGACAATTCTGGCAAATACTTTCCCAACAATACACAGAAGTGAGATACCCCTATAGTTGTTACAGTCGCTCCGATCTCCCTTGTTCTCGTACAGCGTTAAGATGTTTGAATCTTTGAAATCCTGTGGGACTTGTCCTTCTCGCCAGCATAGCTCTATTAGCTGGTGGATCTGTAGAGCGAGTGTGTCTTGCCCACGCCTGATAACCTCTATTGGAATCCCATCCTTACCTGGAGCCTTGCCAGATGCAAGCTCATTTATAGCACACTTAACTTCTGTTATAGTGGGAAGTGTGTCCAGGTGGTCAAGAGTTGGTCAGGGCCTCTATGGCGTTGAGGGCATCATCCGCTAGCTTGGTTTCACTTGAGTAAAGCTCTAAATAGTGCTCTACCCATCTGTCCATCTGCTGTTTCTTATCAGTGATGATTTCTCCAGTCAAGGTTTTCAGCGGTGCACTTCTTTTGATCATTGGACCACAGGCTTTCTTTATCCCTTCATACATGCTTCTGATGTTTCCCTTATCACTTGCGATTTGAATGGACTCACATAACTTGATCCAATAGTCATTCGCACACTGCCTGGCAGCTTTTTGTACATCCTTCCTCGCTTGCTTCAGCTCACTCAGAGTGTTACGCGTTGGTCTTTCCTTGTTTCTTAAGAGAGCTATCTTCTTTTTTCAATCAAGGGCTGCAGTATCTGGCTGTTTGCCGCAAACCAGTCCTGCCTCTTATGATCCACAGTGCCGTAAACCCCTACCGCTGTTTTATAAATAGTTTCCTTAAGTTTACTCCATTTATCATTTACTATACAATTTTCTGATGTATCATTGAAAGCGTCTTCAAGTTGCTGTTGAAATTCAAAGCACTTTCCAGGATCGTGAGTGTTAATAATATTAATCCTGGGGCTAGACTTGTGTTTAGCTGTGTAGATTCTCTTTGGTCTGTCTAACCCTTGCAACAACAAAGAATGATCTGTATCACAGTCAGCATTGTGGTAACTTCGAGTTAATGATGTATGGTTCAGATGTTGTCTCCGTGTGATAATGAAGTCCAGCTGATGCCAATGGCCGGATCTTGGATGTTTCCACGTGACCTTATGCATCTCTTCTTTTTTTTTAAAAAGGAGTTTGTAATACATAGGCCATTTCTAGTGCAATGCTCCAGCAGCCTTTGCCCATTATCATTCATGTGACCGATGTTGTATTTTCCAAGGCACACTGGCCATGAACTCGAGTCCTTGCCCACAGGAGCATTGAAATCACCGAGCATATAAATTTAGTCGGATTTTTGGAACTGCCTTGATCGCAGAGTCTAGCTGCTCATAGAACGTATCCTTCACATCATCAGAGGAAGCGAGTGTCCGTGCATTTGCAGTGAGAATGGTGGCAAATCCACAAGAGGTTGCCAAGCGCAGTGATAATAATCTTTCATATCCTCCAGCTGGGATATCAATCATTCCCATTAGCGAATTCTTCACTGCAAAGCCCACGCCATGTTCCCTTTTTTCTGCCTGCCCTCTTCCCTTCCAAAAAAAGGTGTAATTGTTTTCCCTGAGTGACCCTTCCTCAGCGAGGCGAGTCTCCTGCAGGCCAGCAATATCAATGTTAAGACGATTGAGTTCAGCATCAATCACAGCCGTTTTTCTCACATCGTCAATATTGGTCAAGTCAGTGGAAAATCCTGGACACATGGTTCTCACGTTCCAGGTTGCAAGCCGTAGCTTGAGGTTTCTATTATTCTTTTTATTAGTACCTGGTGCATTGGTAAGACCAGGTATGGAGTTATTGCCTCTCCATAGCACAAAGCCTGGGCTAAAATAAAGAAACCATGTGTTGCCCATGCAGCATGATCCCTTCTCTCGGCCTGCCTAGTTCACTCCAGAGGAAATTTAACACCTATACATCTGGAACAAGACAAGCTGCAGAAGCTGCCGGATCAGCAAAGCAATGCTCTAACTGTCCGCCTGTCGGAGCTTCGATCCTAGACCAGCTGCCAACCAAGGCTTATGGCCTGGTCTGCCCTGCCATGACTTATTTTGTCTTTGGGTTGCATTTCCTCGCACCAGGATAAGGCTAGTACCCTCCCAATTGCTCTCTTCCGCCCGAAGCCGTTGGCACAATGTGGAGTGTCGGGTTTGGTAAGCGCCGCCCAACATTCAGCAAGGCACACAAATACACGCCTTCTCGTACTAACATAATCGATATATATATATATATATATATATACATGTTAAAATCAAGTGGCAGTAAAAATGATAACATGAAAGATTATGATGCACATACAATAGGGAATAGCATGTTAATAGTTTGAGCTTGGCGGTTAGAGGCCTCGTGGTTTGCCCAGTAACGGAGTTAAAGCTGAAGACTGATACTTCCTCTTGTAGGATCGTAGGTCCACGGCCTGGTATTTTCAAGACACATTCACCTATCTTGGTAGCACTGTGTCCCAAACTGCCACAATTGATGACGATGTGAATGCAAGAATCTCCAAGGCCAGTGCGGTCTTTGGCAGACTGTACAAGAATGTGTGGGACTGAAATGGAATAAGCCTGAAACCAAAACTGAAAGTCTACAAAGCAGTTGTATTATCCACACTGCTATATGCTTTTGAATCCTGGACTGTTTACCAGCGGCACGCTAGGAAATTAAACCACATCCACACAGTCTGTCTTAGGAAGCTATTAAATATTAAATGGCAAGACAAGATCCCAGACACTTAAGTCCTAGAAAGAGCGTCCATGCCCAGCATCCACATTCTGTTAATGAAGAATCAGATTCGCTGGGCTGGTCACTTGACTCGCATGCCAGATCACAGGTTCCCTAAACGATATTTTTTTTTTAACGGCGAGCTATGATTTGGTAAACGCTTCCAAGGCGGTCACAGGAAAAGCTTTAAAAACATTGAAGATCTCGCTAAAAGCTTTTGGAATTCATCACGACACTTGGAGACTGCTGTCAAAGACCGAAATTCGTGGCGTACATCATTACGCAAAGGTGCAGTCACTTGGGAAGCAAACAGGACTGCAAGAGCTGTGGAAAACATAAAGACTGGACAGAAAAACCACTGCAGGAGATCTTCCTCCTGAAACGTCAAGCATTCTTTGCCCACATTCTCAAAGAACATTTCGAGCCAAAATAGGCCTTATCAGCCATCTTAGATCTCACGGCTCCATACTTTCAACTCCACTGGATGAAATGAGTGATCATCATAATTCTTTATGGATAAACATCAACAGATTCATGACCTTTTAGGGCCATAATGTGGTACCTCGCGACCTAGTAGGTTCACGACCTAGTAGGTTCACGGCCTGGTAAGTCCACAACTAGTAGGTTCACGACCTGGTAAGTTCAAGACCTGATAGGTTCACAACCTGGTATGTTCACGACCTGGTAGGATGACGTCTGCATCAGTAGCAGAATTACAACAAGAATGAGAAAACGAAGAAAATATGAGAACAAAGTAAACTAAGCACCAGTCATAGACTATTTTAACCACAGTGTGTCTAATGGTTGATAGACTATCTTAAACATAACATGTCAGACGGTCATGTAATGTGATTATCTCCAGGCAATAACCCTGGTTAGTTAGCTGGCTGGCTGACTGGCTGGCTAGCTGGCTGGCTGGCTGGCTGGCTGGTTGGTTAGTTAGTTAGTTAGTTAGTTAGTTAGTTAGTTAGTTAGTTAGTTAGTTAGTTAGTTAGTTAGTTAGTTAGTTAGTTAGTTAGTTAGTTAGTTAGTTAGTTAGTTAGTTAGTTAATCGAGGTTCCAACTTCACGGCAACGGGTTGTCCCCATTATGCTCCGGTCCTTTGCCAGTGAATGTCACACAAAAATGCTCCCCACTGTCCAATGTGAAAAGTGGAACAGACAGGAGTCTCGACAATCCAACAGCCCGCACAGGTACACTGTGCATTATGCCTCCGCCAGAATGCCAACACAAAAGTCATCCACGAAAACCACAGTTCATCGTCGATGGACGAGGCAGTCACCAGAAAGACCTCATTGACCCGGGTTTTCTCACATGGCTCTGTCTCTATCCGCAGGGCGACTCGCAGAAAGCGTCGCATTAAGCACGAACTCCGTAGCTCCAGCGCCGACTCCCAGGAGTCTCCTGAAAAATGCATTAGTGAACCGAAAAGGCAAATCAGTCAATTCAGCAACAGCCGGTAGCCATTGTTCCGAACACGCAGGTCACTGTACAACCAAAAGCGTCCCACGTGAATATCACAGCTCACAGAGTCGTGCCACGCACTCATTCAGTAGCAGGGCGACGGAACCATATACTACCAATCAAACATGAGGAAAATGCGAAATGCAAACCGCAGCCACATAGTAAATTCTCCAGTGGCCGTGGCGGTTCAATGCCTTACAAGAAACAAGATAAACTCAGTAATTGCATTGAAAAACGATAGATAGAAAGAATATCTGACAAGGTGAGTAACAACATATGTGAGAGACAAAACACGTTTCAGAGTGTTTGTTTTAAAAGAACACTAAATGATAAAACAAGAAAAACAAAAGAGGAAGGAAAAGGAAGTATATTTATGCAATGTCATAAAATAAATGTAATTTAAAGAAATACGCACGCGTAAATATAGAAACAGTACAGTAGCGACACGCTGCGCAGTTTATCGCCTGCATTAATTCGCTGAATCACTTTAGGGACCAGAAACCTAAGAGAATTCGCTATTTCATTTTAGCAACCGGAAAACTAATAGAATTCGCTGTAACACTAACAATCAGAAACTAACAGAATTTGCTGTATCACGTTAGAGACCAGGTAAGTAAGTGAAGTCAGCAACTATTTGGTCACATAAGGATATTTGTATGAACAGTTAGAATCAAACTATCAACACTGTATAGGCTACAATGATAACTTCAATCTAACCGCCACATTTCTGCTAGCAATTTGGTGCTAGCAGTTGATATCGCTGGTTCAAAGTGTTCTTTCTGTCTGGCTGTCTGCGTTATTGTGTGTTGAGGTTTGCAGTGTATGGGCCAACATTCGCTTCAGTAAAATCACAACTATGGTGTGGCTGTAGAGATGTGGTTTTATAGAAACATGACTAGAACAATGTGGATGGATAGACAAAGTAATGAAAATAATGTCATAGTAGTTAACTCACAAAGAGAATTGGTTACTCACATCAGAAGAAAAAGTCCACTTTGCTTTGGCATGCCATGGGAAGGGGAAAGCTGGAGTACGTTCTGACAACGAGAAGGTTGGAGGGGAAGAGAAGAAGGGGGAGACCAAGAGAGAAGATGCTGAACAGTTTGACATCATGACGTGGAGAAACATGAGTATCATAAATTATTAGCAGTTCACGAGACAGGAGGCTGTGAAGATTGGCCGTACAGGAGACAGAAGGTTGTAGACAGACATCATCACTAACGCCACACGGCATGGACTATAAGAAGATTGGCATAACATGAGACAAAAGGCTGTGATCAGACGTGATCACCAACGCCTCACAGGCATGAACTATAAGAAGATTGGCAGAACATGAGACAAAAGGCTGTGGTCAGACGTGATCCCCAGCGCCTCACGGCATGGACATTTAGAAGAAGACCACAGTGGTTTAGAAGTGTGGCTATCATCTTGTCATCAAGTCAAGGAAGCCATTCAGATCGCCAACTAATCAGACTTACCATATAAAGAGGCTAGGAAACAGTACGAGGCGAGCAATCGACTTACAAAATGTGACAAAGCGCAACTGGAAGGCCAACTGAAGGAACTGAGATCACAGTTGAAAAGCATGGAGGAAGAAAAAGACAAGACACAAGAAACACAGATAACGGCCGTTCAGCGCATCCTTGACGAACTGAACGAACGAACGAACGAACAAACTTTATTTTCAAAGGGTTAAGAATTGGGCACGCAGGCCCGTCTAACATTCTGCCCTTCTATCACTCTCTTTCATACATTATTTCATTCACACATCATTCAAGGCTAACAAAGAATAGCAACAATATAAAAGATATGCATTATAAATGCATGGGCAAAATGCAACCATCAAAACTACACGACACAGTAATATTAGATAATGGTCTGACACTTGTTATTAGCCATGTGGAATATACTGGCCTACAAAAAGGGGATTGGCTGTTATACTAGGGTTTTGTTATTATTATAATTATTATTATTATTATTATTATTATTATTATTATTATTATTATTATTATTATTATTATTATCTCAATTATTAAGGGGGAAGGTAATCCGTATTGAGATAGTGTTCGAATAATTTGCGATTATATGAATAGGGATTGGTGATGTCTTTGATTTCTTGTGGAAGATTGTTCCACAGCTGAGCTGCAGAGTACGTTAAGCTTGTTTTGTATAAGTCAATCCTAGGCTTCGGAATGTGTTGTATATTTAAACGTTTACTGTGTGTAGCATTATATTTAAACAATGGCAAAAGGTAATTTGGGGAATTCCGATGCAGGATTTTGTGAATTAGTTTAGCTTTATTGAAAAGCAGGCGTTTGCGGAATGGTAGTAACTGAAGGCGTTTATACAGGCTAGGATTCTCAGATAAATGTTTGCTATAAATTAGACTCATGTCCCGTTTCTGGAGTGAGTAAAGTCGCTTGGTATTTGAATTAGAACAACCGTCCCAGATTGTAGAGCAGTAGTCAAAGTGTGTCTGTATATGAGAAGTATAGAATAGTTTCCTTGTGTCCTCATCAAGGAAGTTTTTAATTTTGGCGAGTTGGTAGACTTTTTTCGCTGTTTGTTTAATGAGCGCTTGAACATGGGAATTAAAGGTTAGGTTTCTATCAATGATTAGGCCTAATGTTTTGTGCTTAATTACACTTTCTACTGGCATGTTATCGATGTGAAGTTGAAGTGATGTGTGTGAGCTTAGAGTTTGAAGTCTTTGTCTGGTTGTTAATAACAGTTGCAACAGCTGAAGCAAGTTGAGCAGTAGATTGAGCAGGATGTCGCTCGAATGGCTGCTATAAAGGTTGAGACAGACGAAGCGAGAAAAACGACAGAAGAAACTCTTAAACAGATACAAGATGAAAGCCAAGAAGGAAGAGAATAAATAGAACTGCTCAAGTCACAGAACGAAACTTCCGAACCAGAAAATGCAAAGACCCAGACAGAAGACGAATCAACAGAAGAAGAACTAGGAACTGGATGAAAATGGCGAACCAGACCAAGAGCAAGTGGCAAGTGCGGTCATGAGTCGGTTCCGCTCACCACAAAGATCGAACTATCGAGACGACACATGAAATCAAAGAAGAACGAGAAGATTCGAAGACAACCAAAGACGGGGAAATAGGTGGAGCACCAGGAGAGACGACTACCGGTAATCATCCCTGAAGGAAACAGAACCATATGACGGGGTGGGTGCACAATTACTCCAGACCTTAACAAATGCGCAACTCTGTCCAGACATGTAAAACCACAAGGATGAAACTAACACAATTACAGAAACTCAAACATCTTCAAAGAAGCAGATATAAGAAACATCATATACGAAAGAAGAACGAGATACAACATAAGGGCCCCAAATACAACCAAATCGATACAGTCGATGGTTGAACGGGACCATTCGTCTCAGCTGAATCGAACCGAACCGAATCGGATTCGGGTCCAGCTATACTTTTAACGAATTTAATGAACCGACCTTGTGTTATTCCTGTCAGATCTAGCAGTCAAGACATTGAAAATGTAATAAAGTGTGAATGTCTTGGCCCCATCATCATCAACACCGAGAACTGCTCTATAGATGTTAGTGGCGGGCTGGCTATAGCCGTGCAGATGTCAAGCAGACAAGGTAAATTACAAGAGTTGAGAACATGCATTGACAGACAGACAGACAGGCAGGCAGACAAGCAGGCAGGCGGACGGACATGTTGGTAGATTGATAGATTGATTGATTGATTTGTAGTCGAGGGAAAAGACAAAGGGAGACAATCATGAAGACCAATGCTTCCTTCACTACGGTGCTAAGAGGTAAAGAGTAGTTCTGACTTCGTAACGGCCAAAGAAGAAAAAGTAGTGAAAAGAGAGAGAACCTCACACCGCCTCAACCTGACAAAAAAAAGATGATAGTAATTAGATAAGAAGATAGTACGAGATCTCAGGGCAGGGGCCTCAACTCTGGACAATAACTGTCATATTTGAGACCCAGACATTGGATTAAGGTGTTAGATTGTGGTAGAATTAGTGGACTGTAAAAACTAAAAGAGACTAAACAAGCAAATCAAAAACAGTACAAAAATAGCTCTTTATTTATCAACTGCTACAAATTTTGGTGACAATTTGTGTTCGAACACATTGAATAAAGCATTCAATAAGGGATGTTCAATTACAGATACAACAGACAACTGCATATATCAAACATCGACCAAGGGTGGCCCCTATTCAGTCACCAGAACTTAAGACAACAGGGTACACCAAGTACCACAACACAGGTGCTTCCAAGCAATAGCTGAGTAGAATGATACAATAAAAGGACTTTGACACAAACGACAATAAGACACTACAAAAACATAGGTTACACAACATAAACCCCAAGACGTGACATAAACAACAGAGTTGTGACACAATTTACTATCCCACCAAGAACCCAGGCCTGCTGACACTAACTAGTCAGCCACTCCTGTAACATTGAAAAATACAATCTTTGATTATCATTGTAAAGAAAACATATTAAACACATGAAGCAATGCGCACATACAATATAACATATGACTTAACCTATAGGATCTATTTCGCTACTTCCCTCCACTTGTACTACTGCTATTCTGAGGTAACCCCTGATGTCTGGCATGATTATTCTTGCTACCTCATTCTTCTTCAAGATGACTACATCTCTAATTGTTAAATACAATAACCAATGTTGCATCATCAGATCACCCACTTTATTGTCTTCTCCAGTTGTGCCACTGCTGTCATGAGATTACACTTGTTTTCAGTTCAATGTAACTATCTCACACAGCTCCTACACACAAGCAGTGGAAGATTGATCTCATGTGTCCAGCTGTAAACACATAGCTATAAAAAAAAAACAGGGTACATACATCAGACATTGCAAACACAACATCCCAACACTGATTTGGTTAACATATAACAGACATTGCATACAAACAACATCTCAGCATGGCTCTGGTTAACATACATCAGACATTGTAGGCAAGCACATCTCAACACTGCTTTAGTTAACACACATCAGAATGACATCTTTGTTATGGTAAATTAGGCTTTCTTCCCTACATACCAAAATGGCTACATTTACCAAGGAACCCATAATCAGTTCCCTGTCTACACCTTGCAGAATAGTTTATACATTAACTTGTACCAAGTCACCGGTAACACAGGACAACACAGTATTCCCTACAAACCACATGTTCATAGAACACTATCAATATTCAGTCCATGATAGAGCCACAATCAAACACCACCTATTATATCCTCAGTCTAATGCTCTACAATTCTCTCCCTACTGTTACGCACACCGGCAACTGTTTTTCTAACACACCGTACTCTTATCCCTAATATGAAACATATATCGACAGGTTGTACTCCTGTGCCCCACATCGGATAGTACGCTTTACTCCTATACAACAATACACAACATTATGGACTCCACCACCATCAGACATAGAGTTGCCTCAACACAGGAGCTTCACTGGACAACTACCCCAACAATGCCCAAGTTTGCATGAAGAATACCAGCACTCATATGATATCATGCAAGTTACAGCATTTGATTAGCATTACAAACTAACAACCAACAAGCAAAACATGTCTAACTATGAAAAGCAACAGACACATATACAGTGTGGAACCACCATATTTGTACAATGTGACAAGGTGCCACTTGCACACAGAAGAATCACAACATTCACAGAAAGTTAAAGATAAACATGCATTACACAGGAATTCGATTTGAACTCTAAAGCCACACTAAGACAGTTCATAAACAAACATACCATATTATCAAGGGAAAGTACAAAATAATGGCAAGAATGCCTCATTCATATGAGACAGAATCAAAGCATAACAATGTTCATGGGCAGAAACAGCATATCAGTACTAATATAGCAACCGGTGTACTATATATATTATGTCATTATCATTACACACTAATGACAACCAGTGGTGTCGAATGCAAACCACACCAGTGTACTATTATTTGTGACTAGACACATAGCAAGTGCATATGGATATATTTGCGAAAGTTGGTACGTAGCATTAAATCACATTCTCCCCACCGTGCGACAACCACTAGGCTTAACTTAAGACAGAATCTCAGTCACTGATTCCATCAACAACTTGATACACCTACACAAACATTACTGCATTCTGGTAACAAATGTGACACCAGACCTCAATGCTACATGAGAAACCCCTTTACCAATATCAGTTCCAGATACATCTGCCTGTTCTCCCTCAGTAAAGCCACACTTCATTCGCAGTTATGATTACATTATGATTGCTGATACGCACCCCGCGTATTAAGGTGCATTATTTCCTACGCCTAGTAGCTATCAATCTGCATGGCATCCCTACAATTCAATACATTTCCTACACTTCCATTTATTACCTACATGTTCTAACTACATATATTAACCATTGACCCATCATTGCCACATATAACATGTAAGTACTCTTCTCTGCTTCACATATGTTATAAATATTACCCATGATCATGGTTACTTTCCCCTACTCATTGTTGCTTTGGAGTGCTCATACCCAACACTTGACCAAACATACAATGTGATGCCCACCATTGTCACAGAATAATCCTGTAAACATATCTTGCTGCTGTATACACATACACATATGATTCTCACCACTCTGTTGTTAACTAACCTTCATTTCTAGCAACTCACAAGCACTTACTCCCTTCTATGCCAACATGGCCAGCATGGCACCATGTGGCATTATTTCAGTCTTTACTATAAACTATAATTTATGACCCCACACATTGTATATTTTGGTGAATCTCCCACATATCTATTTTAGCCAGTAACACATTAATGTCATAGGATAACCAAGTAAAATAATTCCCAACAAAATAATCTTGTACCAGCATGGCTGGCATGACATCAGTCCCTATGACACTTAATCACCACCAATGACCTATTCTACATATTTCACATCACGTCTGATTGCTTACATCTCTCTGTATTAAATGCTATATTCCTAAAACCTCAGGGACGTTACATTGATCTGTAGAACAGCTCACTTTAGTAATACTCATCTACATTATCTATTTATATGTCTTTGTCCCTACCACCTCGCCTAACACACTCTGTTCACACACATCAGTTTTCCCACGCCAACGCTTTTCAAGCTGGTAACATGGCGTGTGCTGCGATTTAACAAATATTTATTAAATTAAACATTTTACACTTACGGCTTTTTCTTCTGACATATGTTGTTCACTGATGAACAGATGGGAAACCCCACATATCTTGTCTCAAAGCGGGCTGGCCACAAAACTACACAGGGCCCCAGCGCCTGCCTTCACACACCGAGCTGGCTGCTACAAGGAAAAATGGCCTCAGGTCTTAGTTTCAAGTGGCGTTTCCGGCGTGGCCAGGACCATACGGCTTTCACAGACCAAACTAAGTGCATTGGTTTGGCGCTGTGACAGATTGATTGATTGATTGATTGACTGATTGATTGGTCTTTATTTTAGAAGGGTTACGAATTGGGCACACAGGCCCGTCACAGATAGATAGATAGATAGATAGATAGATAGATAGATAGATAGATAGATAGATAGATAGATAGATAGATAGATAGATAGATAGATAGATAGATAGATAGATAGATAGATAGATAGAACAGACTTTATTTTCAAAGGGTAACAAATTGGGCACGCAGGCCCGTCTTACATTCGGCCCTTCCATTCACTCATCTTTCTTTCATCAACAGTGCATAGGAAAAAACATTGTCACATGAATTTTGTAAACATAAACTATGCATATTACTATGTTATGAGACACATCCACCACCCACCCACACATCCCCCATTCACTCCAACTCCCCCACCCAACCACACACATAACCCACACACACATACATTCCCCCACCCATCCACCACATCCCTACACCTACACATCTCCTTACCCACACACACCTCTCACCCACCACACATCCCATCCACCCACACCCCAAGCACACATACATTCCCCCATCCATACACATCCACCCACCTACACATATCTCCCCACCCACTCACATATCCTCTACCCGTCCCATTACCCACCAACAATCACTCACCCACATATCCTCCTCCACCCACACACCTCCAACCACCCAGCCAAACACACATTCCTCAGCCACACATCCCCCACGCACACACACACATCTCCCCGTCAACTCATATATCCCGCACCTACCCACACACAAATTCCGAACCCACCCACATAATCTCCCATCTTCCCCAGCCCACTCATAGATCCCGGGCCCACACCTACAAACATCCCCACCATCTCCTAACCTACACATGCTCACCCAACCTCATATCCTCTACACACCCACCCACCAACACATCCTCTACCCACCCATCCCCCAACCAAACATCCCTTAACCACACACCCTTACTCATGTACAATCACTCACCCACACATCTTCTACCCAACCACACATCCTCCACCCACCCATCCCCCAGCCACACATCCCTTAACCACACACCCCTACCCATATACACACACATCCCCTCCCACGCACAATCTCCCACCCATACACACATCCCTCACATACATCCGACCCGCCAACACATCCCCCATTCACAAACACACACCTCCCATCCACGCACAACCCACACGCACGTCCCCAACCCATACATCCCTCGCCCACTCATCAACACATACATCTCCTATCTAACCACCCACACTCACACACCCCAACCACCCATCTAAACACATATCCCCCACCCTCACACACATCCTTCACCCACCCGCACACCCACCCACACCCCAACCCACCCACAATTACATCCTTTATCCACTCCCAGCTCCCCTCCCACACAACACCACACCCACACACATCCCAAAGACACATTCCTCACCCACACACACATCTCCTCACATATCTCCTACCAATCCACACATCCCCAAACTACAATCACCCTCACTACCCACACATACATCCTCCATCCAGCCACACACACCTCAACCCAGCCAGACATATCCCCCACCCACACACACACATCCCCAAATCCATCACCCACACCTATAACGCACCCCTCCCCCAACCCACACACATCCCCCACACATCTCTTACCCACACACACACTCCCCACCCATCCACCCAAACATCCCACACCCAAACACATCCATCACCCACACACACATCACCAAACCCACAATCATCCCCACCTGCACACATTTCCCACCCACCACATATCCCCACACCCACATCTCCCCACCCACACATATAACCCCCAACAATCCCATATCCCACCATCAATTATCCTCCCACATATCCTCCTTCACCCACTCACCCACAGCCACCTAGCCAAACACACATTCCCACCCACACACACATCTCCCCGCCAACCCATACATCTCGCACGTACCCACACACAAATCCCCCACCCACCCACACAATCCCACCCCGCCCACCCACACATCCTGAACACACCCACACACATCACGAATCCACCCACACACACATCCCCCAACCTACTATTATGATCAAACTCCCACACTTTACACACACGTACAGTGACCATTGTCGTGAGCATTGTCGCAAAATTTTAAAGAAAATGGAGAAAAATTGTACATATACATTTTGTAACTTAAAAATTAGTGACGCAGTTCAACTCTCTCTCTCTCTCTCTCTCTCTCTCTCTCTCTCTCTCTCTCTCTCTCTCTCTCTCTCTCTCTCTCTCTCTCTCTCTCTCTCTCTCTCTCTCTCTCTCTCTCCCACTCACGAACGCTCTCGCTCACATTACAGTAATGTTATATTATCATCATCATCATCATCAAGTGCCGTGCCAGCTGGCGTAGGCGTTCATGGCTCTCCACAGATCTCGGTCTTTGGTGTTCTAGGATCAACTCTGCTGCTGATATTCCTCCATGCCACCGTCTCAATCCATCAGCATCATTTCTCTTGGTCTGCCTCTGCCTCTCTTCCCCTCGATCTTTCCAGTTGTCACGATGTTCTCCAATGCCCCTCTTCTCATCATGTGACCGAAGAAAGATGTTTGTCTCTGTCTTATTGTTGTATATAATGTTCTAGTTTCATTAGCCTGTTTCAGGCAGTCGTCGTTAGTTACTCTGGCAGTCCAAGGAATTCGCAACATTCGTCTCAGGAACCACATCTCTGTTGCTTCTAATTTCTTCTTACTTTGTTCATTTACATTCCAAGATTCACTGCCATACAGCAAAACTGGTTCTACATAGCATTTCAGCACTCTCTTTCTTACATTCAGTGATAGTGACTTATTGCACAAGATACTCTTCATTTTCTGAAATGCGGCTTTTGCCTGCCCTATTCTGCTCCTAATCTCTGTTATACATCTTCCATTTGATGTTATGTCCCTAGGTATCTAAAATTATCCACTTGGTTAAGGATTTTTCCTTCTATTTCTATGTCACATTTTGGTGTCACCATTTTCTTTGATATTACCATTGTTACTGTTTTCTTGATATTCAAGGAGAGTCCTTTCCTTGCACTCTCTGTTACTACAACGTCTAATAATTGCTGTAGGTCTGTTGAATTATCCGCTACCAATACTGTGTCATCTGCATAGCGTATATTATTTATATTATAACCTCCAACTAGTATTCCTGGCATCTCTTTGATCTCTCTCATTATTACTTCGCTATACAGGGAGAAAAGATCTGGTGACAAGACACACCCCTGTCGTACTCCTAGCTTTATCTGTTCGTAACTACCCTCTTTATTTCCCATTTTAATTGCTGCTACTTGGTTCCAGTAAACATTCTTTATTATTCTTAAATCTTTTCCATCAATGTTGATATCTTCCAACATTTTAATCAGTTCATCATGTTTTACTTTATCAAATGCCTTAGTATAATCTATGAAGCACAAATATATGTCTCTCTGTTTCTCTGTTGACCTTTCTATTAGTGTCCGTAATGTATAAATTGCATTGTTTGTGCCCTTTCCTTCCACAAATCCATACTGTTCTTCACTAATTTCCATTTTTATTTTCTTTTTGTTTCTTCTCATTATGATTCTGAGTAGAAGCTTAGTGATATGGTTTATGAGGTTAATTGTACGAAAATCTTCACAATCAATTGCTCCTGGTCTTTTTGGTATAGCTATAAATACAGATTTCAGCATATTACTGGGTAAATATCCACTACTGTAAATATCATTCAACATTTTGGTTAATATATCTACTCCAAATTCTCCCAACACTTCTAATTCTTCTATTGTGATTTCATCTGGCCCAGCTGTTTTTCCTTTCTTCATACGTTTCATAGCGTCAGTGACTTCTTCTTTCAGAATAGGTGGACCTTCTAAGTTACTATCTTCTGTTAATTCTTCCCTTTCTCCGTCATATAATTCTCTTATATACTCATTGCACCTCTTCATTATAGCACCTTCCTCTAATAATATCTTTCCTGTTTTTGATTTCAAACACCCTGTATTTATTCTTATTTTTCTTCCTGTAAGCTCACTGATTTTTCTGTACATATTTTTTGTATCATTAATGGAATTTAATTCAATTTTTTTTTGCATTGCTCGTTTAACCAACTTTCTTTAGCCTTCCCACATTTATCTTTTATTTCTGTATTTATCTTAGCGTATTCTTGTTTGTCATTTTTACTCTGTTTTCTTTTGTCCATCAGTTTTAAGATTTCTTCATTCATCCATTTTTTCTTAGCTATTTTGCCTCTCTCCGGAAATACCTCATTGCTAGTTTGATGAATGG
>JACEFZ010027845.1:447500-449290 GCA_014155875.1 Cepaea nemoralis | reverse complement strand
TGGTGGTGCTCGTGTGGGCAAGGACTCGAGTTCATGGCCAGTGTGCCTTGGAAAATACAACATCGGTCGCATGAATGAAATGGGCAAAGGCTGCTGGAGCATTGCACCAGTAATGACCTATGTATTACAAACTCCTCTTTTAAAACAAAAGAGATGCTTAAGGTCACATGGAAACATCCAAGATCCGGCCATTGGCACCAGCTGGACTTCATCATCCCACGGAGACAACATCTGAACCATATATATCATTGACTCGAAGTTACCACAGTGCTGACTGTGATACGGATCACTCTTTGGTTGTTGCAAGGGTTAGACTGAGACCAAAGAGAATCTACACAGCTAAACACAAATCTAGCCCCAGGATTAATATTATTAACACTCACGATCCTGACAAGTGCTTTCAGTTTCAACAGCAACTTGAAGACGCTTTCACTGATACACCAGAAAATTGTACAGTAAATGAAAAGTGGGGTCAACTTAAGGAAACTCTTTATAAAACTGCCATAGGGGTTTACGGCACTGTGGATCATAAGAGGCAGTACTGGTTTGCGGCAAACAGCGAGACTCTGCAGCCCTTGATTGATAAGAAGAAGATAGCTCTCTTAAGAAACAAGGAAAGACTAACGCGTAACACTCTGAGTGAGCTAAGGCAAGCTAGGAAGGATGTGCAAAAGGCTGCCAGGCAGTGTGCAAATGATTATTGGATCAAGTTATGTGAGTCCATTCAAATCGCAAGTGATAAGGGAAACATAAGAAGCATGTATGAAGGAATAAAGAAAGCCTGTGGTCCAGTGATCAAAAGAAGTGCACCATTGAAAACCTTGACTGGAGAAATCATCACTGATAAGAAACAGCAGATGGACAGATGGGTAGAGCACTATTTGGAGCTTTACTCAAGTGAGACCAAACTAGCGGATGATGCCCTCAACGCCATAGAGGCTCTACCAACTCTTGACCACCTGGACACACTTCCCACCATAACAGAAGTTAAGTGTGCTATAAATGAACTTGCATCTGGCAAGGCTCCAGGTAAGGATGGGATTCCAATAGAGGTTATCAGGAGTGGGCAAGACACACTCACTCTACAGATCCACCAGCTAATAGAGCTATGCTGGCGAGAAGGACAAGTCCCACAGGATTTCAAAGATTCAAGCATCATAACACTGTACAAGAACAAGGGCGATCGGAGCGACTGCAACAACTATAGGGGTATCTCACTTCTGTGTATTGTTGGAAAAGTATTTGCCAGAATTGTTCTGCGCAGACTTCAAGTCCTAGGAGATCAAGTCTACCCCGAATCACAGTGTGGCTTTCGACAGAACCGGTCTACCATTGATATGATATTCTCATTGCGACAAATGCAAGAAAAATGCCGTGAACAGAATCAACCACTGTTTATTGCCTTCATCGACCTCACAAAGGCATTTGATTTGGTCAGTCGTGAGGGTCTGTTCAAGGCACTAAAGAAGATTGGCTGCCCACCAACTCTTCTGTCCATTGTGGAATCGTACCACACAGGCATGAAGGGTATAATCAAGTTTCATGGTGCAACTTCTGAAGAGTTTGAAATCAAAAATGGAGTTAAGCAAGGTTGTGTACTAGCTCCCACCCTCTTTGGAATATACTTTTCACTTCTACTGAAATATGCCTTTCGTGATCAGGATGGTGGTATATACATTCACTCACGCTCAGATGGCGGCCTCTACAATGCTCAGAGATTGAAGGCCAAGACCAAAATTAGGAGGGTACTGATCAGAGAGTTGCTTTTCGCAGATGATGCTGCAGTTACG
>JACEFZ010027845.1:330000-442500 GCA_014155875.1 Cepaea nemoralis | reverse complement strand
GGAAAAGTGAGAGAAAAAATCATGGAAAGTTGAACGAGTGACAAAAAATACGAAAAGAGTTATGGAGAAACAGCAAAACATTGTTCAATTGCTGCCGAGATTCCATTACAATTGCTGTTAACCAGACACTCTTCTTTTATTCATGGCCTTGTTAACTTTGTTTTATATCGCAGGGGACTCAATTTGTTAGTGGCTCTGCAAGTCAGAGTTAACTCCTCTTTGTGACGTCACCGGAAGACAGGAAATTGGGCCATAAATAAAATGGCGACGCTGTCGGCCGTTTTTCTGTTTCTACTGGTGTTGTTTGGAGAAAATCCCTGCTTCCCCGTGATTGCTTCGTTATGCTTTCTTTTGTCAGCGTGTTGTATTGTTGAGGATTATTTTAACTACATCTCCGCGCGTATTTCTCATTTGTTAAAGCAATGTAACCATTCAAAAACTGGCGTCAGTGACGCAACAATTCCTGGTCGCTGCACTCAACTCCGCCATGTTAATAATTTCTTTCGTTGTTGTCATGGTTACAGCTTATCTAGAAACGTAAAAAATGCAATACTCTGTGAGCTGGTAATTTAATAATGCTTTGTGTTAATATTTCTTGATGATTATCCGCCATTCCTTCACGACAGATTTCAGAAGCATACTTTCGAAACACACAACCGCTATAAAACAAGATATTCTGTTATGAGAGATATAAATTATGGAAACTCATTGAAAATAAAGAATGTATTTTCTGTGCATTTTTCCCATTCCCTCCGCTGTATTCGTTTTTATCCTTCTTGTTATTCAGATAATTTTGATTTAGTTTGTATGCTACAATGATCACGGATAACTAAGGACATGCATCAATCTCTTGCCACACATCAGAAAAGACGATTCTTACATATTTTCTTAACTCTATACGACCGGTTCGATCCATATATGATTACACTAGAATCACACAAGCCATAAATATTCTGTTGTTTATTGCTTTCCTTCTTCTGAAATATTATCTGGACAAAACATGTGATGACTATTCTTGATTTCCTAAGTTTATTATTTGCCAGAGCTTAGTCCCTATAGCCTACTCTTTATGATTCCCAGCTTCAAGAAGAATTTCAGTGTGCACGAGCCACACAGGTCCTGCTAATTTTTCGCCCGTATCAGAGAAGCCAAATGGTCCTATTCACTACAGTAGAATCAATAACAACGACAAAAGACCCCTTAACACGGCTTAAGGCGCATTGGGCATACGGTGTTAGGCCCTTATTTGTATAGATCAGTCTATGTTTCTGTCCTCTATTTATATCTCTACCGGTTCTATGGCGAAAGGTTTACAGGGGCAATTGGTAATTCCGCATACCGTATTTGGCAACAAAAAGCCTTGCTTTGGTTTTCAAACAATGTTATGAGTGGTAAGGTTTCTAGGTTCATGATATGCTACAACTTGTTTTTAAAAAACATTTAAGTTCAAACGCTCACATTTGCTTCTTTAGTGACTGCGAAATAGGGCTGTCATTTTAAGTTTCCTGGGATGCATAATGTGGTAGTTTGCCATGTCTTTGTCAAGTATTATATGTAATCATTGTCGTGTGCCATACAAATAAGCGTTGATGGTTATGTTTCGCCATCTCATGCGATCACCAGAGTCGTGGATCAGTTCTGTCTTTTTTTCTCGATTATGCCGTGTGGCAAAGTAAATGGAAAACTAACTTCTTTACAGATGACTTGAAAATCATGCTTCGCCAATAATTGAAGATCAGAAAGAGATAATGCTGGAGAGGCAAGCAAATATGAGGGAAAGGGCACAGTTTCTAAAGGGCACACGAGAATCAAAGAAGCTTGCTTTTGTACAACTGAAATATGACCCGAAGTTCAAATATCAGTTGTATGTACTTAACATTATATTGTGAACACTCGTTGACAATCAGCGTGCGATTAGAACATCGAATTAAGGTATATATATAACAAATATAAGCATAGCCAAGGTATAAGTTGCTAAAAGCCTTGCTCATGCCATGCACAAATATCAGCACTTGAAGGGATGCTTGCTGTTGGTAAACTGGTGTTGTCAAGAAACATGATCACCCGCGTAAGACACTTGATGATAATGATTTAAAATGTATTTTAGGGTAGTCTGTTTATCAAGTTCAGAATTGAACATCGGTCTGTAAAATAAATCAAGGTATGCTACAACTGGCATTTCCAACACTTTGTTTCTCGCCATTGTTGTACACTGAGGGACTGCTGTTCCTTTAACTCTTGGTATTATCTTCTGACTTGTATCGGTTTCTGCCACTTGCTATCTGCCTTCGATTTTCCCCTCCACAATGATTGTAAAGCTATATCTCATATCTTTAGATGAAGCTACAATATTTGACGTGCCCACTTGTAGTTAGTTCTACCAGCAGTCTGTTTATCCAGTTTGCCTGATTTTCCAGCTTGACTATTTTTCAAGCTTGCCTGTGTTTCCAGTTTTCCTGATTTTCCAGTTTGCCTAATTTTCAGCTTGCCTTTTTTTCCAGGTTGCCAGTTTTGCCAGGTTGTTTGTTTTCGTTGCCATGAAGAATGATATAAGAACAGGTCATTCTTCATGGCAACGAAAACAAACAACCTGGAAAAACTGGCAACCTGGAAAAAAAGGCAAGCTGAAAATTAGGCAAACTGGAAATTCAGGAAAACTGGAAACACAGGCAAGCTTGAAAAACAGTCAAGCTGGAAAATCAGGCAAACTGGATAAACAGACTGCTGGTAGAACTAACTACAAGTGGGCACGTCAAATATTGTAGCCTCATCTAAAGATATGAGATATAGCTTTACAATCATTGTGGAGGGGAAAATCGAAGGCAGATAGCAAGTGGCAGAAACCGATACAAGTCAGAAGATAATACCAAGAGTTAAAGGAACAGCAGTCCCTCAGTGTACAACAATGGCGAGAAACAAAGTGTTGGAAATGCCAGTTGTAGCATACCTTCTTTGTGGAGACGACACTTGATTTATTTTACAGACCGATGTTCAATTCTGAACTTGATAGACAGACTACCCTAAAATACATTTTAAATCATTATCATCAAGTGTCTTACGCGGGTGATCATGTTTCTTGACAACACCAGTTGACCAACAGCAAGCATCCCTTCAAGTGCTGATATTTGTGCATGGCATGAGCAAGGCTTTTAGCAACTTATACCTTGGCTATGCTTATATCTGTTGTCTTTAACATCACTAGTTGTTCAATATGTTTCATTTGGAAGCCGGGATTTTGCAACATGGCAATTTGAAAATTATTTTTTTTTTAATAATTTTTTTGGGTTAGTTGGTTTATTGTTTGGTTGGCTGGTTTATTTGCTGGTGGATTGATTCATTTGTTGGCTGTCTCGTGTATTGCTTGGCTGGTTGTTAGGTTGGCTGATTTATTGGTTGATTGGATGGTTTAATGGCTGGTTTAGTTGGCTGTTTGGTTTATTGATTGACTGGTTTGTTGGTTGGTTAGTTAGTTTATTGGTGTGTTGTTTGGTTTATTGATTGATTGGATTGTTGGTTCAATGGTTCGTTTCTTGATGTGTTGGTTGGTTGGTTTATTGACTGATTGGATTGTTGGTTGGTTAGTTCATTCCTTGATGTGTTGGTTGGTTGGTTGGTCTGTTGGTTGGTTGGTTGGTTGGTTAGTTGGTTGGTTGGTTCATTGGTTGATTTGATTGTTGATTGGTTAGTTAGTTTATTGATGTGTTGGTTGGTTGGTTGGTTGGTTGGTTTATTGATTGAATTTTTATATTGGTTGGTTAGTTATTTTATTGGTGTGTTGGTTGGTTGATTGCTTGTTTTGTTGGTTGGTTAGTTCGTGTTAACTGCTTGGTTGGTTTAGTGATTGTGTATTGTATGGTTAGTTACTTTATTGATGTGTTAGTTGGTTGCTTGGTTGCTTGGTTGCTTGGTTGCTTGGTTGTTTGGTTGTTTTGTTGGTTGGTTGGTTGTTTGGTTGGTTGGTTGTTTGGTTGATTGGTTGGTTGGTTGGTTGGTTGGTTGGTTGGTTGGTTGGTTGGCTCATTTACTGCTTGGCTAGTAGGTTTATAGGTTTGTTTACTAGTTGCTTTCTTGGTTGTGAATCCTCGGGACGACTGAGTCCGAAGCATTGGTCTTCAGGCTAGATAAGTCCATGGATGGGACGCAGAGGTGTTTCCAAGGCACCAGGGCCGGGTTATATACTGGCCAAGACCTATTGACGCGTCCTCGCCGAGCGTCCTGGGCAACAGGTCCCTTCGGGGTCCTGGCTGAAGTCAATAGGATCGCCGATTCCTCCGAAGTCGGAGAGTGTCTGCCTGTATGGCGAGGAACCACCAGTCTGCACACCAATAAGCCAGACATGGGACAACGGATACTCACGCAAACCTCAGGTGCCTGTATGACATCACACTGATGTTGGACAACAGGAATGCCTTCATCCGACATACAGGACTTTGCGTTGGAGCTCAAGCCAACGAACACAAGCAAGCAAGCAAGTCCATGGATAGAGCTTGCATTTACCGGAATCAGGCAGGTGTAGGCACAGTGTTCTCCCTCTCAAATAAAACTCAGCAACCTACGCTGGTATTGAATGGAAAAATATTGCGCCATGAAGAAAATCCAAACTATCTAGGAGTCACCTTTGATCGTCGCCTGACATGGAAGACAGAGGTTGAGAAAAATCGAACTAGAGCAAGGCAAAGAATGGCATCATGAAAAAGCTTGCTGGTACAACGTGGGGACAGATGAGAAAGTTCTCAAGAAGTTATATACTGGACGGGTGAGACCAGTACTGGAATATGGCATTGCAGCTTGGGCAACAGCAGCTAAGTCAAACTTTAACAAAATAAGTAGAATCCAAAACCAAGGAATGCGAATCATAACTGGAAGCCTGAAGACAACGCCTATTAATGAACTAGAAAAGATCACTTGTTTACAACCAATGCAGGATAGAAGAGATAGCAGAGCCCAGCAACAAGCAGAAAAATTTAGAAGATTGACAGACCACCCTATGTATAGCAGGTGTAATGGTTTTGGAAAGGGAAGACTGAAGCGTAGCAACTTTGTAGAAACTGCAAAACGAAAGATTAGGGCAGATCCCATACTTAACATATCAACAGTCAAACCCATTTACAATGCACACAACTTCCCAGCTTGGCCCGAGATGATAGAAAACATTCCTGGTATTGAGAAAAAGAACACTCAGAATGAAACCGAAAGAAGAAAAATAACTCTAAATTACATAAAAGAACATTACCCAAGCAGCAATTGGACCCATGCATATACAGATGGATCCGCCAAAAAATGGAGGAGGAGGAATTCCCCTAAATTTAAAAAATGGAGTGAAAAAAACACAGTCAGTGGCAACTGGAAAATTCTCAAGTAACTTCACAGCGGAGGTAGAGGCTTTGAAAACTGCAGCAGAAATGCTCTTGATGGAGGAAAATAAAGAGAAACAAATAGCTATCTTCACAGATGCAAAGTCAGCTGTCTCAATACTGAAGAGCAAAAACAGCAAAGAACTAGCTGACCTAAGAGCAGCACTCCATGGTCTGTGCCAGAAATCCAAAACAGTTGTAATACAGTGGATCCCATCACATTGCAGTATACCTGGAAATGAAGAGGCTGACAGACTAGCAAAAGAGGGTGGACGACTACCACAGCCTGACATAGACATAACCTATAATGAGGCAAAGAGGTTTATAAAAAGCACATATAGAGCCAAACGGGAATCAGAGCATCCAAGTCACGAAAAGGATGATGCATATAACAAACTCGACCGAAGAGAACAAGTAGCAATCTTCAGACTCCGCACAGGACATAACAGGCTGAAATACCACTTGTTCAATAAACTAAAGATAGGAGATACCGATGAATGCAATTGTGGAACTGGTAAAATGACAGCTAAACATTTGCTGCAAGAGTGCCCAATATATGCAGAACAGAGAAAGATATTTTGGCCCACACCTGCTTCATTTGAGGACACGCTCTATGGAGATATCAACAAGCTCAAGTTGACTGCAGCTTACTTTAACTACATTCAGGTTCACATTTAAAGGTGCATGAAGAAGTATTTAAACTGCCACACTTCATACCACAGGCATGTCGGTTACACAAGCCTCCCAGAGGCATGAAATGGAATATTGCTTGGATAGCAAATCCATTACGTGAAAAGTCCGAATCGAAAGCTCACTGTATGGGCTTCATAAAAGGTGGAAAAAGTGTCCTAGTGGCACAGAATGGAATATTGCTCGGATAGCAAATCCATTACGTGGAAAGTCCGAATCGAAAGCTCACTATGTGGATGTCATCTACAGACTGCATACTTCTGGTTTCCGGAAGAACAGCCTATGGTGAACGGAAGGCCCAATATACGGAAGTGAGGCTAAGCAGCCATGTGCAGGACGTGACGATTCCTTGGGTGAGCCCAGTACCAGAGCGCTGTGTGTTGGCTCTGCAATTATGGAAGCCTCCTTGGATGGCGGGGAATGCCCATGGTCTGCCCCTGCCTTCCCTTGAGGGCTGACCAGCATGCTTTTGGCTGTTCTATATGGGCCAGCTGGGATGGGAGATAACACCACAACAGTGAGAGTCTAACATCCTAAGAAACCCCCGGGAAGGTTAACCCTGTCAACAAATGCCCTTAGAAGTCGGATGTGTCGGCCTAACGGCGCAAGAACGCAGCTCTGCTATAAACAGGCACAACGCAATCACGTCCGGAAAAAAAAAACTCCGGATGAACGCAGAAGAAGAAGAAGGCTGGTGTAGAGACCTTTCTTCCGACGTTTCTTTATAATGTTAATGGATGTAATGAATGAATGGTAGAATTTAACAGACATAATTTAAAGTACTCGTATGTAGTGACGACAAATTAAGATGTCTGAAAATGTATCTCACGAAACTTGTTCCCATCCATCACTTTTTATGTGTGGGTTCATCATAAAGTCTGACATCCATTCATAAATAAGGACCTCACACTGGTCTCAGACCGTGCTATTGCCATCTCTCATGTAAAGAAAACAGCGTCTCCAAAGAGTGTCACACTTTTCACAAGATTGCATTTATAAGGATCTCTGTACAGGCTCTTGGTATATGTTGTTAGGCTTTTATTGTCAGGGCTACTGTTCAGATACAGCAACTGAGATGAAGAAATAGCCAACTCGGCACAAATGTACCGTCTCAAATGGAACTGCATTGTAACGTCCCATTCTTGTCTCACACCAGAGAAACGGTAAGACGTGCAAGACTTGTGCTGAACTTCACAGTTGCGTAAAACAACAGAGTCCAGGTGTCTGATTTAACAATAACCACAAACAGACAATGCCACATATATTGAAAGGCAGCAGATCAAATGGCTGGACCATCTTGTTAGAATGCAACACCATCAACCACCAGCAGTGGCGATACATCAAAGGCGATCTGCTACGAGAGCAAGAGGACGCCCGAGAAGACAATGGATTGACATCAAAGACATTGTATAATCACACGGAATGAAATTATCCAGTACTACTAATCTGGGCGGTCTCCCTGGCCTAGGCGTTAACGTCTTTCTCCGTAATCCCTTATATCCACGTGAATAACGTAACCTGCGCGAGAATCGATAGCGGTTTTCGCTGTGTTGGTAGCTTAGGGGTATGTGAGCCGGTCGCTCAGAAAGCTATGACAAACTACTGAGCGTAATCTTGTAAGAAATCAACAACCAGCTGAAAGATGCTGATGTTGACAGCGATGTCCTGTAAAGAATATGCGAATTTAAAAAAAAAAAAACTAATCTTGCTCTTGAGCGTCATCTCTCCACGGCGTTCGACAACAATAATGGAAGACGATGTTGCTTCTGTTAGCTCACTTTTAACTCAACTGTAGTCCACTTTTTGACCTATTTTTCTATGTGGGATACTTTTCCTTATTACCGGTGTCCCTAGCCATCAGTCTAACCCACTCCGACTTCTGAGGTACTTGTAATTTACGTCCCAAGTCAAGGACGAAAAGTTAAAATTTTAGTCCAACTGACCGGTGTAGGGGTTGAATCCGATGCCTCGCCATCAGCACAACGGAAGTTTTAGAGCGAGCGCTTTCATCCATTTGGCTATGCTGATTTCCAGTGGAGGTGGGGGAAAATGATGATGATGATGATGATGATGATGGTGATGATGGTGATGATGATGATGATGATGATGATGATGATGATGATGATGATGATGATGATGATGATGATGATGATGATGATGATGATGATGATGATGATGATGATGATGATGATGATGATGACCAGCAACAACAAGACGTTAAGATGGAGAGAGTGTGTCGCAGCTTTACAAGACAGGAGAACAATGATGCTCGTTGTTAATTTGCCTTCTCGCGGGTGGGAAACAGGAGGAATTAAAGTCGTCAGCGTGCACCGCCATTTTGATTTATGAGAGCCGTGTCATATTTCTTACAGAAAATATAAATTTCTATGTCATTTCTCATCTCAGCGACCACGACTGTTCTGACATGACGTCCCTCTTTCATATTTCATCCCAGTTCCCTTCGTCACACACTCCCCCCTTCACTTAACCTAACAACCCGAGAGAGTTCCAGAAATGAACGGTGCCTCGAACAACTGCGGAGAAGTTCTGTACGGGGAGTGGATCGGCGGATGATGAAATGGATGCGCGGATGACACCCTGGCCAAGTCGGGAGCTAAGAACGATCAGACCGTAAGCTCATTTGACTCCACCACGCCTCCCTCTTGATCCTCATGTCTTGTCTTCTTCAGGATCTGTCATTTTCTGTCGGCCAGGGGAATGTTCCCGTTGCAGTCTTTCTCGCATCTTGTCTAGTAGCTCGCCAACGTTATTGAACCTTTGGTGACGTTGCCGAGAGGCGAGCGTGTCAGCTACTGCGCTACCGCGGCTCCCGTTGTTAGCGTATAGTCAAGTAAGTCAAAGACCAGTGTACAAACATTACGTCGTAATGGATATATGGTGGTCATCCAATATTTTATAGACCAATGGGCAGCACAGAGAAGATGTAGACATTATCTCGCCGGCCGCCTTAACCCTCCAAGATATTTCCTTGTACCCATTTTAGATTGGATCCACTGGGGAGTCCAGGTCAATTTAAAAACTTTTTTTTTAAAAATCGGCTGGACACGGATTCCAACCCATGACAATTGTGCAGGCAGACAATCGTCTAGCCACTTCAACATCTTGACTCCCTATTAAATGTATGGCTTGTGAATATTATATAGAGGAGAGATGTTTGCCATCTCACCTACCCGTGAGCAATCATTGCTCTCTCTCTCTCTCTCTCTCTCTCTCTCTCTCTCTCTCTCTCTCTCTCTCTCTCTATCTCTCTCTCTCTCTCTCTCTCTTTCTCTCTATCTATCTCTTTCCGTCTGTCTCTCTCTATCACCATCTTTCTCTCTATCTTCTCTCTCTCTCTCTCTCTTCCTTTCTTACCCTCTTCCTCCGCACTCTGTTACCTCTTTTCTCATCTCTCATTTGTTCTCTCCTACCCCTCTAACTACCATATATCACTCCCCCCCTCTCTCTCTCTCTCTCTCTCTCTCTCTCTCTCTCTCTCTCTCTCTCTCTCTCTCTCTCTCTCTCCCTCTCTCTCGCTAACCCCATTAGCTTTTTTTTAAACAAGTGTGTAACACTGTGTCTTTGTCTCTTCTACTTGGCAATAGAACCGCCATACCCTCAACATACCTTCAACATACCCTCAACATACCCTCAGCATACCCTCCAACAGTGAGTGTATCTGTTTTGCTGGTGTATTCCCCATGATAATATTTCTCGTTTATGTTTTATTCTTCATTATTTTTCTATTTGAATGTCTATGTAGAACTTCTTGCATATTCCGCGTGTCTCCTTATCTCGCATTCAAGCCTACAGCTTTGCACTCCCGATTACACACAGAGAAAAGTTTCGACATCAAGGAAAAGGTTAAAGGGATTCTTCTCACATCATTAGCTTATCGGGTATATGGTGCAGACCACATAATTTTAGGCCACTTGGTACTCGAAGGAGTACTCGAGGAGTGGCTGGCCGAGTAGCTAGAATGCCGGATTCTCCTTCGGGAGACCCAGGTTCGAATCCTCGTTAAAGTGTAGAGTTTTTTTTTGTTTTGTTTTTTTTCTTCTGTCGGGGGCAAAAAGAAAACTCTAACCTGCACAGTTTGCGGCGACTGCACCTCCCAAGCGGCCTTAATTCCCCAGGCTAAAGACCCCCTGCCATACACAGCAAGGTACTATATTGGCAGTAAATGACAGTGACAGTTAAATGACAGGTATTCGAAGGGTGAAAGGTTAATATCACGACTTGAGTTCACGGGGAATTCCTTCAACCCTGTTTATGCTGAGTCGACCTTGAAGCCAATGTCAATTATACAATCCCAGTCTGGGAGGTAATTCGAGCACATGACTATGACTACCTGGCCGGTAGGTAAGTCAGCTAACTGCCGCGCTCTCCCGGCTTCTGGAACCAACTGTAACAACTGGAACATATTCTGGAAAAAAGAGATAGGAAAAGACAGTGAGAGAAGATTATTTACAGCCGTTATAATTACATGCCGGCTTCCTGGCCTAGGGGTTAGCGACTTTTCTCCGTAATCTCGTATACTCTCGTAAGTAACGTGACGACGGTGAGAATCAGTAGTTGTTCGAATCTCGTTGGTAACTTACGGGGTATGTGAGCCGGCCGCTCAGAAAGCAATGGCAAACTACTGAGCGTAATCTTGCCAAGAAATCAACAATCAGCTGAAAGATGCTGATGTTGACAGCAATGTCCTGTAAAGGATATGCAAACAATTTATAATTACATCGTGAAAACTTCTGGCATGGAGAAACAACAGTGGGACATACAGATTATGGGCCAATGAGTCAACTAAACAAAGGCTGTGGAGTTTATACAAGGTACAACATTGCAGATATATAGTCAGTTTCAGGCGAAAAAAAGAAGTTGAATTTGCATCAGAAAATATCAGCACAAGCGTTTATACATTGTGTTGGAGATTGCCAGATGTGGAGCAACATCTTCGCCCATGATGATGATGATAATGATGATGATGATGATGATGATGATGGTGATGATGATGATGGTGATGGTGATGGTGATGGTGATGGTGATGGTCATCCTGATGAATGATGGATGGTGATGGTGATGGTGGTGATGATGATGATGATGATGATGATGATGATGATGATGATGATGATGATGATGATGATGATGATGATGATGATGATGATGATGACAAAGACAAAAGTGTGTTAATTGAACACTTGGCTGATACTGCATGAGTTAAGAACAGCATACCACATGAATATGTACAAATAATTGCTCAGTACAACGCGGAGTAAGAACACACACAACCTATTTCTTCTACTTTATTTCTGTTTCCTGTTTGTTTTTATTATTGCTTTTATTTTTTGTTTGTTAACGTAACTGTTAATAGCCTCTTCGACTACCCCCCCCCCCCCCCCCCACTCCCTTCTTACGCAGCGTTTCCTCCATCTCAATTGCACTGGTTTCCACACTACCTCCCCAACCAACCCAATCGCAATAGCTCGCTTACCGTTCCTCCTCATTTTCTTGTCTTACTAACAAGTTTGCCCTCGCTCTACGCCCTCATCTGTCATGCTCGCCTTCCCGACATGAAAATTCATGATCGTCAGCCCCGACCGGCTCCCTCCTGGCACAGCCTCTCAACCATTCCTCCAGTCTTGGAACTCTTCGGCTAGTGACTTTGTTTTTTCTCGTGCGTCCGCTGGAAGATCCCTTCGAACTATTTGGTGTCTCTTATTTTTCACAGTGAGCCGTTTTAGGCCGTAGGTAGTAATTTGGTTAAGTTATCACAGGTTTTACTGTTTGATATCAATGTGCCGTGAGGTTGTGTCAGAGAGTGTTAACTCAGGCGTGATTTCACGTTATTGTTTTATGTTATTGATAACAAGATAATCGTCAGTACAAGTCAATATTGTCATTTCTATTACGTGGTATTATTTTATCATGCGTTGTCTAAAAAGTGGTGCAGTAGATAGGGCGCTGGCCTGCCGGTATAGAAGTAACGTGTTCGAATTCCCCACAATCCTGAGATTTTCTTTAATTGATCTGGGATTCCTAGGTCCGCTCAGCCTAAAACTGGTACTATGAAATGTTGTGGGAAGTAAAAGCGTCCGCCGTGTTATTGGCCACATCAGACATCAAGTGTCAGTTGGTCTCTGAAGTTATGGGGCTAGTAATATTTCCCCAACATTCTTAAGGTATGGGAATTTAACTTTTACATATGTATTAATTTACTTCAGAAAACAATGGTAATCTACTGAACGTAAACATGCCAATAAATTAAAAACAGCAACAAATTGATGTGGTTGACTGCGTCGTCCTGTAGAGAATATGCAACTAACTTAGTCATATATGACTGAGCTATCGTATGACAGTAGACGATACTACCTGCTTTCTGTTAGCACCGAATGTTGGGCGGCGCTTACCAACCCCGATACCCCACATTGTACCTACGGCTTCGGGCGGAGTGGTGCAATTGGGAGGGTAAACGCCCTACCCTAGTGAGAGGAAATGAAACGTAAAGACTAAGTGTCGTGGGAGGGCTAGACAAACCCCTAGGCCTTGGTTGGCAAATGGTCTAGGGTGGAAGCTCCCACAGGCAAACAGTTAGAGTATTGCTCTGCTGATCCGGCATCTTCTAAAGCTTGTCTTGTTCCAGGCATATTGGTGTCACATTTCCTCTGGAGTAAACAAGACAAGCCGAGATAGAGATCATGCTGCATGGGCACCACATGGTCTCTAAATTCAGCCCAGGCTTTGTGTTATGGAGAGGTATAACTCCATTTGACAAACTATCTCCTGTCAAGACGACAAGGTGCCGGTCATATATATATATATACCTACAAAAATTGGATGTTTAAGAGCAATTAGCTTTCTCATTGCAACGTACGCCTGTGAGACCTGGACACTTATTAAACAAGCTGACCAGCGCATGCATGTCTTTGAATATAAATGGTATAGACGATTTCTAAGAATATCTTGGATACTGAAAAGAACTCATGCATCCATAGGACAAAATTTAAATACTAAAGAACGTTGGCTACTAAAGACGATAAAACAAAGAAAATTGAAATATTTTTTGTCACTTGAAACGTCATGAAAGTTTGGAGAAAACAATAACGGAGGTGCATATTCCCGGGAAGAGAGGAAGAGGAAGGTAGACAAGAGAGAACATGGGTGCAGGATGTGGCAGATGCTATCCAGATTGGTGTATCGGACGCGGGACCGAGAATTTTTCCAGAAGATTGTTACGAGACATGATTGCGTCACCCTAATACTGTTTGAATTCATCTTACGCTTAAGTGACGAATTAATCATCGAAAAACGAGAAGTAGATTGTGAGCTTTACTAGTGCACGATTACAAGAAACAAAATGGATGTTGCGGCCAAAGCCTTCGTCAGCACAGAAGAAACAAACAAAAACAGACAAACAAATATACGAAAGACACTACATGAAAATATTAAGGTTACTTATCTTCCTTGCTTGAGCGGCTATCCGCGGGTGGAATTAACCGGTTGTGTGGTTAAGAGGTTCAACTGACTAAAGGTCAATAAAGCCAGAAGTTCGGGGATTGGCTAAGCCAACCGGTGAGGTAATACACGCTGGGGGAGGGGGGATGGGGTGCGCCCATGAGAGCTTAAGTGGTGCATGTTGAACGATTTAGGTTATTTATATATTATGAAGGTACATGCCACACGTTCAGTGGGTGATCCAAGTTGTTGCACGTGCTTTAAATTCTGAAGCGATAGGACACGATTCCTGTCGTCTAAATTCCAAATCCGGTTAATTGTTTACCCTATATTGAGAGAGTACAATGTTATATATACTAATGCGATATTTGTATAAACTATTGGAAACTCCGTATGACAATTCATATAGCATGAGAAATACTTTAATATAAATATAAAAATGAAATAGATATTAGAGAATGCTCAACTTGCACGATTCGAACCCATCTTCCCGACGTGACTACATCGCATGACTGTAGAAACACCTGTGCTTAGAAACACGGCCAATTTGTACAGGGATATCTAACTGGCTGTGCGTAGGAATCCATTTGTTCGCATCTGTATAATCGTATTCTATCTGATCCTGTTTGGACAACAGTCACCTTCAAATGAATATCTTATAAGGGTAAAACCGTGGGCAGCCGCTATTTGTGGCTGACTCAGTAATATGATTATTAATCTGAGCCAGGGTGGGCCCTAATATATCTTCTCTTTGAGGTTGAACAGCGTAGGGGTAAAGGTATAATCGAAATCGAGACCTTTTCGAGATGTTTATGTTAAACTTGGCATGGAAATTATTTAACCTAGCTCAATAGTTTAAAACATGTACTGTATGCAATGGACGTAAGCCTTGATTTATCTTGTAGAAAGCTATGGCAATCTACGGAACGCAAACTTGGCCATAAAATCAAACTGAGGTTGATCACAAAGTCATGCAAAGTAGTCCAAAAATATGTGTTTCTATACTGCAACTATAGCGTTTAACTTTAGTGGCTATGTGACCGAATTAATAGAATGGCCGTAGATTCGCTTCGACTAGCGCGGTTGTGACATTATTGCCGTATTTTTTCTGTTTGGGGCTGGAGAGATGAAGATGAAGAGAACTGGGCACCTCACTTGATAATATTTGATTTACAGTTGGTGAAATCCTTATATTTGTCCTTTGCCATTTTGAAATCCTTTTCAGGTTTTGTTTAAACTTTCGTGCAAACCGTCATATGGTCAATAGTTTAAACTTACAAGCAAAACTAGATAAGGTAAATAGTTTAAACTTATAAGTAAAACTACATGAGGTAAATAGTTTATACTCACAAATAAGTAAAACTACTTGAGGTAAATAGTTTATACTTACAAGCAAAACTACTTGAGGTAAATAGTTTAAACTCACAAACAAGCACAACTACATCAGGTAAATAGTTTAAACTTACAAGCAAGCAAAACTACAAGTTTACATAGTTTAAACTTCAAGCAAAACTACATAAGGTAAATAGTTTAAACTTTCAAACCAGCAACACTACATCAGGTAAATAGTTTAAACTAGAAACAAAACTAACAACAGTATATAGTTTAGATTACTTAGAACATTAAGACATTATCTGCGAGACGTACTCCCAATACAGTAGTTACATAACAGGCGCAGCTTCCAGTCGTTGTATATAACCCATTTGCTTGGCAGCATCTTGAAGATTAACTAATTAAGTGGGATGATAAATCGTCTTATTCAAACTTCCCGTAACTGTCATTGGGCGATAAAAAGTCTTATTCAAACTTCCCGTAACTGATATGGGCTTAGCAATCAAACTATAGTTAAACTATTATTGCAGTAGTTTCCCCCATGCAACCCCCTTTAATTTGATATATAACATGCCTGCCACCATATTAACAACTTAAGTCAGTGTGACGCACCCCTACTTCCAATTTTTCGCCATCCATTTTTGTTTGGTTCAAACTTACTTTTGTTTGGCACTACATCTGTTACTCCCCGAACCAGGAATCTGTAATCGATCTGTAATGTGCTAGAAATCTGGTGGAACAAGCCAGCTTAGTCCTCACTCTAGCGGACGACGAACGTTGGTATCGAACCCTCGTCCCTTCGTACTCATGACATCAGTGTAGCTCTCTAGCAACTGCACGAAATCGCCTTTATTTTGAAGATAGCGTGTGTAATAATGAAGCATTTAAATATTGAGCACAACCCACTACTGGCAACGCTGATCGTATTCTGGTATAAACCTAAGGCCTATCCACGTCAATATGGAAGCACTATGAAACATTTTAATTTGAAGACAACGTGTGTAATAATGAAGCATTTGAATTTGAAGATAGCGTGTGTAATAAAGAAGCATTTGAATTTGAAGATACAATGTGTTTGCATTTTGTTTAGCGTCCGCTCGCTTTGAATTCAAGCATAGTCCAAACACGTGTTACTACTTCTGGTGCACTGGGATGTTTGCGTGTGGATTAGCATTCTCTGTTACCAGTGTCCTTCGCTAACAGGATAACCCACTCCGACTTCTGAGGTACTTGTAATTTATGTCCCCAAGTGAAGGACAAGAAGTCAACATTTTAATTCAGCTGACCAGTGTAGGTGTTGAACCCGCTACCTTAGCATCAGCACACTGGAAGTTTGAGAGCGAACGCTCTTATCCATTCTGCCGAGCTAACCTGAACTATTGAATTATGTCATCTTTGAA
This sequence comes from Cepaea nemoralis, assembly GCA_014155875.1. Classification (NCBI taxonomy): domain Eukaryota; kingdom Metazoa; phylum Mollusca; class Gastropoda; order Stylommatophora; family Helicidae; genus Cepaea; species Cepaea nemoralis. Next base: position 426,272 of record JACEFZ010027845.1, on the reverse strand, counting down.
GGCACAGTGTGCACTGATTCAGACGTTACACTTTGGAGACAAATTAAACTTTGAAGACATATAATAGACAAATTAAACTTTGAAGATAGCATGTCTATTTAAAGAGATACCATTTGTAATGAAGAAAACCTTTGAAAATATCGTGTGCATGAAGGAATTAAACTTTTAAGATTCCATGTGTAGTAATGAACTAGCTGAATTTTGAAAATGCTAATTATAGTGTTAAACTTTGGAAATAAAGAAGTTCGACTTTAAGAGAACCAAGTAGCAGCAATTAAAATGGGAAATAAATACGGCAATTATAAACAAATAAAGCTTGGAGTACGACAGGGATGTGTCCTGTCATCGGATCTCTTCTCCCTCTATAGCGAAGTAATAATGAGAGAGATCAAAGAGAAGCCTGGCTTACTAATCGGAGATTTAATATAAACAATATACGCTATGCAGATGACACAGTATTGATTGCGTATAATGCTTCAGATCTACAACAGTTGTTGGATATTGTAGTAACAGAGAGTGCAATGAAAGGACTCTTCTTGAATATCAAGAAAACAGTAACAATGGTAATATGAAAGAAAAAGGTGACACCAAAATGTGAAATAGAAATAGAAAGGAACAATATTAACCAGGTGGATACTTTTAAATACCTAGGGGCATTTATAACATCAGATGGAAGATGCCCAACAGAGATTAAGAGCAGAATAGGACAAGCCAAAGCTGCATTTTGGAAAATGCGGAGTATTCAATGTAATAAATCACTATCATTGAATGTAAGAAAGAGAGTGCTAAAATGCTATATAGAACCTGTATTGCTGTATGGCTGTGAATCTTGGAATGCAAATGAACAAATCAGGAAGAATTTGGAACACAGAGGCTGTGGTTCCTTAAGACGAATGTCGCGAATTCCTTGGACTGCCAAGGTGACTAACAACGACAGCCTGAAAGAGGCTAATGAAACTAGAACATTACATACAACAATAATAAAGAGACCCTTAGCTTTCTTTGGTCATGTGGTGAGGAGAGGCATTGGAGAACATCGTGACAACTGGAAAGATCAGGGTAAGAGAGAGAGAAGCAGACCAAGAGAAATGATTCTGGGTGGATTGAAACGGTGGCGTGGAGGAATATCATCAGCAGAGTTGATCCAGAAAATCAGAGACCGAGATCTGTGGAGAGCCATGAACACTTACCAGGATGTGTGGGTGAGTGAGTGAGTGTGTGTTGATGGATGGGTGGGGAATGTTTATGTGGGTGGGGATATATGTGTGATGTGTGGGTGAGGGATGTGTGTGTGGGTGGGGATTTGAGTGGTGTGTGGGTGGGGGTATGTGCGGGGTGGGTGGGTGAGGGTGTGGGTGGGGATATTGTGTGGTATGTGTGGTTGGGGGATATTGTGTGGTGTGTAGGTGGGGGATGTGTGGTGATATGTGGGTCTGGGATGTGTGGGTGAGGGATATATGTGTGTGGTGCGTGGGTTGGAAATATTGTGTGGTAGAATGTGGGTTAGGGCATGTGTGGGTGGGTGGAGAATGTGTGTGAGTGGATTGGGGATGTATAGGTGGTTATGGAGATGTGTGTGTGTGTGGGTAGGGAGATGTCAGTTGGTGGGGATGTGTGTGTGTGTATGGCTTGGGGATGTGTGAGTGGATGTGTGATGTGTGGGTTGGTGGAGGATGTATGTGCGTGGGTGGGGAATATGTGGTCGATGGAGGTGTGGTTGGGGAATGGATGGTTGGAGGTTTGGGTGGGGAGAGGAATGTGTGGGTGGGGGTTGGGTGGTTGGAGGTGTGGATGGGGAGAGGATGTGTGGGTGGGGTGATGTGGGTTAGGATGTGTATTGGGTGGGCGCGGGATGTGTGGGTTGGTGGGGGATGTTTGTGTGGGTGGCGAGTGTGCTTGGGTTGGGGGAACAGGTGAGGGCAGTGTGTGTGTGGGTGGGGGATGTGCGGGAGGGGTTGGGTCGGTTGTTGGGATATGTATGTGTCCCTGGGTGTGAGTGGGTGGGGGTGTGTGTGTGTGGGTGAGGCAATGTGTAGGTGGGGTGATGTTGGGTAGGTGGGAGATGGGCCTCATAACATGGTAATTTGCCTTGTTTATGTTTACAACATTTATTTCCCAATATTGTTTTCTTCCTAACTGAATATATGATGCTCTTGATAGACGAAAGATGGGTGATTGGAAGGGTCGAATGTAAGAGGCGCCTGCGTGCCCAATTTGTGACCCTTTTACAATAAAGTTGATTTGATGTGATTTGATTTTACGCCAGCTGGCATGACACTTGATGATGATGATGGGACTTTTAAGATATCGCTTCTTATAATGAATAAGTTATGCATTAAAAATACTACGTGTAACGAAGAAGATCAGCTGTGGCGATATCTTGCGTATTTAACAAATTAAACTTTGAAATGAAAGTAAGCACAATGAACATATTAAACTGTTAAGATAGAATGCGAAATGAAGAAGTTAATCTTTAATGAGTCAACGCTAAACTTTGAAAATGCCAGGTGCAATGAATACGCTAAACATGAAAGATACCATGTGCTGAAGAAGTTAAGCTTTGACAATACCTTGTGTAATAAAGAAGATACACTTTGAAGGCACAGTGTGAAGTAAAGAAGATAAACTTTGAATGTTTTTGAATAAAAAAAGATACATTTTTAAGATTACATGTGTTGCAATGAAGATGTTACACTTTGAAGATCCCACTTGTAATTATAAAGTTAAACTATGAAGATAACAGTCTATGGAAGATAACATGTATTATGAAGAAGTTAAACTTTACTCACCGAAGTCATTAATTACCATAACAATTATCCAGCACTAACTCAATTATATAAAGTTATCGCTTTCATAACTGGATATTGACAATTGTGAAGAAAGTTAATGCAGCGTCTAGTGTGCTTTCTCGTTAGCTCTTTTCCTCTCTTGGTTTATCTAACCTTCTTTAACGGTTATGACTGGACTGTTTAACCAAAGGAATAAATTATGTGATTAATCTCAGTGGGTAACATTCGCACGTGTGTTACTGACGCCCATATCGAAAACAATCTGGACATTTTGAGTGAAGCTAAGTCGCAAAGACAAGGTATCACAGACATGAGAAAGAAGCCGTCATCGATGTATGAGAAGACAAACACTAGAACATGTTGTGACAACCGGAAATATTTGTGGAAAGAGAGATAGAGGAAGACAGCGTCAAAAAGTTCTTGGCAGTATTGTTGCCTGGCACGCAAGGGAGTCAACACACGAATTGATCCATGGGGATGCGATTTATGGAAAAAGCATGATAGCCCAGTGCTGTAAAGGCACTGGGTGATGATGAACAGTATGAACGCAATTCGCAATCCCGCATATCGTCTTCGATACACCGCTGTGGGCGATTTGAAATCAGACCGCTTTGCGTTGATTTTTATACAATGGTATTAGTGCTTGTCGTTCAGAAAACGATGGCAAACTACTGAACGTAAACTTGCCGAGAAATCACAAACAGCCTAAAAATGCGTCGGTTAGACTGCAACGTCCTGTAAAGGGTATGGAACATAACTTTTCTTTTAAAGTGTTTAATGTCCGGTTTGTGAAACTAATTCCTTGGTTAGAAATGATCATGTCCTATAGCCCAGTGGTCCTCAACGTGTAGGGCGTGACCCCGAGCGGGTCTAAGTGTGTTTTCAAAGGGGTTGCGACGTTACTGTTTGTTTGTAATTATTTCTACACGAATTTCAATCAGGCAGGTTTTTTAGATTTTTTTATTTCAATATGACTACACAGCATTGAGAGCAATGGTGGTGCAGTGACTAGATTGCTGGCTTGCCAGCCCGGAGGTCCTGTTTTCATGTGCTCATCGAGGCGTGAATTGTTTAACATTGATCCAATCTACAATTGGTTGAGTTGAGTTGAGTCACCACCCAACATAGTAGCACTCGGAACATTACTATGCGTGCTCCATCCTCATCTTCAATAGCCAGCGAAGAGTCCCAATACTAATGATATCAGTAGCAGTCTGACTATGTATAATTTTTTTATGTTGCATATCCCTTACAGGACGTTGCAGTCGACACCAGCATTTTTCAGCTGCTGTTGATGTACTAGGCAAGTTTTACGTTCAGTAGTTTGCCAATGCTTTCTGAACGACCGGCTCGCATACCCCCGTAAGTTACCAGCGCAACACGATCCGCTGCCGAATCTCGCAGCTGCTGTTTTCCCAAATGTAAATTATACGGGATTACGACTAACCCTTGGCCAGGGAGAGCGGCAATATATAGGGTTTCCGGGGGGGGGGGGGGGGGGGGGGGGAGGGAATTAAGATTACTTCAAGATCGCGTTAATACAAGAACCGATTACTTATATTTTTTCCCTCTATACTTTACGGTTCTGTACTTCTCGCCATTCTGAAATTCGTTTTATAACGTAAGGAGATCTCAAATCACGTTTTATAAGATATGTAGACGTTAGACTTGTTCTAGTATGTTTTATTACATTTAGCTTTTATTTTTACGTATATTATGTAGAGTGATTTGGTGGGGGGGGGGAGAATTTATAGAGAGGAATGACATTCTGAACATATGGTGAAGGTGTGCATGGGCCAAAAAATGTTGAGAACCACTGGACTAAGCTATGCTTTATTGTTGTTGTTTATTTCGTTTAATTGTTATGTATAAGACGAATGTTGTAAACACGCCGGGCGGCAAATAAAACCTACCCAAAAAAAAATTTATAATATTGATGATGATAATAATAATAATAATAATACTAATAATAATAATAATAATAATAATAATAATAATAATAATAATAATAATAATAATAATAATAATAATAATAATAGAAACAGTAGACCATTTTACATATCTAGGATCAGAGGTAAATAGAAAATTATCCCTCGATCAGGAAATCAACATCAGGATTGGCAAGGCAGCAACAACAATGAACATGTTAGCAAAAAGAGTCTGGGAGAACAGGAAGCTTACTGCCAAAACAAAAGTCCTCGTCTACCAAGCCTGTGTCCTTAGTACTCTTCTTTATGGCAGTGAAACCTGGACAACTTACTCACACCAAGAGAAGCGTTTAAACAGCTTTCATATGCGGTGTCTGCGAAGAATACTTGGTATTAAGTGGCAAGACAAAATCACAAATACTGAAGTATTGGAAAGATCAGGTTGTGTGACGGTGTATTCCATGCTCAGTCTTCGTAGACTTAGATGGATAGGACTCGTTAGGAGGATGGATGATGGTAGAATACCAAAGGACATCTTTTTTGGTGAATTACAGACGGGTAGAAGATCTCAGGGTCGGCCTCTACTACGATACAAAGATGTGTGTAAGCGGGACATGATTGATACAGGCATTGATAATGCCATTGGGAGCACGTCGCCGCTGAACGTGTTGCATGGAGGGCAACTATCAGAAATGGAATAAAGACAAAGGAGAAAATGATTGCAGATAAAGCACACACAGAGCGTGAGAGACGTAAGATGGTGCAAAATGGTGGAAATGACCATGTTTTCACATGCATTTACTGTGGGCAAACATTTGCAGCAAGAATTGGCCTTACTAGCCACAATCGCCACCGCCATGGATCGTAGTTATTAAGCCTTTTTTAAGCACAATGTACCAAACTATCTTCTGTCAAGACGGAAAGGTGCCAATGAATTAATGAATAATAATAATAATAATAATAATAATAATAATAATAATAATAATAATAAAAATAATAATAATAGCATATGTGATTCTGGCATACACTCTCTCATTTGAATATTTTACGTTGTGACGGAGTTCGTGCACTTTCGAGTGATTCTCCTTGTGTAATATATTCGATGAGACTGACCACCTATGTTAGATAATCGTGTGCAGTGAAAGTTATCCTTTGCAAAGCAAACTAACGAAATAAGAAGAAGACAAACATACTTTCGGGTAATCACAAATAAATAATGATTTGGCAGTCGTGAAGTGACTTCAGTTGTACTATTTTGTCCAGCCTGCGGATCGGTTCATTCGACCTTTGACAAGCATTTTTAGGGCTTGCTTTCCCTAGCTTTCGATTGTCCCTATTCTACCTACAAGGCAATTCTAGACAAGCACTGGTCGTAAGGAAACACCCCTTCACCATTGGGAGCTGAACACGGAGTACCCTGGGTGTAAGTCGCATCCCCCCCCCCACCTATTGACTGTTCTGTTATTCTCATGGCATGGGTCATCATCATCATGTGCCATGCCGACTAAGCCTGAGTGGTCATGGGTCACCACTTTATACAATCACGACAGTCGTGGATGAGGTCTGTGTAGCAGGTTTGTAGCTCTCTTCGTCAGGTCCCCACGCCTTGACCTGTCCATCGGCTTAGCCCTTGGGACAGGGCAGAGCCTCTATCTCCACAAGATGGATACACAGTAGAGGAGGTGGGGGAGGGATGGGCTCTGACCTCGATTGGGATTTAAACATTGACCATCGGATCGGAAGGCAAATGTTCAATTCACAGCGCTACCGCGGCTTCCAAATTATGCTTTAAACTCTTGCATGCTTTGCCGGGGGAGCTTCGGTGGCGAACCTGTGGCCATGAGTTCAATCCACAGCTGGACGAATCAGAAATGTTTCGAATTGACCTGGGCTCCGGGTCGACCCAGCCTAAAATAGGCACCAAAAATATCTTAGGAAGTAAAGGCGACCGGCACGATACTCACATCACCCACTGAGTGTCTGTTGGTCCATACAAACATGGATCTAGCACAGGATGCCCGTTGCGCGTTAAGGCTTGATAAAGGGTCCTTCACTTACTGACTTGACTATTCTCTGCTGGACGTCTTATGTAACAGACCGTTACATTCCTATCCTCCCCAGGACCACGGCTAGATCACGACCCCGCACAGGTCATGCCAAACAAGGCAGTTTAGATGCAGGCCGAATATTCCGTCCTTCAGAAGCTTCGGTCTGGCGATCTCATGTCCCGGGTGTACGTTCCGCTATACAGTTACCCAGCGTGCATAGCATTAAAAGATTTGAACACTTAACGCTAATGATCCGGGCTTTATTCTAGGCATGAAAAAAATGGCTTCAGATGATTCCATCATTCTAGTGACGCCGTTAGATGTTGCCGCTATGAGGGGTGCTCTGGTCTTACTTTATATTCAGCAAGCTCGCGATATTCCGTGATAAATTATGTCCCGTAGACCAACGTTGAAATTCCCGAGCAAGACTGATTAAGTGAGACAGTGTGATAATTAGGAGATCCCTTTGAACACTGGGGGTGGAGTCTGCGGATAATGAAATACTGTACCTAACATGTATGGCAGAGACATGACCAATCCAGGCCCAATCCCCGCTAGCCGTGTGTGCTGTGCTGCTGAATCTTGACCTGGTAATAACCCCAAGAACGTCTCCGTAGATGGGTAGTCCCAATATCGGGCAATATAGTTTGAGGAAGGGGTGGTGAGCTCTGCATCACATAGTCATCATCATCTTCCACTTTCGCCGTCAAGCGTCTGGGGGAGGAATAGTTGGCGCCCGATGGGTGGCACTGGATAGTGTCATTCCGTGTGATTGTAAATTTCTTTGATGTCGTCAATCCATTTTCTTCTTGGGTGAACTCTTGCTCTCGAAGCAGCTCTTCTTTGACGTAAGGCCAGTGCTAGTAGTTGATGTTGTTGCATTCTAACGACATGGCCAAACTATTTTATTTTCTGCTTTTCAATAAATGTAGCACACGGTGTTAATCCCAATGTCTGTCTGATAACATCATTTCTTTTTCGGTCTCGCATAGTTAAGTAGGCAGTTCTCAAGAATCTCATCTCACAGGTGTTGATTTTCCGTAAGTGTAATTTGGATAATGTCCATGTTTGATACTGGTAATATAGGGTGGGTGTGAATATGCCTCGTTCAACAGGCAGATCATTGACACCTTAATGTATGAACTAAAACGTTGATCTCATCTTATAAAATCAAAATATCGGATCGTTCTGTTAGCGATTGTTGAAATTATACCACCTCTCTTGTCAATCATCATCATCATCATCATCATCATCATCATCATCATCATCATCATCATCATCATCATCATCATCATCATCGTCATCATCATCTTCCACTTCTGCCGCCAAGCGTCGTGGGAAGGAATAATTTGCGCTCCAGCGCCCGATGGGCGGCACTGGATAGTGTCATTCTGTGTGATTGTACAATGTCTTTGATGTCGTCAATCCATTTTCTTCTTGGACGTCCTCTTGGTCTCGTCGCAGATGATCTTTGATCTAAGGCCAGTGATGGTAGTTGCTGGTGTTGCATTCTAACGACATGGCCAAACCACTTGATCTTCTGTCTTTCAATAAATGTGGCACAAGGTGTTGATCCCACTGTCTGTCTAATAACAGCATTTCTTACTCGGTCTCGGATTGTTAAGTTGGCAGCTCTCCTCAGGCATCTCATCTCACAGGTGTTGGTTTTGCGAAAGTGTGATTTGGATAAAGTCCAAGTTTGAGATTGATAGCATAGGATTGGTGTGAATATCATGTTTATTATCTGTCGTTTTGCGACAATATGTATATTTGGATCTGTCAATGTGTCATCAAATTGTAGCAGCCACCATGTAGATTCATATTACTTTCACTCCTCGAAGACTACTTAAATTTTGTAGACAATCTGGTAATCATTAAACATTTCTTCGGACAAATCAGCATTGGCCAAATTGGAGACTCGTGACTATTTCGGCTCGCGAATCTGAAGTCTTCCTGTCCGTTTCTGTCCGAGGACGCCATCATGGAAATGCTCTACTTTGGTGACAACGTTCCATATCCATACCGCTCCGGATATCATCAGTTTCAGTGCACTCCATACTCGTCCAAGTACTGATCTACCTCCTTCATGTGCGTACGCCACAAACATGGGTCCGGGAGGAGACGCCTCTGGTTATCTACCACATGGCTTTGGTGGGTACCCGTTCCAACAGATGTCTTCTTCGTGTATGGGATTTTTCCAGAGGCGTCCCGGTAGGATTAAAGGTAAGTAACAGTATCACTATCTCGCATGTCAAATGCATGTTTCCATATGCTTCCATTTACTGTTTCTTCTGTTTAGTGGTCAACACCCAGGTGTATATCCATAAGATCTCCGCACTCTGTAGACCTCTGTTAAACTACCAAGCAATGTTCACACTCTGCAGACCTCTGTCAAACCATAAAGCAATGTTTACACTCTGTAGACTTCTGTCAAACCACCAAGCAATGTTCACACTCTGTAGACCTCTGTCAAACCACCAAGCGATGTTCACACTCTGTAGACCTCTGTCAAACCCACCAAGCAATGTTCACACTCTGTAGACCTCTGTCAAACCACCAAGCAATGTTCACACTCTGTAGACCTCTGTCAACCCACCAAGCAATGTTCACACTCTGTAGACCTCTGTCAAACCACATAGCAATGCTCATACTGTGTAGACCTATGTTGCTAATACCCTCGAGACTCCCGGTTGTCACACTTTTCCAGGCTATCTGGCCTCATTACATGACCATGAAATGACGCCCATCATGTACAGATATGGGAAATAAAATGTCTCTGCACATTGGCCTCATGCAGATTTAACTACCCTCGTCCTCCTCCTCTTCCTCCTCCCCTCCTCCTCCTCTTCCTCCTCCTTCTCCCCCTCCTCCTCCACCTCCTTCTCTTCCTCCTCCTCCTCCTTCTGTTTCTTCTTCTTCTTCTTCTTCTTCTTCTTCTTCTTCTTCTTCTTCTTCTTCTTCTTCTTCTTCTTCTTCTTCTTCTTCTTCTTCTTCTTCTTCTGCTTCTTTTCCTTCTCCCCCTTCTCCTCCTCCTCCTCCTTCTTTTTCTTCATTTTCGCAGCCGCTGTCGTTCCTCTTTTCCATGAGGATGTTTCTCATCAAGTTGTGCCCGAATCTCAGAATTGTTTGTAAGACATTCTAAGCAGATACCATTCCAGGTAATTTTCCATTTTACATCAACATTTTACGCCTGGTTAAATTAGACTTTACTGTCTACTTATTCTGATTTTCAAACACCACTTCAAGTTTAGCTGAGCGCAGCTTGCACTCAGGAAGTCTTGCTTCTGACTATTATCTGAGAAGACGAGGCTTTCGATCTCACAACCCAGGAGACCAAAGGGCATTGTGATATCACTAGAAAGCAATGCGAGGTCAGCAAAGCCGAATGGATCAGAGCGCTCTTGCTTAAACATCCGGTGTGCTGACTCCCGGTAGCGGGCTCAACCCCCACACCGATCAGCTGGACTAAAATGTTGACTTCTCGTCCTTGATTTGTGAATGTAAATAACAAGTACCTCAAAAGTCGGAGTGGGTCCGCCTGATGACGAGAGACACGGAAAATAAGGAAAGCTAATCCGCACACAGAAATCAGTCCAGGGCACTGGAAGTAGTAGCAAGTTTATGGAGTATGCTTCAGCTCAAAGCGAGCGCAACAAATAAACAAGAATGTAATTAATGTTTCTTCAACAATATTCCCTAGTCTTAAGAGTCGAGCGAACACGGTAGTCTCTGAATCAGAGGCAACCACCAAAACGTCTCAGCCACGGTGCCCACTATAAAACGAAATAAGACTACACATTTCAATAGAGCCTTGTATAGACAACCAGATGTTTACCGATTTTTGAGACAATACCTAAAAAGGAGAAACACAGATTAGAAAGAAACAAGCTGTATTATTCAAGAAGGCAGTTCTATTTTCAAGCAGCGGATAGAAAAACACCTAAGGAAAACTCCACACGTTTGTCCAGGCAGCTAGTTGCACAAGAGACTAGCGCAGTGAAAACAGGTCGGTCAGGAATCGATAGCAATCCCTGGTCCATCGGGCGAGACTGATGGGATTAAGTTTGTTCCATTCAAGGAGAGACGGTGTCTGCCCCTGGCAAACGACGCGTCTTTGTGGAAAACGTGACGGAGGCACATGGAAGGTGCCTGGGGTATTATACCATCTGAAGGTCTGGTCTTTGGTCGGAGTCTGTCGGGCAAATGAGATGCATTTTTTGGTGGTTTTGGTAAGATTGTGCTGTAAGAAACTTTGCTGTTTAATTTTTCTCTACACGTTATTTGGGGTCTTAATGATGTTATGGATCGGGTGTTGGCGAGTATGGCGTCCACGGAGGCAGTATCCAGTTGAAATGGCTATTATGACTTTTGCATACAGCTTTGGCATTGTCTGTTTTTTGTGTTTTTTTAATTGCACACAGCTATGATGTCTATTACATACAGCTGTGGAGCTTTTCTATTGTATACAGGTATGGAGGTTTTCTATTGCATCCAGCTGTGGAGGAGATTTGATTACATACAGCTGTGGGGGTTTTCTAATGCACACAGTTCTGGACTTTTCTATTGCACACAGCTCTGGACTTTTCTCTTGCGCACAGCTCTGGACTTTTAAAGAAAGCACACAGCTCTGGACATTTCCATTGCACATAGCTTTGGATTTTTCTATTACACACAGCTCTGGACTTTTCTCTTGCACACAGCTCTGGACTTTTTTTTTATTGCACACAGCTCTGGACTTTTCCACTGCACACAGCTCTGGACTTTTCTATTGCACATAGCTCTGGACTTTTCTATTGCACACAGCTTTGGAATTATCTATTGTACACAGCTCGGGACTTTTCTATTGTACACAGCTCTGGACGTTTCTATTGCACACAGCTCTGGACATTTCTATTGCACACAGCTCTGGACTTTTCTATTGCACACAGCTTTGGAATTCTCTATTGTACACAGCTCGGGGACTTTTCTATTGTACACAGCTCTGGACGTTTCTATTGCACACAGCTCTGGACTTTTCTATTGCACACAGCTCGGGACTTTTCTATTGCACACAGCTCTGGACTTTTCTTTTCCACACAGCTCTGGACTTTTCCTATTGGCACACAGTTCTGGATTTTTCTATTACAACACAGCTCTGGACTTTCTATTGCACACAGCTCGGGAGTTTTCTATTGCACACAGCTCTGGACTTTTATGTTGCACACAGCTCTGGACACAGCTCTATTGCACACAGATCTGGACTTTTCTTTGCACACAGTTCTGAACTTTTCTTTTGCACACATTTCTGAACTTTTCTATTGCACACAGCTCTGGAGTTTTCTATTGCACACAGCTCTGGACTTTTCAACTGCACACAGCTCTGGACTTTTCTATTGCACCCAGCTCTGGACTTTTCTATTGCACACAGCTCTGTACTTTTCTATTGCACCCAGCTCTGGACTTTTCTATTGCACACAGCTCTGGACTTTTTTATTGTACCCAGCTCGGGACTTTTCTATTGTACACAGCTCTGGACGTTTCTATTGCACACGGCTCTGGACTTTTCTATTGCACACAGCTCTGGACTTTCTATTGCACACAGCTCTGGACTTTTCTATTGCACACAGCTCGGGACTTTTCTATTGCACACAGCTCTGGACTTTTCTTTTCCCACAGCTCTGGACTTTTCTATTGCACACAGTTCTGGATTTTTCCTATTACACACAGCCTCTGGACTTTCTATTGCACACAGCTCGGGAGTTTTCTATTGCACACAGCTCTGGACTTTTATGTTGAACACAGCTCTGGACTTTTCTATTGCACACAGCTCTGGACACAGCTCTATTGCACACAGATCTGGACTTTTCTTTTGCACACAGTTCTGAACTTTTCTTTTGCACACATTTCTGAACTTTTCTATTGCACACAGCTCTGGAGTTTTTCTATTGCACACAGCTCTGTACTTTTCACAACTGCACACAGCTCTGGACTTTTCTATTGCACCCAGCCTGGACTTTTCTATTGCACACAAGCTCTGTACTTTCTATTGTACACAGCTCGGCTTTTCTATTGTCACAGCTCTGGACGTTTCTATGCACACGGCTCTGACTTTCTATTGCACACGAGCTCTGAAGACGTTTCTATGCACACAGCTCTGGACTTTTCTATTGCACCCAGCTCGGGACTTTTCTATTGCACACAGCTCTGGACTTTTTCTTTTCCACACAGCTCTGGCTTTTCTATTGCACACATTCTGGATTTTTCTATACACACAGCTCTGGACTTTTATGTGCACACAGCTCTGGATTTTTCTATTGCACACAGCTCTGGACACAGCTCTATTGCACACAGATCTGGACTTTTCTTTTGCACACAGTTCTGAACTTGTCTTTTGCACACATTTCTGAACTTTTCTATTGCACACAGCTCTGGAGTTTTTCTATTGCACACAGCTCTGGACTTTTTCAACTGCACACAGCTCTGGACTTTTCTATTGCACCCAGCTCTGGACTTTTCCTATGCACACAGCTCTGTACTTTTCTATTGCACCCAGCTCTGACTTTTCTATTGCACACAGCTCTGGACTTTTTATTGTACACAGCTCGGGACTTTTCTATTGTACACAGCTCTGGACGTTTCTATTGCACACGGCTCTGGACTTTTCTATTGCACACAGCTCTGGACGTTTCTATTGCACACAGCTCTGGACTTTTCTATTGCACACAGCTCTGGACGTTTCTATTGCACACAGCTCTGGACTTTTCTATTGCACACAGCTCTGGACGTTCCATTGCACTCAGCTCTGGGTTTTTCTATTACACACAACTCTGGACTTTCTATTGCACACAGCTCGGGAGTTTTCTGTTGTACACAGCTCTGGACTTTTCTATTGCGCACATCTTTGGACTTTTCTATTGCACACAGCTCTGGACGTTTCCATTGCACTCAGCTCTGAGTTTTTCTATTACACACAGCTCTGGACTTTCTATTGCACACAGCTCGGGTGTTTTCTATTGTACACATCTCTGGACTTTTCTATTGTATACAGATCTGGACTTTTCTTTTGCACATATTTCTGGACTTTTCTTTTGCACACAGCTCTGGACTTTTCTATTGCACACAGCTCTGGACTTTTCTATTTCACACATGATATTTTTACTGCAGACAGTTCAGGGTCTTTCTATTGCACACAGCTCTGGGGGTCTGTTTATTGCACATAGCTCGGAGTGATTTCTATATCACAGGGCTCGGGAGTCACACTACCAGAAATGTGGGATCAGCAGTGGGGTTTTATAGACAGTAAAGACACACTCAATGGCATAAACAATGCTGACGATTGACTGAAGGAACGATTGATATTAATTTGTATTAGACAGGCTTGTGTACTATCACCCATTTGTTTAGTTTGTAGCGCCTCATAATGGTCAGATCCATGTAAAGACATGCCTGGAGTATCAGTCGGCGGGTATAATGTAAACAACATAAGAATGAAGACCTCGACGTTTTGATCGATGTTGAATGAATGAATGATGAATGAATGAATGAATGAATGAATGAACGACAAGTAGACAGGCAGAAAGAAAGACATAACAAACGAAAGAAAGAAAGAAAGGAAGCCATAAAGACATACAGACATACACACAGACATACATACATACATACAGACAGACAGACAGACAGACAGACAGACAGACAGACAGACAGACAGGCAGGCAGGCAGGCAGGCAGGCAGACAGGCAGGCAGCAGGCAGACAGACAGACAGGATGATGACGCCTTCGACAGACGACGACGATGATGATGACGATGATGATGACGATGATGATGATGATGATGATGATGATGATGATGATGATGATGATGATGATGATGATGATGATGATGATGATGATGATGATGATGATGATGATGATGATGATGATGATGATGATGATGATGATAGATAACAGATTATTACAATAACAACGAAATATTATATGGGGGAATTAATAAGACGATGCAGCAGCAGCAATACCAACTTGGATACAAATCCAGCTACAAAGATCTGTGTGAAAGACGTACTGCAGAAGATAAACATCCAGACAATAAAGCAATTGCCATCGAAGGCCATAAATTGAAGCCAACAGCACAGGTTAAAAGAAATTATTCAGGAACTACCTATGCCATTAGAAACCGGTTCACTGTGGGACGCCCCATTTCATTCCCGGGCCGGTTTCCTCGGGAGAGAAACATTTCAGTTGGCGATGGCGTGAACTACGGAGTCGCTAGTTGAAGCAAGCAGGGCACTCAAGTCGTAAAACACCAGGGCGTCTTCCCCCTCGTCAATGCCTCGTCCACCACAATAGCCGTTTACGGTTATGTTCAAACACAATTCCTGTTAACAGTTAGATTAAAACAGCCAGGGGGTACCTCGATGATTTTGTCATTGGAACCCTGTTACTGCTGCTACTACTACTACTGCTAGTGGTGGTGGTGGTGTAGTTACCAACCGTCGTCGTGTGTTGCTTAGTGATGTTAATGCGAACCTGCATAGATGCCTGTTTGTTGTCCCGGTCGAGATTTCTGTATTGTCGTTTTCTTAATCTGACTGTTATGTCCATTTCTGTCAGTGTCCTTCTTGATTAACTTCAGGGCCGCACTGTAGGCATAGATTTATGGAACTGGTAGGCATGTTAAGGGTGTGCTGAACATGTCAAGGGGCTGGTAACCCGGCCCAGTTTCTGTTATATTACATTGTAATGACAGGATGGTTGGGTCGTTATTTCGATGTATGTCTGCGCGTCAGTTTTCTGTCTATATCTCTGTCAGTTGGTGAGTCTGTCGCGCTTGTCCGTCTGTCCGTTCGTCCGTCCGTTCTTCCTTCCTGACTGCCTGCCTCCCTAAATGCCGTCTTTCCTTCCTTCCTGCCTGCCTGAATGCCTCCATTCCTTCCTGCCTGCCTTCTTTCCTTCCTGCCTGCCTGAATGCCTCCCTTCCTTCCATCTTTCCTGCCTGCCTGAATGCCTACCTACCTTCCTGCCTGTCTGCCTGCCTAAATGCCTCCATTTCTTCCTGCCTGCCTTCTTTCCTTCCTGCCTGCCTTAATGCCCCCCTTCCTTCCTGCCTGCCTTCCTTTCTTCCTTCCATCCATCCATCATTCCTTCCTTCCTTCCAGCCACTCATCACCCACCCACCCACCCACCTGCCTACCTCTCTCTCTCTCTATATATCTCTCTCCCTCTCTCTCCCTCTCTCTCCCCCATCTCTCTCTCTCTCTCTCTCTCTCTCTCTCTCTCTCTCTCTCTCTCTCTCTCTCTCTTTCTCTCTCTTTCTCACCTGTCTTCACGTGTCTCAGTTTAATCGCAATAAACGCAAAGTAAAATTCATGATAATTCCAAATGTTGGTCCATGACGTTTGAGTTACGCCCAATTTCCAAAACAACAAGGGCATAATCCGCTAATTACTTCAAGTGTTGCCAAACTAGAAAATTAGAGGTGAAACCAAATGGATTAGAACTTGTTATCTCTGGCGTTTTGTATGCTCATTTGCTAGTGCTAACTGGCAGCCACAGGACAGGATTAAGAACCAATTTCGAGCAATATACCTGGCTAAACTTGGTCACGGGGTGGTGAGTGATGGTTTGTAATGGAAAAGTGAAGAGTTCACCGTGAGTCAGCGTGAGCCGAGTCTATGAAAGATGACAGGAATCGAAAGGTTGGTGTCATTATCGAATAATCACTGACGTTATTGTCTTCGACGGATATCTGGCAGTCAGACGATCGGATAGAAGTACGGGCGGACGCACGGAAGTGCAGAAGGACGGTCAGACAGGCATGCAAGCAGACAGACAGGCAGACAGGCACAGGTATATATACAACAAGAACTGAATATTGAAGAAGACTGACTACTAAAGACGATGAAACAAAGAAAATTGAAATATTTTGGTCACTTGGAACGTCATGAAAGTTTGGAGAGAACAATCATAGAGTGATATATGCCAGAGAGGAGAAGAAGAGGAAAGCCAAAGAGGCGATGGGTGCAGGATGAGTGCAGATGATCTACAAATGGGTGTATCGGACTCGGGGCATCTTGCTTATGACCGAGGAGATTTCCGGAAGGTTGTTATGGGAACGAGGTTTTGCAAGGGACAGGCTACTGAATGAATGAATGAATGAATGAATGAATGAATGCTCTATACTTTCTAATGATTGATAGTTCCCAGACCCCTTATATATATATATATATATATATATATATATATATATATATAATATATATATATATATATATATATATATATATATATATATATATATATATATATAAGGGGTCTGGAACTATCATATATATATATATATATATATATATATATATATATATATATATATATATATATATATATATATATATATATATATAAGGGGTCTGGAACTATCATATATATATATATATATAAGGGGTCTGGAAACTATCATATATATATATATAAGGGGTCTGGAACTATCATATATATATATATAAGGGGTCTGGAACTATCATATATATATATATATATATATATATATATATATAGATAGATATATATATATATATATATATATACTATATATATATTATATATATATATATATATATATATATAAGGGGTCTGGAACTATCATATATATATATAAGGGGTCTGGAACTATCATATATATATATATAAGGGGTCTGGAACTATCATATATATATATAAGGGGTCTGGAACTATCATATATATATATATATATATATATATATATATATATATATATATATATATATATATAAGGGGTCTGGAACTATCATATATATATATAAGGGGTCTAAAACTATCATATATATATATAAGGGGTCTGGAACTATCATATATATATATATATATATATATAAGGGGTCTGGAACTATCATATATATAAGTATATATATATATATATATATATATATATATATATATATATATATAATATATAAGGGGTCTGGAACTATCATATATATATAAGGGGTCTGGAACTATCATATATATATATAAGGGTCCTAAAACTATCATATATATATATATATATATATATATATATATATATATATATAAGGGGTCTGGAACTATCATATATTTATATAAGGGGTCTGGAACTATCATATATATATATAAGGGGTCTGGAACTATCATATATATATAATATATATATATATATATATATATATATATATAATATATATATATATATATATATATATATATATATAATATAATAAGCAACCGACATACAGTGCCACCGAATCATCAAGCGGAATAAACACCCCCTCACTCAAACCCGATGACCTACTTACAATCCCAAACTCTCAAACCAAACATGACCGTCCTCATATTTTCTCAGCGGCATCTTTAAATAGAACTGGCTAACCCTCGTTTAAGTTAAACCATCGGAATGTGCATGATTTAGACACCTATTATGTTTTTCAATGTCTAAAACACTAAATCACATCTTTCAGCATTACAGATCTTTTATTGGAGTTTGTAATTGTTACCTGGCAGGGTGACATACATCGCGGAGAGATCCCACGCCATCTTTGGCGCCATTTTGAGACACCATTTTAGAAAATGTACGACAAGAATCTGACGCCAGCCAATGAAATTTGATGCCGAAGCTTGCACGTCTCCGGGTATATACGGCCAATTAACGTATACATTTTGTTCATTTCACACTGAGCCAAATCTGTAACTCGTATTTTCTGACTCATTTGTCGCAGTGTAATCTTCTATGGGTTGTCGTTAGAACTGAACAAACGGCTGTAGAGTCTGAAAGAAGATTCATTTCTGACTCAGCAAGGGTGAACCCATCTACGTTTTTAGTGTTTATTATCTATTGCTGTACTAAATAGGCCGCTTGATCTACTTTTGCCGTAGTGGCCGGGGGGGGGGGGGTGAATGCCTCCCTGATGACGTTGTGATGCCGTTTGCCTCGCAGCCTGAAGATCGAGGGTTCGTTTTTTGGATTGCGTCGTTCAAACTATGTATGAGTGCAAATTACTATAAGAGAACTCTGAGGGTTATCGCTGGAGATACGGAGTTCGTGCTTCGTGTGATGCTCGCAGTAGGCGACATGCCTAAATGTGGGGAGATATCGATGGGGGTCAGGCCTGGTGCAATGATGTTTGTCATGACGCCTTTAACCTTTGCATCAGTACAACTGAATTGTTTTATCTTGAGCCAAATATGCCACATGAACTGTGTTCAATTGGTGTAGTTACTCTTTGGTAGTTTCTAAATATCTTATTCCTGGTCTTCCCATAGCCCCATTATCCGTTCATGTTCTGCTTGTCCTGTGTGGTTGCGTAGTGGCTGGACACTTGTCTGCTGTCGAGATAGTCATGGGATCGAACCACAGCTTAAAATGGGTTCCCACGTAGACCCAGCTGATAATGGGTTCCCAGGTCGAACCAGCTGATAATGGATTCCTAGGTCGACCCAGCTGAAAATGGGTTCCCAGGTCGACCCAGCTGAAAATGGGTTCTCAGGTCGAACCAGCTGAAAATGGGTTCCCAGGTCGAACCAGCTGAAAATGGGCTCCCAGGTCGACCCAGCTGAAAATGGGTTCCAAGGTCAACCCAGATTAAAATGGGTTCCCAGGTCGACCCACTTAAAATGGGTTCCCAGGTCGACCCAGCTTAAAATGGGTTCTCAGGTCGACCCATTAAAATGAGTTCCAAGAATTTCTTGGAAAGTAAATGTGGTCAGTGTGGTACTGACCTTATCACCCACAGAGTGCCGGCCGGCCTATAAAATAAATGGGTCTGGCACCATATGGCCAATACGCAAAAGGGTCCTTTGCCTTATTTTGCTTAAAAACATAGGGGTCACTGAAAAGTAGGGGACGGCGATCAAAAGCCATCGACCTCGTGTAACCGGAAAGGTTAACCCGGTTAACATATACCCACAGAAATCGGATGCGTCGTCCTAACGGCGCAAGAACGCAGCCCTGCTGTAAACAGGCACAACGAAATCAGGTCTGGAAAATAAAATAATTTCCAGATGAAGCGCAGAAGAAGAAAAAGGCCTCGTGGTCACAAGGTGAAAACACCCTACTTGGTGAATCTACTGCGGACTCGCTATTAACTTATGAATTTTCCTAAGATAAGAAAAGAATCGTATACAGCCACTCACTGTTCCTCGATCCTGGTATGAGTAGGTATCTCTAATAATGATGACAAAATAAAAAGGGCTATCTGTGGATAGATAATGAACCAAAACTAAAAGACAGTGTGCCACGCCTTGAGACATACGGTGGTACCTCGGGTTACGAACGCCACAGGTCACGAACAATTCAGGTTACGAATAACAACTTCGAAAATTTTATGTCTCGGGTAACGAACAGTGCCTCGGGTTACGAACGAAGGCGAGTGAGACAAACGATCGCGTACAATACAAACAGTACTACAGATGAGCTTGTTGATCTTCAGAATGAACAGCTAAAGACATTAAAGTCGTCCGAAGATGAGGAGTCAGTGACCGTTTCAGCTGCAAGAATTACAGAAATTTGCAGCAAGTGGGCAGACGTCGAAGACTTCATTGTGAACCATCATCCAAACAAACTTGTTGCTAACTAGCCCTATGCCCCTATATGTGATGAATGATAATACGATGGCCCACTTCAGAAAGATTCTCCAGCAAAGGAAGCGACACATTTCCCTTGATAGTTTCTTGGTGCAGAAAGATTCCCAGTCGGCTGCCAAGAAACAGCGACAAGATACTCCTGTCCTGAAACTAATGATTCGGAATAACAAAGAAAGTGACAAATTTCCCATGATCGTTTTCTTGGTAATAAAGATAGACTAAATCTCTTTTTATTTTACATTTAATTCATTTAGGTTGTTTTCTTTCTCTTTATTTAAAACGTGAAGTACACGTATTCTTTGCGTTTTATCAGGTAAACTGACCGGATGTTAATAAATAAGAACGATTCTTTCATCTTGAGACGGCATTGTCTTTATTTCAATTGATTTCAATGTTTCGGGTTACGAACGTTTCGGGTTACGAACCGAGTTCTGGACGGAATTAAGTTCGTAACCGAGATACCACTGTATTGGTATCTGCTAACTAAAGGACCCTGTTTTATTTAGCCACTAGAATCGTGTTGGGCATGTGGTGCTAAACCAGTATTTGTGTAGACCATTCACCACTCGATGTGTCACACGACGGGTCACTCGATGAGTCACTCGATAGGTCATGTGGTCATTGTCACTCCGGCCGCTTTTATTTACCAGAATATTTCCTGGTTCCTGTGGTGAAGGGGTTGCGGACGCACTTCGTAATTCCTCATACCGCGTTCGAAACACAGCTGCCGGCGATTTGGCAGCAGACCGCCTTGCGTTGATTATCATACAATAATATGAGTGCCGGCCTTTCAGAGAGCAATGGCAAACTACTGAACGTAAACTTGCCAAGAAATCACAAACAGAAAAAAAAAATGGGGTTGATTACTATGTCCGTGAAGGATATGCAATAACTTTAACCTATTTTAGGCTTTGTCCACTTGAGAGTCGAGATCAATTTTTTGAAAAATTCTTCCCGCGTTAACATGGATTCGATCACATGATCAGAAAGGGGGGGGGGGGGGCAATAGGCAAGCGTGCCAGGCACTGCTCGTCTGCGGCTCCTTGTGTGCACACGGCACAAGTTTGAAAGCTCGCGGAAGGGGAATGGATAGGGAGCAAGCCGAACACCCACTACCCAAACAAACTTAAAACTGTTAACTAAGACAACCAACTGATTTAATAATAGTTGTAGCTGATGTGATGCTAATCTAGACACGGGTGGGTCCTCACTGATGTTACCGAGTTCGTGCACTGTGGTGAGAGACGCCTGATGTGATCTACAGGTTAAGACTGGAGCACTTATGGAGGTACCTACACGCGGTAGAAGTGAACATAATAAATGTTTGCATATCCTTTACAGGACATTGCTGCCAAATCCACGGGCTTTTTAAAAGTCATGTGTGTTGACATCCTTGCGATAATGTCTATTATCTGGAAAAGCAGTTAACAGCCTTTCAACAGTGTATACTATTTAGGATAGCAGTTGTCAGCCTTGCAATTGTGTCTACTAACAGAGGACTGCAGTTGTCTGCCTTTCAACATTGTCTACTATCTAGGACAGCAGTTGCTAGCCTTGCAATTGTGTCTACAATCTGGGACAGCAGTTTTCAGTTTTGCTACAGTGTCTGCTAGCTGGGACAGCAGTTTTCAGCTTTGCTACAGTGTCTATTATCTCGGACAGGCGATGTTCAAGCCTTGCGACAGTATCTACAATCTGGGACAGCAATTGTCAGCTTTGCGATAGTATCTACTATCTGGGACAGCCGTTGTCAGCATTTCGACAATGTCTACTATCTGAGACAACCGTTGTCAGCCTTGTGACAGTATTTCCTATCTGGGCAGCACTAACCATGTACATACGTATGCATGACAACGTTTCTGAAAGTAAATCAAACATTTCCATTTTACTGCCGACGACAACTTAGTTCCCAGAGGCTTCCAGCATAGAAACGTCAAAACAGTCAGGATTGAAAACAGCTGCTGCACAACAGAAACAAAATAACACCATCAGCGACCATCACCACCAACAGAGCCCTGTTTGGTTTGACATCAGCTGCCGTGGACGTAGCAATTAGTTATCTTTATGCAAAGCTCCAATCATTTCAAGCGAGGTCGGGAGTGGAGGGAACCACAATCAGCCCGTAACGGCTCTGGAACTCCACACCAGGTCGCCACTCACTCGCAGTTTAGACATCGATTCCCTGCAACGTCGGAAATGAGCGCCGACCGAGTTTGACGAGCTCGTTGAAATAGCTTAAGTTCTCGGCAATTTGTGTTATCAGCTACATCCATCTAATTGTAACAAACTCCCCAGTTCTCCATCCGTCAGTTTATCAACGAAACAACTACAATCATTTGAGCTTTGAGGCTGGTCAATGATTACATTGAAATGAACTTTGTCATGACAAGCCTGTTGTGCTTTTATCAAACTAGGTTATTTTTCTCTCCAGGTTCTAGGATTTACAAGCTGTAGTGAACTCACTAGCTGGTATTGTTTGTTGTTTTGTCCTTATTTAAAATAAACACATATATTCGGGAGCGAGATATCTACTCTTTCGTTTAAGGTGACGCATTTTTATTCCTCCAGGGGGAGCAAATATCTGTTTCCTATTGAAGGGATGTCATCACTTAACTGGTCATTGATTTGTATGGCAGAGAGTGTTTAGATAAATGTCGTCGACGGCCACTCCAAATGTATATATTGTGTTATACTCTCCACGGTTCATTAATCTCTTTGAGTAGTTTTGTTTTCTTTCTTATTTCTTTTTTTTTTTTTTTTTTCGCTCGCTCGCTTTGAACTTAAGCGTAGTCCATACGCTCTACTTCTAGTAGTGCTGGACTGAATTTTGCGTGTGGATTAGCTTTTCCATTACCAGTGTCCCTCGCCATCAGGTAAGCCCACTCCGACTTCAGAGGTACTTGTAATTTACGTCTTAAAGTCAAAGACGAGAGGTCAACATTTTATACAACCAACAAAACACAGCACAGAACAACACTGTACATTACAACAAAACACAGCACTGTACAATATAACAAAACACAGCACAGCACAACACAATACTGTACAATAGAACAAAACACAGCACAGCCCAATATAACACTGCACAATACAACAAAACACAGCACAACACAACTCTGTACACTACAACAAAACACAGCAGAACACAACACTGTACACTACAACAAAACACAGCACAACACAACACTGCACAATACAACAAAACACCGCGCAGTACGACAAAACAAAATAACATAATGCAGCTCAACATACACAAAAAAGGAACACGGATATGAGGCCAAATTTGTAAACATCCTACAGTTAAAAAAATAAAGTGCATACAGGCTGATATGACCAGAGGAAGCCTAAATAGACACAGAAGCTGAAGGTAACAAAATTATATCTCAACACTAATCCTTAGACAAAGCAATTCTGGGGCAGGGCTCAATACACTTACTTGCTATTGGAACGGATCAGGGTTTTCAATTCAGCTGAGATTAGCGGGTTCAACCCGCACATCGGTCAGATGGATTAAAATGTTGACTTCTCGTCCTTGGGGACGTAAATTACAAGTACCCCAGAAGCCGGAGTGGTCTGTTGTATAATTTGAAGGTTAATGGCGAGGGAAACTGGTAATAGGGAAAGCTAATTCATACGCAAAAATCAGCCCAGTGTACTGGAAGAAGTAACACGTGTATGGACAACGCTTGGGTTCAGAGCGAGGGAACAAACATTTGAGATAACTTGAGATTTCTGTGTTCTTGGTTCTGAGTGAACGGTTTGGTGTTGGATATCCTCGTAGACTTGAGAACAGGAATTCTTCTGCCGAGGAAAGGCTGCTAGAACAGGGGGTTGTAAGTCCACCTTATAACAGTGTAAGCTAGTATGTGTGCACTTCTAACACTTCGACGCTCTAGATTGTCTGTCTGTCTATCTATCTATCTATCTATCTATCTATCTATCTATCTATCTATCTATCTATCTATCTATCTATCTATCTATCTATCTATCTATCTATCTATCTATCTATCTATCTATCTATATGTCTGTCTATCTGTCTGTCTGTCTGTCTGTCTGTCTGTCTGTCTGTCTGTCTGTCTGTCTGTCTGTCTGTCTGTCTGTCTGTCTGTCTGTCTATCTACCAGAGCCTGTCTGCCTGCCCACCTGTCCAATCTGTCTACCCATTTAGAAATCAATAATACAACGCAAGCTTTAATACAGACAGACTTCCCCGACACCCAACCCTCGACCCTCCACACACACACACAACCCCAGTCTTACGACCCAGCCGGAAAATCTTATTGAAATGGTTCCTGATCCCTAGCAGTTGCAGGACCCAGATTATGGTCCCTCGTCTCAGCCCAAATCCCTTGTCATACCAGATTGAATCCCCGGTACATAATTGATGAAATCCACTGACCGTTTGACAACATACAAGAAAAGCAGCGGAAATTAAGAAACTCAGCTCAAATAAATAGAATCAGGCCCATATCTCCCAGTGAAAACTTCATTTATTTTGTATATATTACCTGTGTTGTCAAAGTAATGTTTGTTTTTGTTTCCATTGAGACTGTGATGTGTTTGGGATGTGAAAACAGTGTAAATTTGGGCGAATTGTTTTCTTGTTTGGTGGAGGGTAAAGCCGGTGATTGGTCTGAATCCAGAGCTGGGGTTTATTGTTATTTGTACATTGTTGCCTATTTATTTTCTATTGTATTTTTTCCATATCACGTATACCTTTTTTTAATGTTTTGTTTTGGGAATTTTGAAAAAAAAAATTTTTTTTAATCTTTCCACATTCTATTTTTTTTTAAACTGTTAAACGTTCTAAAACAAAAAAAAAACGGTTGAATAGATTGTTTGTTATATCTTGGTATTTTTATTGTTATTTTATTGTTATTAAATTTAAATATGCATAGTCTGCATTTCAGTCACGTTCGTTTTGATTGGGAGTGTGTTACCTGGCGGCGTAGAAGTGTTATGTCCGCCTCTGACTGGCTAGAGAAGAACGGGGACCATGTTTAACCCTGACTAGACAAGAACGGGGACCATGTTTAACCCTGACTAGACAAGAACGGGGACCATGTTTAACCCTGACTAGACAAGAACGGGGACCATGTTTAACCCTGACTAGACAAGAACGGGGACCATGTTTAACCCTGACTAGACAAGAACGGGGACCATGTTTAACCCTGACTAGACAAGAACGGGGACCATGTTTAAACCTGACTAAACAAGAACGGGTACCATGTTTAACCCTGACTAGACAAGAACGGGGACTATGTTTAACCCTGGCCAGGGAAGAACGGGGACCATGTTTACCCCTGACTAGAGAAGAACGGAGACTATGTTTAACCCTGACTAGAGAAGAACGGGGACTATGTTTAACCCTGACTAGAGAAGAACGGAGACTATGTTTAACCCTGACTAGAGAAGAACGGAGACTATGTTTAACCGTGACTAGAGAAGAACGAACATGGTGACGTCATACAGATAGTTTAAAGACGGCCGCCCCACTTTTGCCATGCACCAAAGAGGAGGAACTTTCTTTTATCCGCTTTTGAATTAAATAGTGAATTGGTGAAACCTATAAAAATTCATCGGCGAATGAATGTCCAGTATTGTGATGTATGCCTGTCAGTCCAGCAAGTGTATGAGTGGAGTTGGAAGTTTCAAAACGGTGTGACTTCTGTAACAGACTGTTCACGACGGGGTCAGGCACACCAAGTAGTGACTCCAGAGTCGATTTTTCTACAGGAATCCAAGCACATTATCGGTGCTGGAGGATTTGTATTGATCCGCAGTGGTGACTACATCGACAAAATGATACATTTGTTCTTTACTTTTTCAGAATCTATTCACACACAATCAACAAGTGAAAAAACATTTAAGGTTTTCATTTGAAGCTTCCTCGCACCATTTTCAGCAGTATAATGATTGAAGGGGCCCACTTCATCCAGGGCATCACAGGGCCCATTTGCCGTCGGGCTAGCTGCCACCCGGCCAGTCCGCCACCCCAGCCAGTCCGCCACCCCGACCAGTCCACCACTGATTACAATTCTACTCCGTGTTTGTATGTTGTGTGTTATGTATTTGTTTGCTGATGAAGGCTAGTCGCCGCAACGTCCTTTGTTTTCCGTAAATGTATTCTGTAAAGCTTCATTACTTCGTGCTGTTTTATTTTGGTTACACGTGTACGGTTCTTCTTCTCCTTCTGCGTTCATCCGGAGACATTTTCGGACGTGATTGCGTTGTGCCTGTTTACAGCAGTGTTCTTGCGCCGTTAGGCCGACACATCCGACTTCTGCGGGCATTTGTTTACCGGGTTAACCTTCCAGGGCAAAATTTCGGTTGATGGTTAAGAAAACTCTTACTCAACATATCTACAGGTTTTTGCTACAGTTTGAAACGTTCCGCTATTCCTTAACTTTACATGTAATCTTTTGTAACGAAGAATAACTTTGAAGCTCAATGAAAAATCCCCCACCGGTTATGTCCCATGAAAATATAAAAAACACTGGACATGTACAAATAGTTGAATATATTGTGCTTTTATGGGCAGAATTAGTCGCCGCTTCCATGCACTTTCCTAATGTTCCATGGAATGTGTAATATTTACCGTTGTCATGGGAACGCATATAATATGCATGCAAACGTCCATGTTTAGGTTTCATGTACTGCGTCTTTTACTGGGTGGTGTCCCCTGAACCAGCCGCAGTCACAACGACAAGAAAACAAGACTTCAAAAAGGGGTCGTTATATTGCGCGGAAATGGAAACAGCAGAGTCATAGCTCAGCAAACGACTTGACAGTGTCCTCGGTGCCTGGTCGATCCTCGTTTGTGGGCGTGGCAATAAATCATCGCCAATGTTCGTGTCCTGCCAAGCCAAACGGACGACAAGGCTGACAGTCGTTTCTCTGTTGGGGTGGGGCCAGACAGATATCGATCATTCCGCTGTGTTTTTCCTCTCTCCCTGCCTGGGCGCTTCTAGCAAGTCGTGCGTTGTATCTGAGCATGTTAGAATTTGTTTTATTTCTTCGAAATTTGGTTTGATTTACTTTCTTTGAATATCTCTTGTAGCTGTGTCGCGTTTGGAGATTTGATTTTTTTAAATTTTATACGCAACATCGTCGTTGTCGTTTGCGACTAGGTTTGATATCGGGAGTGGTGAGACTGATAACTAGACCGCTATAAGTGAGTGCTGCTGGTGACACTAGCGGTCTGTTGTCATCGGTTGTTGTCGGTGTGTATCGCTAGGCGTGGTGCGGCAGATGAGTTTCAATTTGCAGAAGCAGCGGGTGGAAGAAAACGGAGAAGAAGCGCTTTGGTTGGCTGGTCGACTGTAGCTTGCCTTAGAAATACAAGTTTTCCATTCAAGCACTTCGCTACCTACAACAAAGCTGGAGATTCGAAACCATCTAGGAAGGAACAAGAACATCGGGGAAATAGAGTAGGTTATCACTTGTACCAGGCTTTGGCTGGATTCAGCATAGGTTGAACTAGCACTGGGTACTGCATTTGGCCGAGGACCG
The DNA here is from genome assembly GCA_014155875.1 of Cepaea nemoralis. Lineage (NCBI taxonomy): Eukaryota > Metazoa > Mollusca > Gastropoda > Stylommatophora > Helicidae > Cepaea > Cepaea nemoralis. The sequence continues at coordinate 398,405 of JACEFZ010027845.1, read as the reverse complement.
TTTTGTCCCGCGTCGACCTTTGCACTGCAGAGGCTCTAAGGTGGGTCTCTGGTCACCACTCAAGCGTGCCCACCTGAAGTGATTTGTCATTTTGCGATAGGCCAACCGTATCCTGTCTGCTAGAAAGCATGTTGTCACCACTTATTTAGAAACAAGTCCAGGTTTGTGAGCGGCTGTTGTCGAGGCTCCGCCGGGCGGTACAGACGAGGCCACGAGTGCTGCTGCTGCTGCTTTCATTGTGGTGACAGGGCTGTGCTAGGGAAAGAGGCCCATAGCTGCACTTTTCTTCTGTTGTCGGAGCCAGTCATCCGTGTGAATTCAAGTTTGAGGCTTACTCTGTCCGTGTTCTAGCCTTTCCATTGAACTTCAGTACAGTTACCAGCGGGCGAAACAGTGAAAACAAAACGTCTTCAGAACTTGAGGATATCGTTTTACTTCGGATATCGTTATCTTGTTTTCATTGGCATTCCACCAATATTATTTTCTAGAAGACGCTGGATTAAGTAAAGGACTATATTTATATTGTTTAATTTAATCGATATTGTATAATTACACAAACTTCAGCTTTATGTGTGGACTGTGTTGCATGATATAGATTCTATAGGAAGAATTCTAGTGCCTCACTTATTAAATCAGTGTCAAGTATTTAGAACAATCGTGTGTGTAAATCTCTTTCACCTTTATGCAGGTGATATACAGTTGAGTACCTATGTACTCATAAGCGCTGCGTGGTGCTGATATCTATCGGAAATTATTTCGTAAAATTAACTCTACATTTATTTCATTCCAACTATAAACATTACGATTAATGGCCACACTGAGTGTAAATGACGCTTGCAATAACTCAACTGCAACTCAGAATTCGAAAAATTCAATCGTTAGCTTGTGTTAATATAAACATTATAGATATCAGAACTGAATCAATCCGCATTCAAAACATAAACAAATAACTAAATGAACATGTGTTTTACGTCACAGTTCATGCTTGTCGTCATCAGCTGACTTTGAATTCCCCCGATTACTCTCAAACCCCTTCGCTGGGATACATAACTATTAATACAGCTTTCCATACTTTGCAACTCATAAAACAAACATTCACATCTCTCATTGTGGGCCCCACCAGCTACATCGCTATCAGCCCATTCATCTCCAGGGATATATTAGTTATTAATATCGTTTCAAATAAACAAGAGGCATATTACCCAGTTTATTCGTGCATTGACAGACATTTATTGTCACCTGACAATGTTCGCAGTTGGAGATTGCTGATATGACTTAGGGCTTTTAAGATACTTTTGTGAGTAACCGAAAACAACATACGCATACTGTTTTATTAAACCCACTTGTATTCAGATTACAAATTTCGTAAAAAATACACTTTTTATAACAAACTGGCAACTAAGACCTGTTGCAGGCGGGTGTTCGAATCCGTATAGGTTGAGAAGACCATCATTATATTTTATCACACTGGCTATGGCGGCTTTAGCCTGGGAACGAATGTTACCCCGTGGATGCGGTGATACTATGAGCCCGGCAGGAAAGCGGTTCCACTCCTCCATGGAGCTGTCTGCCTACTGCTATCATCCCCCACCGGCTCATCCGACGGTGCATCATCATCATCACCACCATCATCATCCTCACGCCATGGGCCACTCGACGCACGCCGGGGCACACCCACCCAGCCACCCGGCGCAAGGAATGATGGATTTCTACCATTCATGTAAGAGTAAGTAGTGAACTGAGTACCTGAACACCATACCTGTTTCCTCCGTAATGTTTCAGTTTTACCTGGTTCTTTTCTTGCCTGTACACACCTTGTGAGTCTATTTTTTACAGTTTCACACCTCAGGTCTGTATTTTCTTGCCTTTGCACACTTTACCAGTCTAATTCTTACCATTTCACACCTGACATCTGTTATTTTTACTTTTTCAAATTATTTCAGTCAAAAGCATATATTTTCTAACATAACTTGTATATTGTGTTCTGTTCTGTTCCGTAAGGGGGAAAAAATAATAAAAATGCGATCTCGTTCAACCTGCTTCTACAGCATCTGTTAAAATTGAGGTCTCTTTTTTGCAGAATTTCATTATCTTATCTTTCTTTTCTCTCTTTTGAGTTAGTGAGTTAGTCATAAACATTACTAGTTATATGATTTGCTCTGTGCTTGTCGAATGCGGTCGAGTCTTACGGGTCCCTTAGCTGATTGGCATGTATTTTTAGTTGGGTTGGCCTGAAGAGGACTGGTCCTGAGGAGGACTGGCGGTTTCAGTTGCCTCCCTATTGTTAGTCGCTTTCTGTAGCTACTCCTGATAATATATTTGTCTTAACATTCGACAAATTTATAATATGCATATTGTCTTAAATTTCAACAAGTTTATCATTTGTATTTTGTCTTAACTTTCCAAAAGTTTATAATCTGTATATTGTCTTAAATTTCAACAAATTTATAATCTGTTCCTTACCAGTTAAAATCCTAAATATATGTTTCTTTTACCTTGGAACACCTTGCCAATCTAATTCTAACCATTTCTCAGCTCACACCCGTATTTTCTGTACCTGTTCATAAATTTACAACCTGCTACTATCATCTTCACACTGTCTGTATATGTTCATACCATTTCACGCTTCACCTATCTAATTCTTCCTACTTTTTTGCTTACATGTACATTTTCTTACCTTTACACGCTTTTTTCTCTCTTTTTATTACCTTTACCGATTCCACCTCTATGTTATCTTATCTTTCGCCATGTCCCAATCTTATTCTGAATATTTAACATCCAACTCAATATTTATTTTACCTTTTCGCAATATTCCACTGTAATCCTTATAACTTCACACCTCATTTGTTATATTTTATTTTGTTTTCACAGATTATTAATCTAATTCATACCATTTCACACCTCGCTTTCATGTTGTCTTGCCATTTTGCGTTCAAATTCTTACAGTTTCATGCCTTCCTTTGTATGTTCTTACCGTTTTATGGCATTCTTCTGTATGTTCTTACCGTTTTATGTCCTATCTCTATATGTTCTTACCGTTCCATGTCCTATCTCTATATGTTCTTACCGTTTCATAGCCTACATCCGTATGTTCTTACCGTTTCATAGCCTACCTGTGTATGTTCTTACCGTTTCATGGCCTACCTTAGTATGTTCTTAACGTTTCATAGCTTACCTGTGTATGTTCTTACCGTTTCATAGCCTACCTGTGTATGTTCTTACCGTTTCATGGCCTACCTCCGTATGTTCTTACCGTTTCATGGCCTAACTCGATATGTTCTTACCATTTCATGGCCTAACTCGATATGTTCTTACCGTTTCATTGCCTAACTCGATATGGTCTTACCATTTCATGGCCTACCTCTGTATGTTCTTACCGTTCCATACTTTTATCGCAGATCTCTTTCCTTGAGACATTACCTTTATAATTTCTTACCGATTCACACCTCGCAAGTGTTTTTTTTATATTATTTAAATATATATATATATATAAGCTGTTACTGTTTGCCGTTTATAATATGCGAATTATATCCTATTTTCTTATCTGGTATCAGCTAATTTGTACCTTCTTACTTGTTTATCCTTTACTTATTTACTTGTACCGTGGTCACATGTTTGCTATTTATTGCTTACATGTTCACAGATTACTCTTTTCTTCCTATCATTTTTACCCTACGCGTTTCTTCCTGTCATTGTTACATGTTACTCATTTCTTCCTGTCATTTCATATATTTTCTGTGTACCCTCACCATTCACACCCATACCTATTTATTACGCATCTGGTCAGATTTTGTGTGTATAATCTATCTTTGTGCATGATTCTTGCTAATTATTGTTCATGCCACACATTGAGTGTTAATTATTTATTTCATCACACATTTGCCGTTAATTACTTACCCTATTAAACCTTACTGTTGTCTGTTAACTACTAATCACTAATCTCACCATATATTACCTGTTTGTAATCTATGTTTCTCGTATTCCTATTAATTACTTTTGTCATCACACATTACTTATGTATTACTTAAATTATCACACAGAATCTATGTACAATGTGTGTGTGTGTGTGTGTGTGTGTGTGTGCGTGTATGTGAAGAGATCACGGTCAAACGCGAACTCTGGGTGATGAGCGTAGAATTATTCACAAATGTTTGCTCAGTGGATCAATACGTCCAACATAAAAGATTGCACAAAGCAACACGGATATCACCAGATTAGATTACCCAAAATCGCAATGATCATATATCCTGCAATAGTTGGTAGACGAGGTGAATACAAAAGACTAAGGTTAAAAGCATTTGGAGCGACTAATTTTTGGAAGTCCTTGGAAAACGTGTACGAATCATAAAGAACGTGAAATGCATTAAACCCCCTAGAAAATAGAAGAAAGGAATGATTTTAATTAAAGATCCGCAGATATAAACAATAGGAAAGCTAAAGCTACTGAATTCATAGCCTGTGGAAATAAAAATATATGCAGAAGCTAGAAAGAAGATAAGGGCGAAAGGAAAACAAAATTTAGATTGTCTAGCAGGCGAATCACAAGTGGCAACAGTGAAAGGAAACCCCAAAGATCACAGGAAAACATATAATCAACAATGCGGAAACATCACACCAACATTATAGAGCAAATGAACAGACGGGTTGAATTCTTTGAGGAAGTTATGATAGATCAATCGCGAGAGACCCTTTAAATTCAACTTGTAGAAGTGAAGACGGATACCTCTTATGAGAAGCCGTCTATCTAAAGAAGAAATTAGAAAAGCTATCAAACTCTTGAAGGATGGGAAAGCTGCTGGCCCAGATAATATCCCCGCAGAAGATATTAAAGCCAAAATTAACATGCCCAGTGAATTATTATGCACATGATTTAACATAGTTTGGGAGAGACTGGAGAAATACCGACGAAAGAATGTATAGTGAAGTTACCAAAGAAGGGGGGTGGGGAAGGGGGGTGGGGTGGTGAGTAAATTATAAAGAAATAATGTTATTGACAATTTCTAGAAAATTATTAGAATAATTCTGTAAAGATGAAGAAATGCCATTGACAAATAACCAATGGGTGATCAGCGTGGTCTTCCCGCCAAACGGATAATACATTCACCTAGAGGCCAAATTATTCATAATAAAGCAAAGCAATCAAATACATTAGCCACTATTTCTTGGATACCGCCCTTGCTTGTGAAGTCCTGGGCCTTCACATATTCTAGGCCAGCCCATATGAGGTGGATTGGTTAGTTTCCTTCCGCCTGGCCTTTCCTTCCCAGACAGTTCCTAGAAAATTATGAACGTTGTCTAGCACCCATTTCCACGAGGATCAGTTGACCCCTGAACCATAATGATCGGAAAAACTCATTCTGCCACCGCTGGGGATTGAACCGGACTTCTGTTTTGACAGGCAAACGCACTCTATTGTATAGATTTATAACATAATTCGTCTGTTTATTATCTAAGAAACTCAGTTCCATTAGTTGATAGATTAGTTTGTGCACGCATTAATTTTCCATTACGCAGATTTATTTGAAAGATATTCTCACTACATGATATCAATTAATTAAGTGCCGTCTCCATAATGAAGCATGGCTACAATGAATCCCCAAAACTGTCGGTTTCTCTCTTGGGTTGTTTTAAGTGACCTCCGTTCGCCCATCTGCTTCTTCTTCTTCTTCCGTTCGCTTGAAATTTGTTTATAACTGCAATGTTGACTCTTGCATAAATTTAACTGTTTCCTGATACCATCTTCTAACTTGTATCGTTATTTACCTCTTGCTGCCTGCCGTCGCACAACCTAACTTAAACCATAATACGGTAAGTTTATCCACACAATCACAGCTAAATCCGATGAGATGTCCACTCCACTTCTACACTGTCTCATCCTTATGAAAGCTAGTGACAGCTCTCTTACTTATAAAGGAACATGGTTGGTGGGAGCGATTCCGCCGACATGATTTCAGCTACTGTCTGGGGAGTCAAAGGTACACCCATGTTCTAGTCACTGGAATCAATTGTCTTGTCTTTCCTTGCTCCTTTTCTTTTGTTTGTTTGGTCCGCTCCCTTTGGTCTCGAGCGTAATCCGCACTGGTGCTATTGCTACTAGCAGTAATTGTTGCTACAAGGAAGTGCATTGACTGATTGTGCGTGTGGATTAGCTTTCCCTGTCACCAGTGCCACTCGCCATCAGGCGATTCCACTCGGACTCCTATGGTACGTCCTCAAATCAAGGACGAGAAGTCAATATTTGAGTCCCACTGACCGATCTGCGGTTTGAACCCACTATCAGCGCACTGGAAGTTAAACACATCCTTAGCTGTTTGTATTTATTAGGTAATTATCTTGATTTTATTTGCTCATATTTGTGGAGCATACTTAGAGACAGTGTTTGGTTTAGACAAAAGTTTAACAGGCTACAGCTTAGGGCCTCACAACTCGCGAGCTTCATCCCTTCAGAATACAGTCCGTGGACATCAAGGAAATGGAAAACAGAAAGAGTTTTGAGTTATAGGTAACAAAGATACTTTTCAAAAAGTCGTTTAAAAGTCGACCAGGTCGACTTCATTGCACCAGGGTTTAATCTCTTATGGCCCAGTCTCTTTCCGCAGCGCGGGCTGTCGAAAGCGTCGCACAAAGCTCGAACTCTGTAGTTCCAGCGACAATCCCCAGGAGTCTAAAAGAAAATGTACTCGTGAACCGAAAGACGCGGCCCGGAATCGAACCCACAATCTTCGGAGCCAGAGGCAGACAGCTTGACCACTGCTTCACGGAGAGTCCGAGCAAAGATACTATTCATGGTGTGGTAGTTCTTTGACCTATACTACTTAATCTTGACGTCTTGACAGACGATAGTTTGTTACATTGTTCTTCCAGAAAAAATAAAGGGGGGGGGGGGGGCATAATATCCTCTCCATAGGACAAAACCTGGGCTGAATTGTAGAGTATATGTGTTGCCCATGCAGCATGATCCCTCTATCTGCCTGCCTAGTGTAGTCCAGAGACAAGGCAACACTCATACATCTGGGACAAGACAAGCTGCAGATTCAGCAGGATCAGCAAACCAATGCTCTAACTGTCCGCTTGTCAGAGCTTCTATTCTAGACCAGTTGCTGACCAAGGCTTAGGGCCTGGTCTGCCCTGCCAGGACATTTAGTCTTTATGTTGCATTTCCTCACTCCAGGATAAGGCTTGTACCTTCCTACTTGCGCTCCACCGCCAGAAGCCGTTGGCAGAATGTTGGGTGTCGGGTTTGTGAGCGCCGCCCAATTTTCGGCGCCAACAGAAAGCAGATAGTGCTGTCTTCTGTTATACGGTTAGTTAATTGCATATCTCATTTACAGTATGTAGCAGTCAGCCCCAGCATGTTTCTGATGTGTGTGATTCCTGGGTACGTTTACGTTCAGTAGTTAGTCATTGCTTTCTGAACGACCGGCACTCATAACCTTGTATGGAAACCAACGAAATGCGGTCTGCTTCGAAATCACCCGCAGCTGTGTTTAGAACGCGGTATGTGGGATTACATCTGTATTCGTCTTCTATAAGTACTTGTGATTGTATTTCTTGTATTTCCTTTGGAACACTTGGTATTTTTTGTTATGCAAACCATTGTATTACCAACGTTGTTAGTGAAAATGAAGCCGTTAATGTTAACTTCGTTACAAACACACACATACATACACACACACACACACACACACACAAACACACACACACACACACACACACAAACACACACACACACAGAGTGAGAGCGAGAAGAGATACACACATTACGAACACTCGTATCTACACACGCCTATAGAAACATATTCTTAAACATTCACCCACCTACACATATTCCCCGCACAGGCACACTCCACACACATACGAGCACATATCCACACACTCACATATATACGACATACACCTCCCCACCCACACACACATAGATTATAAACACATTACGCACACGCACACTCATATCTTCAGACACCCATAAATACACACTCTTAAACATTCACCCACCTATACATACTCACCGCGAACAGACACCCTCATATACACGACGCACACACTCACATACATATAAAGCCTACATGTATAATCACAGACGCACATATTCACCACACACACACACACATACACACACAAATCCTACATATATAACCACACACACACACACACTGTGTGACTTGGAGCTGTGATGGCCGCCTCTCGAGCAGACCGAACACAATTCTCCGCGCGCACGGCAAGGTTGTTTGCAAAATCAGAAACGTTGTGACAGAATCTGAGCACGGCCCACGAACTCCGTGGCACCGAGGAGGGTCCTACTGTGTGATTACTAGAATGACCAGGGCTGTCCACATTCATGTTGTGTGTAGATGTTCCAATGTTGACATTTAACCCGGGTAGCATCACGGTTCCACTCTGTGGCGAATAAGCTACTGACGCAATTCGTAATCCCGCATACCGCGTTCCACACACAGCTGCTGGCGATTTGGCAACAGACGGCCTTGCGTTGTTTTTATAAAATGGTATGAGTACCGGTCGTTCAGAAAGCAATCTCTAACTACTGAACGTAAACTTGCTAAGAAATCACAAAATGCCAAAAAATGCTGGGGGTTGACTGAGACGTCGTGTAAAGGATATGCAACTAACTAGCATGATAGTGGATTATCTCTGTTCGTTGACTTTCTATCGCTTCGAATGAGCTCTCGGGTCCTGGTATTTTTTACTATTGTCGGAGAAGACTAGATGTATACACTACCCTAAGATTACACCAACCTTTCCTTTTGTGATTTTTGTTTACTCTACATAATTCACTCCGTGAAACGAAATAGGTCTGCATGAGCTTGAGGCGGGCGTAATTACTCTAAAGCTAGTGCGCTAACATAGTTTTCTGTTTCATCTTCATTCCATTTGTGTATGGATTGCCCTGGCCATGTGAGAGTGCGGGGGAAAAAACAGGTTGATAAGCTGGCAGGGAATGCACCTCTTGATGGTAGATTACCTATGGACAAGGGAGAGGTGGTCGAGCGCCTGTTGGACCAGGTGGGGAAGACGGGGGAACAGATTGAGAACCTGTATGTGGACAGCATGATTTTGCAGGGGATCGGCAGGGGATCTGGAAGAATCTCAAAGCTGAGAGTGAAGACAATGAAAAATTTCAATCAGAAAGCGGTGGAAACGATTAGTAGTGTGACTCTTCGCTGACTGTCGAAAGATGGGGACGGAGCGCGCATGGGAATGTCCTGAGTGCAGTGATGTCGGTTCATAGCTCAACTCAACTCGAAAGAAGTGCGAGACACCAATTTCCGCACCTCTGTAACTCAAAGAGTGTGTTCAACTTCCGCACCTCTGTAACTCAAACAATGTGTTCAACTTCCTCACCTCTGTAACTCAAAGACTCATGTACATTTGTGTAAGGTTTACTTCCAATAGAAGGGTCAGCGTGGCCGAGAGGCGTTTACACTTTACGCTCGCTTACGGCGGGGTAGAGCCTTCGTTCCGCACAACTGAGAGTTGGATGTAAATGTTAATTTCCCGTTCAGAAAGCAATGGCAAACAACTGAGCATTAAATTGACCAGAAAGTCAACCTGTTTGATTGCAACGCCCAGCAAAGAAAATTAGACATATCCCATACAAGGATGTATCTTCCCGTGGGTAGGTTTTCATTTTTCTAACAGATGTACCAAAGACCGAACTATACGGCTGTGTCTATCTGATGTGGGATACCTAGCGGACATAATACACACACATATGGCCTCCTAATGTTTGCCCCTAACCGAAAAGACTCAATCTCAGTTATTTACCGACAAGTATGACATCATTAGAAGCTTAAGTTTTTTCTCGTGAAAATAAACACAACGTCCCGCTCTATGCCCAGAAGGAACCCAATCGCTTCTAAGGCAGAGGCTGACATCAAAAACCCTCGGCCACGCCTCCTGCTGCAATCGATCTCCTGTCTCTCGTCGTAAGAGTGCAGTCTTCAATCTGTCCGTTTCTTCGCGCTATGAGCCAAAGGAAATCGTTGCCCCTCGCCCGCCTGTTTACTTCTGTTCTGTAATGGGAGTTGCTGTGGCCCAGTGATTAGCACACCTAGATTCTGGGCCCGGTGGTCGTCTGTTCGATTCTCCAAAGAGGTCGGTGTGTTTTAAACCGAACTAGGCTCTCCGGTCGACCCAGCTTAAAATATGTACCACGTAACGAATGGGGAAGTACAGGCGCCGGCGTGATCTTGACGTCGCCCACCGAACGCGGTTTGGTCTACACAAACACACGGCTAGAAGCATGTACCCATGACACCTGAAGGCGAGGAAATGGCTCTTTTACTTTACCTGTTGTAAATGATGGTTTTCAGTAACATGGTGCTTTTATGTACGTCCAGCACCTGTAACACGGTGCTTTTATATATGTCCAGCACGTGTAACACGGTGCTTTTATATATGCCCACATGTGTAGCATGGTGCTTTTATATATGTCTAAGACTTGTAACATGGTGCTTTTATATACGTCCAGCACGTGTAACACGGTGCCTTTTATATGTGTGTGTGTGTGTCCCACACGTGTAAAAAGGTGCTTTTATATATGTTCAGCACGTGTAACATTGTACTTTTATATATATCTAATATGTGTAATATTTTATACACAGACGCCATAAACAAAATATTGCACTATTTCTTGCCAGGCATATTTCGCTGCATCTCGTCAGATGCATACTGCAGAGTTATGTATCATCTGAAGTGAATAAATGAATAATACTGTGGCTGAAATACTAAGGACATAATCGTTGATATTGTTCGAAAGTCCAGCACGTTAGACTCACGGATGTATGCACCCGACGAGATGCAGCGAAATATATCAGGCAAGAAATCGTGCAATATTTTGTTTATGACGTCTGTGTTTACATTCACAAAGGGAACACATTCTTTTGAATATGTATTATTAGATATGTTATTATTTTTGTGTATCTAATTTTCAACTTATTAGTGTAATTCTAGTTTCCTACTTAATATGTTTTAGATTGCTTCATTTATAATCTTGTCTTCTCGTGATATGAAAATACCATACTACGGTATCTCCATAAGTGTCTTAGTCTCCTCTTATAGATTACGCAAGGAGAATCTCATTACAGTGCACGGAGAATCTCATTACAGTGCACGGAGAATCTCATTACAGTGCACGGACTCTGTAGTACAGTATAAGATCCAAATGTGAATATATCAGATTTGCCGATACCATAAATATCTTTTTCTTGGGTATGTTTACTAATTTTGAAATTAATCTGGGCTGCCTAATCTTTAAAATTTCCAACTGCCGACATCTGTTTTACGTTTGCATCCCGTAAACGGGCCCTTTTGCTTTTTCGTCATTATTCGAGAAGCTAGACGACCGATGCACTACTTCATGATCAGGGAAAGCATACCACCCTTCCCTTATTTTGGTAAAACCCATACATTCCACATCGTGTATAGAACAATGTCTGCTTAAACTAGAGGCGGACGTTCTGTCTCTAGGCCGATCCACGTGGGCGTTCAGGCTTCACAACATCATGAAATCTTCAACCAACGTCAGGTGTCAGTTCGTGGGCTGACACCCTTCCGTGCCATGGTACAAAGGCTGGCAAGAATTATCTCTCACTGTCATTGTCATTTACTGCCAATATAGTAGTACCTTGCGGTGTATGACAGAGGGGTCTTTGAGCCTGCGGAATAAAGGCCGCCTGGCTAGTGCAGTCGACGCGAACTATGCAGGTTAGGACTTTCTTTTTGCCCCCGACAGAAAAAAATTCCCACACCTTACCGAGGGATCGAACCCAGGTCTCCCGAAGGAGAGTCCGGTGTTGTAGCCACTCGGCCAGCCGCCCGCCCCTCTTATCAATCACCGTCTTCCCCATTTCACTTTCCACAAATATTTCCAATTGTGACTATATAATCTAGATTTTGCCTTCTTATAATGTGGCCAAACAATGATGACTGCCTGTTTCTAATGTTTGTGATAAGTTGCCTTTTTGACTTAGCTTTGTTAAGAACGTCTAGATTATTCATTTTGGCAGTCTAGGGAATGTTCAGCTGTAAGACCACATCTGGAAAGTTCCAGGGATTTATTTGTTTATTTACGACTTGTCTAGGATTCGCAACTGACGCTGTGGTTAAAGAATTATGAACGCAATTCACAATCCCGCAAACCGTGTTCTTAACTCAGCTGCGGGTAATTTGGAAGCACACCGTCTTGCTTTGGTTTTCATACAATGGTATGAGCGCCGGTTGTTCAGATTGGAATGGCAAACAACTGAACGTAAACTTTGCCAAGAAATCACAAAGAATCAACAAAATGATGGGGTTGACTGGTGAGTCCTGTACAGGATATGCGACTAACTTTTTTTCTTATTTTAAGGATTCACAGCCACATGTTAAAGCTGGTTCAATGTAACATGCAGTCCGGACCATTGCTGGGAACTATCGCAAATCTATTAGAGACATTAGACCTACACACAACTACAGAACCAAGTGTGAAATAGAACAACTGCACTAGTGCTGCGATGATACACATTTGCAGAGGTGAACCAGCAGTAATCATAATTCACACAGGACGTACCAGGCTGAGATAGTACTTGTTCGATAAGCATAAGATATGAGATACTGATGAATGTAACTGTGGAACTGAAAAATTGGCGGCTATCCATTTTTTGTCAAAGTTACTTGCATATCCTTTACAAGACGTCGCAGTGAACCCTAGCATTTTTTTGACTGTCATTTATTAGCAAGAATACCTTCAGTTGTTTGTCATTGATTTCTGAACAGCCGTCACTCGTACCAGGTTATGAAAACCAGCTCAAGTCGGCTTGCTTCAAAATCTCTGGCGGCTGTGCTTCGAATGCGGGATTGCGAGTTGTATTCGTAAACCCTTCGCTACAGCTTCGTTGTATGAAAGCAAAAGTCAAGTATCAATCAATCAATCATGTGCCATGCCGGAAAGCGTGGGCGGTCATGACTCGCCATTTCACTCGATCACCAGAGTTGTGGATCAGCTCAATGTTCCAGTCTCGTCCATGCCATGTGGCCAAGCCATCCAGGTATTTTCCTCTCGGTCTTCCTCTTGGTCTGTTCCATTCGATCTTGTCAGTTGTCACTAAGTTCTCCAATCTATTTCTTCTCATAACATGTCCAAAAAATTTTGACTGTCTACGTCTAATTTCTCTAATAAATTTACGATTTTCATTTGTCTCCTGTAGTACTTGGTAATTGGTTTTTCTATCTGTCCATGGTATTCTTTGCATTTTCCTCAGAAACCACGTTTCTGCAGCCATCAGATCTTTTTCAGCTTGACTGCACATTGTCCAAGTTTCACATCCATACAAAAGAACAGGCTCTATGTATCCCCTCAACACTCTTTTTCTCGTTTCAATTGACATCTTTTTATTGGTCAGAATGTTTTTCATCTTGCTAAAGGCTACTTTCACCATGGCGATTCTTGTTCTAATCTCTTCAAGGCATCTCCCATCAGATGTTATAACTGTTCCAAGATAATTGTACCGATTCACTTGTTGAAGAATATTCCCATTTACTTGTATATTACATTGTGGTACTTCGTTCTTCCTAGTGACGACCATAACCTGTGTCTTTTTACAATTTAATTCCAACCCCAGCTGCTCACTGTGTATAATAACTGCGTCTACTAATTGTTGTAGATCTTGTGCATTGTCTGCAATTAATACTGTATCATCTGCATATCTAATGTTATTGATGTTTCGTCCTCCAATGCTGATTCCATTCATATCTTCTACATTCCTGAAAATATTTCCACTGTATAGGGAAAAAAAGATCTGGAGATATTTACACATCCCTGCTTAACACCTCTCTTAATAGGCTGATATTTTCCCACTTCATTATCAATCCTTATGTGTCAAGTATGTGACACTTTTTTGTCGCTCCTATCGTGTGTATGATGCTTGCGTTATGTTTGTATAGTCCAACTGGCCCTCGAGGGACGGTGCTTTCGGTATCGTGAAGGCCACCTTTATTTCCCAAAAAATTTCTTGATACCAATTTTAGGCTAGGTCAGCCGGGAAGGTCAGGTCAATTGGTGAAACTGTGTCTAGGTGCAAATTTGACGTTATGAACTTTGGGTAGGCAGGCAGGTGTCTGACATGACAAACATAAATGCTTTTGGGCTACGCCGGCTCTTTTTAAGGACAGCCTAGATATGACTGTTGCTTTATTCAAATATATTCTTTCTCCTCCTCCTCCTCCTCTTTCTCCTCCTCCTCCCCCTCCTCCTCCTCCTCTTCTTCTTCTTCTTCTTCTTCTTCTTCTTCTTCTTCTTCTTCTTCTTCTTCCTCTTCTTCTTCTTCTTCTTCTTCTTCTTCTTCTTCTTCTTCTTCTTCTTCTTCTTCTTCTTCTTCTTCTTTTTTCGTTCGCTTGAAATGTGTCTATTTCTGCAATGTTATCTCTTGTTTGGATTTAACGGTCTTTTTTAGATCACTCAGCGGTCCATAGAGTTTATCTTAAACTGCTGTTTCTCTAGGCCAGGTTTGCTTAGTTATGACGTATTTTGAGCAGTCTTGTTGTATGTGATCTGCTGTCTGCGCCGCCAGTCCACGTGTGCACATGGCTGATTAGCCAATCTTGAATTTTATATACGCATGGTTGAGTAATCTATTGTGTCCTGTTCTGAGACGCGGAATAAAAATTTGTTATTTAAATATATTCAGGTTTGTGCATGAAGATATACGAAGAAATAGAAAATCTCACCAGCCTGGACTATTTAGGAATATCACGAGGAAAGACACGTTTGAAAACATAGTTGCAGCTGATAAACTCTATTGGAAACTAGAGCTGTAGAAGAGATACTGATCTGCATGTCTTGGCCAAACGGATTCGTAGAGAAAAGAACATGATTTGAAACTCTGAGGTCCGTGTAAGATGACGAAACATGACCGCCCACTCTTCCGGTCCGACACTTGATGATGGCAACAACGAAGGATAACGATGGTGACGATAACATCTGAATACTAGCATGTTATCTGCTCGCCTAACCCGATACCAGAAACCAATTCGCCAGCACGATAAGGCGAGAGAAGCACCCAGCCAACATAAATCACATCCCGTAATGATCTAATATTACCATCACGGAGTACAACAACCAAGGCTAGACTACAACACACTCTCGACAAGATGTGTTGCCTGTAGCGCTCATTTTTTGCGCTGGCAAGTGAGAAGAATCGGCCCACAAACATGACAGGATTAATTATAGGATCCGATTACGCTAGCGGACTAATCTGTAACAATGAATGCAGCAATACCATAACGTATGGCGGTATCGCTTCCAGCAGTGAAGGCGATATATGAACATTGTATCTGTCCACAGAACGCCCCTTGTGCTGCGGGGGTGACGATGATGCAGCTGTTGTCGCCTCATATTGTCCCTCTAGCGTGGAACGTCTTCATATGTCGGTTATTTCATAAAATTGTAGGTTGATTGCTACTTTTCGTGTGTTTATGCGTTCGCCGGTCTGTGATATTGCGTCCCCTCTGTTTGACTCGGGAGGGGGGAGGGGGTGTAGTGTCTAGTCCATCGCCTGATGGCCCGTGGCCTTGGGTTTGATCTGAATCGAGATGCAATTCATTTTTTTTTAATAAACAGGGGCTACTAGGTCGATGCAGCCTAAACTAGGCAGACATCAGCATGAGGCTCCGGACATCCAGGGCTGTACGTTTGATGGAACTGTTAGTTTGTGATGGTTTCACCTGTCCTCCTCGCGTCTCCTGGAGCCGTTGGTTTGTGATGGTTTCACCTGTCCCCTGCGTTTGCTGGAATGGTAGGTTTGTGATGGTTTCACTTGTCCCCTGCGTCTGCTGGAACGGTTGGTTTGTGATGGTTTTACCTGTCCCATGCATCTCCTAGATCCGTTGATTTGTGATGGTTTCACCTGCCCCCTGCGTCTGCTGGAACTGTTTGTTTGTGATGGTTTCACCTGTCCCCTGCATCTGCTGGAACTGTTGGTTTGTGATGGTTCACTGTCCGCCTCGCGTCTCCTAGAACCGTTGACTTGTGATGGTTTCACCTGCCCCCTGCGTCTGCTGGAACTGTTGGTTTGTGATGGTTTCTTCTGTCCCCTCGCGTCTGCTGGAACCGTTGGTTTGTGATGGTTTCACCTGTCCTCTGCATCTCTTAGCTAGTGTGATTGGATACCAAGGTCTCTCCTATATTAAATAAAGGACACTTTTCCTCACGTTGTCACCTATTTGGTATTTGGGGCTAGTCCTGTAAGTATATAGAATAAAGGCTGCTCGATGGATAATGTGGTCAATATTAAACCGCCGCCTTACTTTCCGAAACATTCACCGGTACCAATGTTAAGCTGGATCGACCTAGGGGACCACATCAATGTTTACAAAAATGATCGCCTCGAAGAGGATTCAAACGCGTGACAATCAGTCAATTGAGCCAGTTTGCTAACGACCCCGCTACTGCCGCTCCCCTAGCCTTCTAAGATAATGCCGAAAAAAAAAGCTGGAAGTTCCGTGTGCAAAATGCGACCATTACAAATCTCCCAGCAGTTGAAAATTGAATACAGGCTAAATAGATCGCTGCTCTTGAAAACACTTCACAGCTAGAAAATCTACTCGGAAAGAAATCTGAATATCACATGTGATTCTGGAAGACATTCACTTGTCTAATCATTGCCCCATAAATGATAAACTGATATACAGGCATGTGGACAAACAAAGGGGTTTTGGGGAAGGGGGTAGGGTTGAGAGATCTTTAATTGAAGGCTATAACGTATAATATTTAGCAAAACAAATAAATAAAACAAAACAAAAGAGAGATAGACAAAGCGTGTGTGTGTGAGAGAGAGATATAGAGTAAGAGAGAGAGAGAGAGAGAGAGAGAGAGAGAGAGAGAGAGAGGGGGGGGGGGGAGAAAGACAGAGATAGAGTGAGAGAGAGCAATGAAGTATTTGTGATATCCTATTTTCTTAAAGCTAAAAAAAAAATAACAGACAGCCGGAGAAATAGAGAGAACAAATACGGTTATCCAGTATTCAATTTACCCAAACTCAGAACAGAGAAAGCTAGTTTGGAAGGGGGGGGGGGGGGGGGGGGTGGGGGAGAGAGAAGATTCACATCAAAGGCTACCCAATGTTCAATATATAAAACACAACAGAAACGGAGTGAAGGACAGGCAGGCAGGCAGGCAGGCAGGCAGGCAGACAGACAGACAGACAGACAGAGCAATGAAGGCCCCCTTATTCAATTTTTTGTTATTTTGTTTTTGTTTTGCATATCCTATTTCGTTCAGTAATTTGCCATTGCTTTCTGAACGACCGGCTTCCATACCAACACGTTAATACCCAGCGTGACACGGTCTGCTGCCAAATCGGTCGCAGCTGTGTTTCGAACGCAGATAAGCGGTTCACGAATAGCTTCCGCAAGCCTTTAGCCACGGAGACTGGCCTTATTCAGTTTAACGAAACAAGAGAGAGAGAGAGAGAGAGAGAGAGAGAGAGAGAGAGAGAGAGAGAGAGAGAGAGAGAGAGAGAGAGAGAGAGAAAGCGAGAGAGACAGACAGACAGAGAAAAAGAGAAAGCGCGATCGCTTGATGACAGTTACCCTGTTATCCATTAGCGCTGCCGCATTCAATTACGTAGACAAACAGTTTGTCTTCGGCTAGATAGCCCTTGTTGATGTGTTGCGAAAACACGACCCAGTTTCTCTGTTGTACAAGTTTCTTTTTTTCATTTCAGGAACCCAGGCGAATGTTCTGAAACATTGTTTTCATGGTTATTGTTTTATCAATATTGCGACACAGATACTGTATTTCCCCCACGGTCATAATGAATTGTTTTCTCAACTTTCGGTCACAGATACTGCATTGTTTTCATGGTTACAGTTGAATTATTTTCTGAACATTCCGACACGGCTACTGTGTGTTTTTCTTCCCATGGTTACAGATGAATTTTTTTCTGAATATTGGAACACAGATACTGCATTTTTCAATGTTATAGTTGAATTGTTTTCTCAAAATTCCGACACGGCTACTGTGTTTTTCCTCGTGCTTACAGATGAATTGTTTTCTCAACATCGCGACACAGATACTACATTTTTCAATTTATGATCTGTTTAAGTCCCCGCTAATCACTGGTATCATGAAGGCTAATAGACTACAATGGCTGGGGCATATAGAAAGAATGGAAGATAATAGGGAAACAAAACTCGCTTACACTCAGGAAATAAATACCGTAGACCCCGAGGTAGACCAAGAAGACGGTGGAGAGATAATACATGTACAGACCTACAAGCACTTGGAATCAACAACTGGCAAGAGAAGGTCCACCAGAGAGACGAATGGAGACGGATTGTATTTGCAGCAAAGAACCTCAATGGCTCGGAAAGCTGAAGAAGAAGAAGAATAGATGAATTGTTTTCTCAACATTCTTATAAAGATGCATGATTTTCGCTGCAAAGCAGCTGCAAGAGAAATGTCAGGAACAGAACTCCGAAATATTCTCCACCTTCATTTGATTTGATTTGATTTGATTTTGATTTCACCAAGGCTTTTGATACAGTCACTAGAGGAAGGAGTGTAGAAGGTTATGTCAAAATTTGGCTGTCCACAAAAGTTTGTCCAAATAGTGCGGCTATTTCATGATGGTATGCAGGCAAGAGTAAGGAAAATGGTTAACGGTCTGCGCCCTTTCCTGTCACCAATGGGGTGAAGCAAGGATGTGTCCTGGCACCAACATTGTTCAGCCTCATGTTTTCAGCTATGTTGACGAATGCCTTCGAGAACAAATACATTGGAATAGACATCAACTACCGCGTGGATGGAAAGTTGTTCAATCTAAGAAGGCAAGATAAAACCAAAACTAACAGCGACACCGTCAGAGAGCTCCTGTTTACTGATGATTGCCAACTCAGAGGCAAACATACAACACAATGTTTCAGCTGTCTCATGCTTGTGCCAACTTTGGGCTCAATATCAACTTGGAGAAGTCTGAGTTATGTACCAGCCAGCCCCGGGAATAATCACACCGTGCCACATATCAAGATTAATGGTAATAGACTAAGTGTTGTGGACAAATTCACCTATCTTGGCAGCACTGTGTCACAAGCTGTCACAATTGAAGACGAAGTAAATGCAAGAATCTCCAAGGCCAGTGCGGCCTTTGGCAGACTGTACAAGAATGTATGGGACAGAGATGGAATAAGCCTGCAAGCAAAGTCTACAAAGCAGTTGTATTATCCACATTGCTATATGCTTGTGAAACATGGACTGTTTATCAGCGACATGCTAGGAAATTAAACCACTTCCACACAGTCTGCCTTAGGAAGCGTTTGAAGATTAAATGGCAAGACAAGATCCCAGACACTGTAGTTCTAGAAAGAGCGTCAATGCCCAGTATCCACACTCTACTAATGAAGAATCAGATTCGATGGGCTGATCACTTCACTCGCATGCCAGATCATAGGCTCCATAAACCAGTTTTTTTTTTACGGCGAGCTGCGTTGTAGTAAACGCTCCCAAGGCGGCCAGAGAAAACGCTTTAAAGACACTGAAAATCTCACTGAATGCTTTTGGAATTCATCATGACACCTGGGAGACTGCTGCCAAAGACCGAACTTCATGGCGATATCATTACGCAAGGGTGCAGTCATCTGTGAAGCAACCAGGACTGCAAGAGCTGTAAAGAAAAGGCTGGACAGAAAAACCACTGCAGAAGATCGTCCTCCGAGAACGTCAAGCATTCTTTGCCCACATTGTCAAAGAACATTTCGAGCCGAAATAGGCCTTAGAACTCACGGCTCCATACTTTCAACCCCACTGGATGAAATGAATGGTCATCGTCATTCTTGATGGACAAACAACACACAGATACATCATTCTTACCCCTCCTAATAGGGGAAGCTGCCCGTCTCCTTGGCGAAGGTGTTACGGACGCGGTTCGCAATCCCGTATTCCCATGTTCAAAAAAAGCTGCGCACGATTTGGCAGCAGACCACGTTGAGTTGGTTTTGCGTTGGTATCGGAGCTGGTCGTTCAGAAAGCAATGGAAAACTATTGAACGTAATCTTGCCAAGAGATCTCAACGGCAGACATGCTGGTGTTGATTGCGAATACTGTAGGCCTTGAGTAGACGCTTACCTGTCGGTCCGGTACTATGGATTCTGTCCGCAACAAGGGCAGATTCGAAATGTTTAAATTGACTCGGGCTTCTAAGTTGACTGACCATAAACTTGTGCCAGGAAACGATGTGGGAGAGAAAGGTGGCCGCCCTAACACTAACCACATCAGCCACCGAGGGCCGATCGGTCTATAAAATATGGATCTAGCACCATATGCCATATAAGCTTCAAACGTTAATTGCATAATCCGTTACAGGGACGTAGCCATCGACCCCATCAGTTTTGGGCGGGTGGTGTGATTTCTTGCCACGTTTAAAGTCAGTAGTTTGCCATTGCTTCTTGAACGACCGACACTCATACCATTGTGTGAAAACGACCCAAGGTGTTCTGCTTCCAAATCGCCCGCAGCTGTGTTTAAGACGCAGTATGCGGGATTACGAATCGTGTTCTTTAGTCCTTCGCCGAAACTTCCGGCAATAAGTCTTAACACACTAGAATATCACACCGTCACCCATGGCAGGTTATAGCTCAAAATTTGCCCGATCGCCACAATTGACATTCGTCAATCGATGTGGTCCCGAATGATCAGGTCTTCTCGGCTGGCAAGGCACACCAGCCGCCTAAATTCCAGTGATCCGGGGTTTGTTTCCGGGTCCGTTCAAGGATATGCACAACTGACGAGCTCAAACGAGAGCGAAACTAGAGTCCAGTGCCCCCCAAAATTGACTTAGACAAGGCCCGGAATACTACCAATGTTGCCAATTGTGGGTTGTGCTCAATCCTTAAATCTCAAATCCCGAACCAAACAAATAAATCAAAGGCGCGTGAAAAGGTCCCCCTTTTATTTATCAACAGGTGAAGAGAGCACTTTTTTTGGGTTTTGATAATCATTATTTTCACAATGGTTTCCGTGCCTTGGAGCACTGGGCTTCTATGTCATCTCTCGACATTCGCTACGGGAAGTAAAGACCTGCCTCGTATTCCTCCATAAGACCTAAGGGTAGGCGAAATAAAGGGAGACCCAAAAACAAACATCCGGAGAAAAAAATTAGACGCAGATGATAAATTGATGGTCAGCATATCCGAATTGATAAGATTGCTTAGTTCTTAAACATCCCATGCGCTGTGCCGACGTAGCGGATTCAACTCTTACACCCGTCAGTTGACTAAAATGTTGGCTTTATCGACCTTGGCTTGGGGAGGTAAATTACAAATACCTCTGAAGTCGGAATGGGTTCGCCTTATAGCGATGGACACTGGTAATAGGGAAAGCATATCAACACGCAATAATCCGCCCAGTGCACTAGAAGTAGTCGCACGTGAATGGACTACGACTGAGTTCAAAACGAGCAAACAAAAAATGATAAAATATGGCGAAGACAAGGAAAGAGCTGCATGAGGTAGTAATAAATAGAATGCTTGCGTGGGCTGGCTGTGATTGTTTCTGCACCAATGGGTGATAAAGAACAGGAAAGGAAACAGAAAACATCATGAGATGATCTGCAAGAAGGCTGGATAAGTGCACCATGAAGTCACAAGACAGAGATGGTCGGTGATTAACTGTAGACGACCTTCTTGGGCATGTTATGAGAAGAAATGAATTGGAGAACTTGGTGACAACTGGCAAGATCGGAGGGAAGAGACCAAGGGGAAGATCAAGAAGTAAATACCTGGGTGGGTTGGCCACGTGGCACGGTCGAGACAGAAACACGGAGCTGATACACGACTCTGGTGATCGAGTGAGATGGCAAAACATGACCGCCCACGCTTATCGGCATGGCACATGATGGATGGATGTACCTTCAGTACCGAAGTGACACTTGATGAATATGTATGACACCGTTGTTACATTAACGCACTATCCAGTTTATTTTATTGACTCTTTCCTATTTCTGGCCTTATGTACTTTAACTCTGGTTAAATTAGACAAATGTTAATTTCAAATATCTGCCTGGGGTCCGATTAAGATGGTCTGTGAAAATCAAACTTAGGACCGAGTGGTTAAACTTGGAACTGTATTAAATAAACCAGGAACCGGATGATTAATTGGATTGTGACTATAAGTAAACCGGTGACAGGGTGGTTAAAGGGTATTGTATTAAATCCAACGTGGGAAGAATGCTTAAACTGGAATACTAATAGCTAATCCTGGAACAGAAAACTGGACTGTATTAAATAAACCTGGGACCTAGTGGTTATCATAGGAATGTAATAAATGAAACTAGGACCCATTGGGTTGAATGTAGTTACTACTCCTCGAACCACATGGTTACAATTAGCTGTAATAACAAAGTCTGGAGCCGAATGGTTAAAATTGGAGTTTACTAACTAAATCTTGGACATTATGGTTAAATTGGACTTGAATAATTTAACCTGCAACCAGATGGTTACACGGGCTGTAATAACTAACGTAACCTTGATAGCGTAATACAAAAAGGTTGACCGAATGGGTAGTATGGGTATCGGTTAAGTTTCTTCAGAACAAAGCAGGAAGTTATTTCTCCACAAGACAAAAAATGGGAATGTGTGTGTGTGTGTCTGTGTGTGCGTGCGTGCGTGCGTGCGTGCGTGCGTTTGCGTGCGTGCGTGCGTGCGTGCGTGCGTGCGTGCGTGCCGTGCGTGCGTGCGTGCGTGCGTGCGTGCGTGCGTCGCGTGCGTGCGTGCGTGCTTGCGTGCGGGCGGGCGGAGCGGGGTGCGTGCGTGCGTGCGTGCGTTGCGTGCGTGCGTTGCTGTGCGTGCGTGCGTGCGTGCGTGCGTGCGTGCGTGCGTGCGTGCGTGCGTGCGTGTGTGTGTTTTTTTTTTAAATAGAAAACATAGGGAGGACATCTCGATCTTTTCTCTTCGACACAAGGTAGGATTATTTCTCTTCATTACGAAATAGGGAGAATGTTTTATGGTTATTTCAATTCATTCACACATTTGGAGAATGTGTAATCAGTTATTTCTCACCAACATAATGGGGAGAATGTATCTTGATTATTTTCCCTTATTAAAAGATTTGGAGTGTTGGTATCGGTTATTTACCCTCGTACAAAAATTAGGAGAATGTGTCTCGGTTATTTCCTCTTATTAAAATATAGAGAGACTGTGTCTAGATTATTTCTCAAAAATAGGAACGATGTAACTCTAACGTTTGTTCCCCGAAGATCAAATTCCTTGTTTATTTTAACCATGCCTGCATAAATTCTGCTGGGGAAATGGTGGACCAATTGGTTGTTTGTTTCAGTTAGCAGTTATCTCTGGCATGTTTATTTTAGGTACACCACCCCCCGGGAGGATACGTGTCACGTGACGAGCAACTAAAAGCTTTTTGTTTGGGTGATTATGTAGAGAAAATAAATTAATCGCAATCGATCGGAATTCGTCTCTATTGAAAATAATGGCCGGTTGTTACTTTCATATTTGCACACCTCGCCGATACAAATACACGACCGTTACCATGGGTGTTGCAGTTTGTTTTCTCAGGCGCTTCTTGTTTCTCAGAGAGCACTTTTTTGATGCGACATTTCCGTAGGATCTTGTCCCTTGGACATGCTGGTAGGTTGGGAAAGGAGCAGGCGGACAGATTGGCTGTGTCTGAGCCGCTGGGTGGGGTACTGGTGCAGGATACTGCAGATGTGGTCGGGGTCATTTGGGATCACGTGTATAGTGTGGAAGAATAGGACAATCATACTGGCCTGGAGAGAATAGTGCGACGGGGAATGACAGGGATGTGACAGAGATGTGACAGGGAGTGACAGGGGTATGATACGGATGTGACAGGGAATGACATGGGTGTGACAGGGATGTGAGAAGAGTGTGACAGGGAATGACATGGATGTGACAAGAATGTGACAGGGAATGACATGGATGTGACAGGGATGTGACAAGAGTGTGGCAGGGAATGGCAGGGATGTGACAGAGAGTGACAGGGGTATGATAGGGATGTGACAGGGAATGGCATGGATGTGGACATGGATGTGACAAGAATGTGACAGGGAATGGAAGGTATGTGACAGGGAGTGACAGGGGTATGATAGGGATGTGACAGGGATGTGGCAGGTGGTGACAGGGGTATGGTAGGAATGTGACAGGGATGTGACAGGAAATGACAGGGATGTGACAGGGAATTACATGGATGTGACAAGGGTGTGACAAGGATGTGACAAGGGTGTGACAGGGAATTACATGGATGTGACAAGGGTGTGATAGGGAATTACATGGATGTGACAAGGATGTGACAGGGAATGACAGGTGTATGATAGGGATGTGACAGGGATGTGACAGGGATGTGACAGGTGGTGACAGGGGTATGGTAGGAATGTGACAGGGATGTGACAGGAAATGACAGGGATGTGACAGGGATGTGGCAGGAGTATGGTAGGAATGTGACAGGGATGTGACAAGGAGTGACAGGGGTATGATAGGGATGTGACAGGAATGTGACAGGGATGTGGCAGGTGGTGACCGGGGTATGGTAGGAATGTGACAGGGATGTGACAGGAAATGACATGGATGTAACAGGGATGTGACAAGGATGTGGCATGGAATTACATGGATGTGACAAGGGTGTGACAGGGAATTACATGGATGTGACAGGGATATGACATGGACATGGCAGAAAAGTCAGACGAGCACATACTCAAAATGCAACTGGTATCATTAGTATTGGGACTCTTTGCTGGTTATTGAAGATGAGGACGGGGCACGTATGGGAATGACCGGAGTGTTGCTTAACTCAACTCAACTGATACAGAAAAGGCACACGCAGACATAAACCTAATAAATAAGCATATTCTTTCAGGGGTCGCGTTAGCCAAGTTGATAACAAACTGCGCTGATAATCTCATGAGCACACAAGACGCGGGTTCGACGCCTGGACTCGTCGCGTGGGAAAATGAGGGAAAGATCGGCCATCTTTTACTACCTGAATTCAGACCTACAGAATGATTTAGCGCTACCTCGTTACAGACCCATAACAGAAAACTGCTTCGGGACAAACAAACAAACACCAAATTCTTTAGTTATTAAAATCCAAGAAAACGACAGAACTGTATGATTTCTGCAGAAGAATGCCTGCATCTGTTGAATTTCCCATATCAGTTGTCAGGCATAGAACAGATTATCGTAAAATGGAGATCCATTTCATTTCGTCGAAACTATTTATTTATTTATTTATTTATTTATTTATTTATTACTACTACTAACTACTACTACTACTACTACTACTACTACTACTACTACTACTACTACTACTACTACTAGTACTACTACTACTACTACTACTACAGTGCAAACCGCTTAAGGCGATCTCGGACGTGGCGAATATCTGTTGTGAAGAACAATATTGTATGTACGTTGTAAATGCATTACCACACGTTTGAACTCTTTATAAGAAGAATTTCTAATAAGAAGAACTATTTATTGGTTCCCATGTGAGTTCGTCTTATCAGGTATGCACTGTATTATTATTATTATTATTATTATTATTATTATTATTATTATTATTATTATTATTATTATTGCTGCTGCTGGTGCTGCTGCTGCTGCTGCTGCTGTCATTGTCGTCGCCGTGGTCGTCGTCTTTTTAAAGACTGTTATCGAAAAGTTCGCTGCTGTATATGCGAGTTACTTGTCAAGCTTCTTAGCTACACGTCATGTTAACTTGTTTTCGTTCTTAATTCTCACAACAGTCTTCCATCTGTCGTTACACGAACGTTTAAACATTGCAGGGCGGGAGGAATCGAGGTCCTTAAACACAGCAGGACCGGGGGGGGGGGGGGGGGGGAGGGGGAAACCAGTTCTCTAAACCCACCACACTCCAACAGATATGAAAAAGTTTTGCATCTATGACAAAGAGGTTGGCGTTGAGACATTTTCTTCCGACCCCGCACCGAAGTTCTGATCTACCCGGCCACATTTGAGTATGTTTATTATACTTTCGAAATATATGGTATCACGGTCAAGCATACGCAAGTGACGTCATTTGCTGCAACTGAATTACCCAAGTATTTACGTCTCTGTTTTTCCCTTGTTCTCTTCTCCTGGATCTTGCCAGTTGTCCCCAAGTTCTCCAATTTATTTCTTCTTATAACATGCCCAAAATGTTTTACTGCCTACGTCTAATTATGTGCATAGAGGAAGCAAATCTTACAGCCATGCATACCGAAGTTAGACAAGCTGATCATTTGAGGTGTGTGACTTGGTACATTCAAGGTATAACAGAACAAATTAAATAAAAGCTGTGCCTCGTTCAAAGACATGAACAGACACTAAAGTGAGTACTAAAAGACACACTATGGGATAACAGATACATATTTGACTTTTAATAACAAAAACACTTGTTACAAAGACATGCATACATCTATCAGCGCAGTTAGAAGTGTAGCTGCATTCTTTTACAGGACGTTGCAATAATCGCCATCATTTATTGTCTTTGATTTCCTCGGCAATTTTACGTTCAGCTAATCATTGCTTTCTGAACGGCCGACGCACACATCTTTGTGAAAATCAACGCAAAGCGACCTTCTCCCAAATTGAGCGTGGCTTATTTTGAAGCCGATATATGGGTATTATTTGTTCTTGTGTAAATGTATCTAGAGCCGGTAAACCTGGTTGGTCGTGAAGAATACTGATTAACACTCAATGGAGGTCGGCATGGCCGAAAGGAACAGAGCGTTCTTTCTTAAACATCCTGTGTGCTGATGCCGTGATGGTTCAACCACAACACCGGCCGGTTGGACTAAAATGTTGACTTCTCTTCCTTGACTTCGGGACGTAAATTACAAGTATCTCAGAAATCGAAGTGGGGTCGTCTGATCGCAAGGGACACTGATAATAGGGAAATCATTAGCACACGCAAAATTCAGCCTAGTTCACTAGAAGTAGCGTGTCTGGACTACGCTTGAATTCAAAGCTAGCACGGGGAAAACTCAGATACACCTTAAGTCGGATCGGGCATACAGTGCTAGACACGTATTTGTATAGGCATTCGGTGGGCGATACGGTCAGTACCCCCCCGGTCCATTTTACTTCCCAAAATGTCTCTTAGTACGTATTTTCTGCTGGGTCGACCAGGGAGTTCTGAGTCAATCAGTAAACCTCCGAGTCAGCCCAAACTGTGGATCGAACGCATGCCCATCAGCCAGCAGGCGAGTGTCTAGCCAGAACCCTACCGCAACTTCTGAAGAATGTCATTTTTTCATTTTTATCCGCGAGATTATAAGAATGTCCTCTGTAACATTTCATATTTCTCCGCGATATTCTAAGAGTTTCCACTGCAAGATTTCATCTTTCTCCACGATATTCTAAGAGTGTCCACTGTAACATTTCATCTTTCTCAGCGACATTCTAAGAGTTTCCACTGTAAGATTTCATCTTTCTCCGCGATATTCTAAGAGTTTCCACTGTAAGATTTCATCTTTCTCCACGATATTCTAAGAGTGTCCACTGTAAAATTTAATCTTTCTCAGCGATATTCTAAGAACGCCCCTTGTAACATTGTATCTTTCTCCACGATATTCTAAGAATTTCATCTGTAACATTTCGTCTTTCTCCACGAGATTCTAAGAATTTCCCCTGTAACATTTCATCTTTCTCTACGAGATTCTAAGAATGTCATCTGTAACACTTCATCTTTCTCCACGATATTCTAAGAACGTCCTCTGAAACATTTCATCTTTCTCCACGGTATTCTAAGATTGTCATCTGTAACATTTCATCTTTCTCCACGATATTCTAAGAATGTCCACTGTAACATTTCAAATCTAAAACTTTCATATTGTTTTTTTTTTCTTCTACGTAAGCTATGCGACGTAAATTTGAATTTTCCTTTGAGTAATCTAAACTGAAAATTTAAAGAATTGATAACCGCCCATGTAGCGCAGTGGAAAATCATTAAGTGCAGCGATCAACATGGCCTGGGGCACTTGTAAACTGCAGCAATAATATAACTTCACACATTTTCAAAGACACTCTACGCACAATATTTCACTCCAAAAACACAAGCAAAACACCAGCCCGGTATATTAACATTATACTGGCAGTAAAAATCACCATGAATGAATGATCATAAGCTACAAAGTAATTTTAATGTCTGTTTAATACGTCATTATTACAGGCACCTGGTAGTAATGAGGTCAAAGTAGGAATTTGTAACCAGGTGCGGCACTTGAGCTGGTCGACAGTGTCGTCACGTGGGAAGGATCAACATAATTAATGACTAATTTATTACTATGCTGCTATTGTTCATATTATTATAATAATCGAGGTCAGCATGGCCGAATGAATTAGTTCGCTCGTTCTTAAACATCTGCTGTATGTGTGGGGTTTTTTTTTTTTTTTTCATGCCAAGGTAGTCGTTTGAACCTCTACACAAGTCGGTTGCACTAAAATGTTGACTTCTCGCCCTTGACATGGGGATTTAAATTACAAGTACCTCAGAAGTCGATGTTGGTTCGCCTGATGACGAGGGACACTGGTAATAGGGACAGCTAATACACACGCAAACATTAGTCCGGTCCACTAGACGTAGTGGCATAGATATGGACTACCCTTGAGTTCAAAGCGAACTAACGCCCAAACATGATCTATCTATCTATCTATCTATCTATCTATCTATCTATCTATCTATCTATCTATCTATCTGTCTGTCTGTCTGTCTGTCTGTCTGTCTGTCTGTCTGCCTGCCTGCCTGCCTGCCTGCCTGCCTGCCTGCCTGCCTGCCTGCCTGCCTGCCTGCCTGCCTGTCTGTCTGTCTGTCTGTCTGTCTGTCTGTCTGTCTGTCTGTCTGTCTGTCTGTCTGTCTGTCTGTCTGTCTGTCTGTGTCCGTCCGTCCATCTGTTTATATTTATGTCCGTCTGTCTGCGTTCCCTTTAGTCAGTCCTTCCATCTCTCTGTCCGTCCATTTGTCTGTCTGTCCATTTGTCTGTCTGTCCGTCTGTCTGCGTTCCCGTTAGTCAGTCCTTCCATCTCTCTGTCCGTCCGTTTATCCGTCCGTCTGTCTGCGTTCCCGTCAGTCTTCCTTCCATCTCTCCGTCCGTCCGATCTCCCGAGACCGGACCTCTTTCCCGTCCCTCCGTCCGTCTGTCAGTCTGCCTGTCTTTAAGTCTGTCTGCCTGTCTGCCTAATTGTCAATATACCGTACACTTTTACTTATGCATACCTTATTTGCTGCATTTAAAGAAAAAACATATCTTAAATTGCATTACTGTGAACATTTTTGTTAATTTTTTTTTTTTCGTTCTGGACTCCGATATTTCTTTTCTGTCGTCTGCATCAATACTGTCTCATCTCTTAGTTCTCCCATCTCATGCTCTCTCTCTCTCTCTCTCTCTCTCTCTCTCTCTCTCTCTCTCTCTCTCTCTCTCTCTCTCTCACTCTCTCTCCCTCCCTCTCCCTCTCTCTCTAATGCTCTCTCTCACATACACACTGTCTCTCTCTCTCATCCTTTTCCTCCTCCTTAACACACCCTGCTCTATTTATCTTTCATCCTTTTCGTCAGATCGTCACACACACACACACACACACACACACACACACACACACACACACACACAGAGTCTTTCTCAAGCTTTTCATCTCTCTATCTACTCAACCTTCCCACATCTCTACCTCATCTTTGGGCTCTAGGTCTCTCATTCTTTTCCTGCAACTTTAACACATACATTCTTTTTCTCATGCTTTCTCACTTTCCCCCACTCCATCTACTCGAAACCAACTCCCCCATCTCTCTATCGCCCTTTTCCTCCCCTTTCCACATACACCCGGGCTCTATCTCTCTGTCATCCTTGTCCTCCACCCTACACACACTCTCTCACCCTCACACACACACTCTTTCTCTCTCATTCCTTCTCTATACCCACTCCCTCTCCCTCTCCTCTCTCTCTCTCTCACGCAAACTCTCTCTTTTTCTTTCTCCATATCTACTCTCGCAAGCGCGCTCTCTCTCTCTCTCTCTCTCTCTCTCTCTCTCTCTCTCTCTCTCTCTCTCTCTCTCTCTCTCTCTCTCTCTCTCTACTTCGTCCTCATCCTCCCCTTTCAAACACACCTGGGCTCTATCTCTCTGTCACCCTTGTCCTCCCACCTACTCTCTCTTTCTCTCTCTCTCTCTCTCTCTCTCTCTCTCTATATATATATATATATATATCTATATATATATTATATATATATATATATATATATATATATATATATATATAATATATATATATATGTATATATATATAATCACCCTCTTCCTCCTTTTAACACACTCCGGGGCTCTATCTCCCTGCCATCCTTTTCCTCCCACCATCACACACGCTCTTCCTCCCTTCCCCCACTCCATCCACCCTCTCCTCGCGATCGGTCACTAAAACACTCTAATTCACCCAATTCATCAACCCTCCCTCTCCCCCTCCACGTCCCTCTAAAAGCCATCCCTTGCCAGGCCTTGATTCCAAGTAACGAATAACGATTTTCACTCTAACAACCATTAGACACGGGGCGGTTTGGTTTTGATAGATCGACGTTAAAAGAGTCTAGTTGTCTCTTATTTGTTGCAATTTTTAGTGTATTTTTATTCATCAGGGATCAGTCTTGATTGAACTGGCTCTGTTTGCTAATCGCTCTCTTATACCTCACGCGTTCTTGATTTTTATCATTTAAGTTTCAGTCTAATAACAGAAAAGGAAAAATACAACTCAAAGATAAGAGCTTTATTTTGGTTCGTCACTAACTTTCCGGTGATAATTTTAGTTCTGCGATGACATTTCCTTATTTGAATCACTCTTCGATAATTGTTCTTTCTGTACTTTGTTTCGTTTAAACACGATTCGCGTTTTAGAGAACCAGTCAATAAAATTTTTATGCCAGAAATATAGAAAAGAAAAATTAAGGTTATTTTCCCACGATTTGATGCGTTTTTGGGTATATGGTGCTTGGCTGTTGTGTTTATACACCAGTAGGAACCGGAAGGGTGATGTGGTACATTTCTCACAGGTCGCATTTCTTCCCTAAGATATTTTCTGTTAAAGATCTTAGGGTGGGTTGACCTGTAATCCAGATCAGTGAGAGAAAACATTTCCACCATTATGAGGATTTGAGCGTATGACCATCGAGCCAGAAAGCAAGCGTACTACCGCGACACTCAACTGTGTCGATTAAAATCAAAACTAACATAAACTTATCCAAAGCAGGACTTAACTATGGGTGTTTGATGTGATAGAATCGTCATGTTTTGTAGATCTGAATACAATCAGGTTTGACTGAACATGTCGCTCCACCACCAATATATCTTAAAGTCGTGTGAACATTTCACGCCACCATCAATCTATTTCAAAGTTGTGTGAAAATATCACCCCACCGTCAGTTTCGCTTCAAGTTGTGTGACCATGTCACTCAATCATCAATTTATCTTAAAGTTGTTTGAATATGTCACTCCAGCACCAATCTATCTAAAAGTTGTGTGAACATTTCACTCCAACAACAGTCTATCAAAAATTGTGTGAACATGTCACTCCCCCATCAATCTATCTAAAATGTGTGTGAACATGTCACTCCACGACCAATCTATTTTAAAGTTGTGTGAACATGTCACTCCACAATCAATCTATCAACCAATCACGTCCTTCCACCATCAAACTAGCTTCAAATTGTGTGAACATGTCACTCAATCTTCAGTTTATCTTAAAGTTGTGTGAACATGTCACTCAATTATCAGTTTATCTTAAAGTTGTGTGAACATGTCACTCCACCATCAGTCCAGCTTCAATTTGTGTGAACATGTCATCTCCACCATCAGCCTAACTTCAGGTTGTGTGAACATGTCACCTCCACCATCAGTTTAACTTCAATTTGTGTGAACATGTCACTCCACTATCAGTCTAACTTCAATTTGTGTGAACATGTCACTCCACCATCGGTCTAACTTCATGTTGTGAGAACACGTCACCTCCACCATCAGTCTAACTTCAATTTGTGTGAACATGTCACCTCCATCATCAGTCTAATTTCAATTTGTGTGAACATGTCACTCCACCATCAGTCTACCTTCAATTTGTGTGAACATGTCACCCCCACCATCAGTCTAACTTAAATTTGTGTGAACATGTCACCTCCACCATCAGTCTAACTTCAATTTGTGTGAACATGTCACTCCACCATTAGTCTAACTTCAAGTTGTGTGAACATGTCACCTCCACAATCAGTCTAACTTCAATTTGAGTGAACATGTCACCTCCACCATCAGTCTAACTTCAATTTATGTGAACATGTCACCTCCACCATCAGTCTAACTTCAATTTATGTGAACACGTCACCTCCACCATCTGTCTAACTTCAATTTGTGTGAACATGTCACCCCCACCATCGGTCTAACTTCATGTTGTGAGAACACGTCACCTCCACCATCAGTCTAACTTCAATTTATGTGAACACGTCACCTCCACCATCAGTCTAATTTCAGTTTGTGTGAACATGTCACTCCACCATTAGTCTAACTTCAAGTTGTGTGAACATGTCACCTCCACTATCAGCCTAACTTCAAGTTGAGTGAACATATCACCTCCACCATCAGTCTAACTTCAATTTGTGTGTACATGTCACTCTATCATCAGTTTATCTTTCAAGTTGCGTGAACATATATGGTTACGTTTTGGTCGCGTATCTATACGTTTGTGTGAATATATCACTCTATCATTAATCTATCAAGTTTTGTGTACATTTCCCTACACCATCAAGCTATCTTCGAGTTGTGTGAACATGCCACTCCACCATTAATCTATCTGAAAGTTATATGAACATTTCCCTCCACCATTAATCTAGCTTTGCAACACTCTACACTCCGTAAATCAATGCAGTTTTTTCATCAACATAAAATGGAAACGGTAGTACCAAAGCAGATACCGGCACTACGATGTTAGATCTTCACATATTCCGCACCACGATATATGAGATGTGGAGAACAGTGCCTATCCTCATCACCACTGTCTTGGCAGGCAAGCTCACAAACAACTATGCCAACGCGGCTCCAAATCATCAAATTCAGACGCAATAAATAATCACATGTTTGCTAGGTTTTTCAATTGTCCAAAATTTGCCACGGCGGCGCGAAGTTTACGGCCTACACTTTATAATACCGAGTATACACATGAAACAACGAGAATTCAAAAGAGCCCACAATACACCTGTAAACTATTTGTGAATAGTCCAGATTATAACTTATTTTTAAACCGCAACGTTTGAAATATCCCCTGGTTTTAACAGATCTGTTTTTAAAATTCCTTACCAGCTACAACTGCCATCTTTCAAATCGGGACTAGGGCAAACAGAAACTTAATTCGCACGGCCCTGTCCCAGTTCTGCCTAGCCCCAGAGCAGTTCTGGAGTAGCAGCGGATGATCCTAATTTTTTAAGGCCCTATTATTGCTTAAAGTGGGCGTCCAGGAGTGGAAGAGAATATGCTATAGAAAGTCACCATCATCTTAAGTTCTGTTCTATTTATTTATTTATTTAACCAACCGCTAAGGCGCATTGCATTCAGGCCGAGTCTATGTACCAGGATCTTCTCAGTGAAAATATCGTTCATTCGAGGTCTAAAAGTTCGCGGACCGATTCTGTCCCATAATTTTATACAGCATCTCAATCTGTGATATATTTCGTTAGTTAGTATATGGAGTTTGTGATTCTGTCCCATAATTTTACACCTCAGCATCGCAATCCGTGATATGCATGGTTAATTCGTGTATGGGATTTTGTGATTCTGTCCAATACTTTTCGACCTCAGCATCTCAATCCGTGATATATTTTGATTAGTTCGTGAATGGGATTTGGTGATTCTGTCTCATAAGTTTACACCTCAGCATCACATTCCGTGATATATTTGGTTAGTTCGTGTATGGGATTTGGTGATTCTAAACCAAGCGGTATATATTGTTGTAGTGCTAGTTGGTCGCGATTTGAGGCAAAGGTTATTTTTATCATTATTTTACGCACTGTCAGATGGACATTTTAACTGGTATCAAAGTTGATCGACTATATGAATTAGTGTTGATGTTCTAGTTGGTGTTCTGTTGACAGATTATATTAGTTGATGTTATGTTGGTATATTATATTAGTTGTTGTTCTGCTCATAGAATATATTAGTTACTGTACTGTAGGTAGATTATATTAGTTGCTGTTTTGTGGGCAGATTATATAATTTCTTGTCCTGTGGGTAGATTATATTACTTGTTGTCCTGTGGGTAGGTTTTATTAGTTCGAGTTCTTTTGGTGGATTATATTACTGTTTTCTGTTATTAGATTATTTAAGCTTGTTGTTTTGTCAGTAGATTATTTTAGTTGTTGTTCTCTTGATAGGTTATAGTAGTTAGGGTTCTGTCGGTAGATTATATTAGTTGATGTTGTATTTGTGGATTATATTATTGTTGTTCTGTAATTAGATTATTTTAGCTGCTGTTCTGACTGTAGATAATCTTAATTGTTATTCTCTTGGTAGGTTATATTAGCTTGGGTTCTGTCGGTTGATTATGTTAGTTAGTGTTATTTGGGTAGGTTATACAAGTTTTGTATTTTAGCAATAGATTATATTAGTTACTGTTTTTGTGATAGATATATTAGTTGCTGTTAATTTTGTAGATGTTTTAGTTGTTATTTTATTAGATTATTTTAGTTTATGTTCTTTTTGTAGATTATATTAGACTGTGTTATTTTGGTAGATTAAATTAGTTGGTATTCTAATTTTAGATAGTATTAGTTAGTGTTATATTGACTGCGAATTGTTAATAGATTCTAAAAGCTGACATGTCACTCACTGTTTTAGTTTTTATTATATAGTTAAATTATAACGTTGGTGTTCTGTTCGTAGTTTATATTAGTTGGTGTGATTCTAGAAAATGATATTATTTGTGGTTATGTTAATAGATTATATTAGATTATGTGAGTTTGAAAGACGATATTAGATGGTATTATGTTATGTTATATTTGTTTATGTTTTCTGGAAGATGATATTTGTTGGTGTTATGTTGGTAGATTATATTAGTTGATGTTATGTTGGAAGTTAAGGATCCTTTTTCCCAAGTGCCCTTGACATATTACCGATAAGATTGCCTGGTGCTCTTTTTCTTAAACTTGGAGTGTTCACTAATAATAACCAAATAATAATAATAATAATAATAATAATAATAATAATAATAATGTATTAATGGCAACACATATGTTAATACATAAATAAAAAAACAATGATAATAATGATAATGATAATAATTTCAGTAACAGCAGCGGCAGTAGTAGTAGTAGTAGCAGCAGCAGCAGTTGTTGTAGTAGCAGTTCTAGTTGTAGTAGTAGTTGTAGTAGTTGTAGTAGTAGTTGTTGTTGTAGTAGTTGTAGTAGTTGTAGTTGTAGTAGTGTTATAGTAGTTGTAGTAGTTGTAGTTGTAGTAGTTGTTGTAGTTGTAGTAGTTGTTGTAGTAGTTGTAGTAGCAGTTGTAGTAGTTATAGATATAGTAGTTGTAGTAGCAGTTGTTGTAGTAGTTGTAGTAGTAGTAGTAGTAGTAGTAGTAGTAGTAGTAGTAGTAGTAGTAGTAGTAGTAGTGTAGTAGTAGTAGTAGTAGTAGTAGTGTAGTAGTAGTAGTAGTAGTAGTAGTAGTAGTAGTAGTAGTAGTAGTAGTAGTAGTAGTAGTAGTAGTAGTAGTAGTAGTAGTAGTAGTAGTAGTAGTAGTAGTAGTAGTAGTAGTAGTAGTAAGTAGTAGTAGTAGTAGTAGTAGTAGTAGTAGTAGTAGTAGTAGTAGTAGTAGTAGTAGTAGTAGTAGTAGTAGTAGTAGTAGTAGTAGTAGTAGTAGTAGTAGTAGTAGTAGTAGTAGTAGTAGTAGTAGTAGTAGTAGTAGTAGTAGTAGTAGTAGTAGTAGTAGTAGTAGTAGTAGTAGTAGTAGTAGTAGTAGTAGTAGTAGTAGTAGTAGTAGTAGTAGTAGTAGTAGTAGTAGTAGTAGTAGTAGTAGTAGTAGTAGTAGTAGTAGTAGTAGTAGTAGTAGTAGTAGTAGTAGTAGTAGTAGTAGTAGTAGTAGTAGTAGTAGTAGTAGTAGTAGTAGTAGTAGTAGTAGTAGTAGTAGTAGTAGTAGTAGTAGTAGTAGTAGTAGTAGTAGTAGTAGTAGTAGTAGTAGTAGTAGTAGTAGTAGTAGTAGTAGTAGTAGTAGTAGTAGTAGTAGTAGTAGTAGTAGTAGTAGTAGTAGTAGTAGTAGTAGTAGTAGTAGTAGTAGTAGTAGTAGTAGTAGTAGTAGTAGTAGTAGTAGTAGTAGTAGTAGTAGTAGTAGTAGTAGTAGTAGTAGTAGTAGTAGTAGTAGTAGTAGTAGTAGTAGTGTAGTAGTAGTAGTAGTAGTAGTAGTAGTAGTAGTAGTAGTAGTAGTAGTAGTAGTAGTAGTAGTAGTAGTAGTAGTAGTAGTAGTAGTAGTAGTAGTAGTAGTAGTAGTAGTAGTAGTAGTAGTAGTAGTAGTAGTAGTAGTAGTGTAGTAGTAGTAGTAGTAGTAGTAGTAGTAGTAGTAGTAGTAGTAGTAGTAGTAGTAGTAGTAGTAGTAGTAGTAGTAGTAGTAGTAGTAGTAGTAGTAGTAGTAGTAGTAGTAGTAGTAGTAGTAGTAGTAGTAGTAGTAGTAGTAGTAGTAGTAGTAGTAGTAGTAGTAGTAGTAGTAGTAGTAGTAGTAGTAGTAGTAGTAGTAGTAGTAGTAGTAGTAGTAGTAGTAGTAGTAGTAGTAGTAGTAGTAGTAGTAGTAGTAGTAGTAGTAGTAGTAGTAGTAGTAGTAGTAGTAGTAGTAGTAGTAGTAGTAGTAGTAGTAGTAGTAGTAGTAGTAGTAGTAGTAGTAGTAGTAGTAGTAGTAGTAGTAGTAGTAGTAGTAGTAGTAGTAGTAGTAGTAGTAGTAGTAGTAGTAGTAGTAGTAGTAGTAGTAGTAGTAGTAGTAGTAGTAGTAGTAGTAGTAGTAGTAGTAGTAGTAGTAGTAGTAGTAGTAGTAGTAGTAGTAGTAGTAGTAGTAGTAGTAGTAGTAGTAGTAGTAGTAGTAGTAGTAGTAGTAGTAGTAGTAGTAGTAGTAGTAGTAGTAGTAGTAGTAGTAGTAGTAGTAGTAGTAGTAGTAGTAGTAGTAGTAGTAGTAGTAGTAGTAGTAGTAGTAGTAGTAGTAGTAGTAGTAGTAGTAGTAGTAGTAGTAGTAGTAGTAGTAGTAGTAGTAGTAGTAGTAGTAGTAGTAGTAGTAGTAGTAGTAGTAGTAGTAGTAGTAGTAGTAGTAGTAGTAGTAGTAGTAGTAGTAGTAGTAGTAGTAGTAGTAGTAGTAGTAGTAGTAGTAGTAGTAGTAGTAGTAGTAGTAGTAGTAGTAGTAGTAGTAGTAGTAGTAGTAGTAGTAGTAGTAGTAGTAGTAGTAGTAGTAGTAGTAGTAGTAGTAGTAGTAGTAGTAGTAGTAGTAGTAGTAGTAGTAGTAGTAGTAGTAGTAGTAGTAGTAGTAGTAGTAGTAGTAGTAGTAGTAGTAGTAGTAGTAGTAGTAGTAGTAGTAGTAGTAGTAGTAGTAGTAGTAGTAGTAGTAGTAGTAGTAGTAGTAGTAGTAGTAGTAGTAGTAGTAGTAGTAGTAGTAGTAGTAGTAGTAGTAGTAGTAGTAGTAGTAGTAGTAGTAGTAGTAGTAGTAGTAGTAGTAGTAGTAGTAGTAGTAGTAGTAGTAGTAGTAGTAGTAGTAGTAGTAGTAGTAGTAGTAGTAGTAGTAGTAGTAGTAGTAGTAGTAGTAGTAGTAGTAGTAGTAGTAGTAGTAGTAGTAGTAGTAGTAGTAGTAGTAGTAGTAGTAGTAGTAGTAGTAGTAGTAGTAGTAGTAGTAGTAGTAGTAGTAGTAGTAGTAGTAGTAGTAGTAGTAGTAGTAGTAGTAGTAGTAGTAGTAGTAGTAGTAGTAGTAGTAGTAGTAGTAGTAGTAGTAGTAGTAGTAGTAGTAGTAGTAGTAGTAGTAGTAGTAGTAGTAGTAGTAGTAGTAGTAGTAGTAGTAGTAGTAGTAGTAGTAGTAGTAGTAGTAGTAGTAGTAGTAGTAGTAGTAGTAGTAGTAGTAGTAGTAGTAGTAGTAGTAGTAGTAGTAGTAGTAGTAGTAGTAGTAGTAGTAGTAGTAGTTAGTAGTAGTAGTAGTAGTAGTAGTAGTAGTAGTAGTAGTAGTAGTAGTTAGTAGTAGTAGTAGTAGTAGTAGTAGTAGTAGTAGTAGTAGTAGTAGTAGTAGTAGTAGTAGTAGTAGTAGTAGTAGTAGTAGTAGTAGTAGTAGTAGTAGTTAGTAGTAGTAGTAGTAGTAGTAGTAGTAGTAGTAGTAGTAGTAGTAGTAGTAGTAGTAGTAGTAGTAGTAGTAGTAGTAGTAGTAGTAGTAGTAGTAGTAGTAGTAGTAGTAGTAGTAGTAGTAGTAGTAGTAGTAGTAGTAGTAGTAGTAGTAGTAGTAGTAGTAGTAGTAGTAGTAGTAGTAGTAGTAGTAGTAGTAGTAGTAGTAGTAGTAGTAGTAGTAGTAGTAGTAGTAGTAGTAGTAGTAGTAGTAGTAGTAGTAGTAGTAGTAGTAGTAGTAGTAGTAGTAGTAGTAGTAGTAGTAGTAGTAGTAGTAGTAGTAGTAGTAGTAGTAGTAGTAGTAGTAGTAGTAGTAGTAGTAGTAGTAGTAGTAGTAGTAGTAGTAGTAGTAGTAGTAGTAGTAGTAGTAGTAGTAGTAGTAGTAGTAGTAGTAGTAGTAGTAGTAGTAGTAGTAGTAGTAGTAGTAGTAGTAGTAGTAGTAGTAGTAGTAGTAGTAGTAGTAGTAGTAGTAGTAGTAGTAGTAGTAGTAGTAGTAGTAGTAGTAGTAGTAGTAGTAGTAGTAGTAGTAGTAGTAGTAGTAGTAGTAGTAGTAGTAGTAGTAGTAGTAGTAGTAGTAGTAGTAGTAGTAGTAGTAGTAGTAGTAGTAGTAGTAGTAGTTGTAGTAGTAGTAGTAGTTGTAGTAGCAGTAGTAGTTGTAGTAGTTGTTGTAGTTGTAGTTGTAGTAGTAGTTGTAGTTGTAGTAGTAGTTGTAGTAGTAGTTGTACTAGTAGTTGTAGTAGTAGTTGTAGTAGTAGTTGCAGTTGTAGTTGTTGTTGTTGTTGTTGTTGTTGTTGTTACCAGCGCTGTGACTTATGGGATATAAAACTGCGTTCCACAATTCCCCGACATACGGAGTCGGGGGTTCGAAATCAGCTGCTGAAGATTTGGTAGTATACCACTTTGCTTTGATTTTGATGGTAAGAGTCATCAGCCGTTCAGAAAGCAAAGGAACAATGCTGAACTAATATTGCATAGTAAATCAAATCAAATCAACTCAAATCAAATCAACTTTATTTTCCGTTTAGTCATATTAAACGGGTTGTTGGCTTGGAATGAACATTCTGTTTAGACATATTAAATGGGTTGTTGGCTTGGGGACAATGGGGTGTGGTGGACATTTCGCTTCCTCTTAACCTTTTATTCCCCAGACACTCCGCAGAAATTGAACATTCTCTGGTGTCTGTTTTACGAGCCTCGGTCGACCATTCAGCTATACTCTTTGGGGAAGGCAACTCTCGCCACTACTGAGGAATTCGATCCCACTCCCTGTTTTGGACGGCAAGGACACTAAATACTATGCCACCGCTGCTCTTTATGTGTGTTAGTTAATCATTTATCTATTAGCGTATCATACTTGCACTCCGGACATGTCCATAGGTGCTTCCCCCCCCCCCCCCCCCCGCAACATATGCATCAGCGTCCGGCGGCTAATAGTGCCAGTTCTGCGTTGGTTGACGGGACCCCCTCAATTTCCACGATGTGTCTTTCGTGTCTGGCCTTGCCAGTTCTTACTCCCGAGTCTTTCATTTGTGTGTGTGTGTGTGTGTGTGTGCGCGCGCGCGCGCTGTGTGCGTGAGTGCGTGTGAAAGTAGAAGTGGTCCCGTGGCACACACTACCGTCGAGGTGTGAAGTATTATACCTTCACATGATAGTAAGGTTAACCTTCACATCATAGTAAGGTACAACTTCACATCACAGTAAGGTACAACTTCACATGATAGTAAGGTACAACTTCACATGATAGTAAGGTAAACTTAACATGACAGTAAGGTACAACTTCACATGATAGTAAGGTACAACTTCACATGATAGTAAGGTACAACTTCACATGATAGTAAGGTACAACTTCACATGATAGTAAGGTACAACTTCACATGATAGTAAGGTACAACTTCACATGATAGTAAGGTACAACTTTACATGATAGTAAGGTACAACTTCACATGATAGTAAGGTACAACTTTACATGATAGTAAGGTACAACTTCACATGATAGTAAGGTACAACTTTACATGATAGTAAGGTAAACTTAACATGATAGTAAGGTACAACATAACATGATAGTAAGGTACAACATAACATGATAGTAAGGTACAACTTCACATGATGGTATGGTATAACTTCACATGATAGTAAGGTACAACTTCACATGACAGTAAGGTACACTAGGCCACAACATATGAGACAGGTAGTACAGTTTCCCTACTCGTGATACTTCCTTCCCAAATACCCGTGTTACTATGGCTGGGTCGACCCCAGAGCTGAACTGCTGAAGGAAATGCATAATCCTGTCCGTGGTGAGGCTAGAACCCTGGCCACTGTCTTTGCATACAAGCGCACTAACCTCTATGTC
This sequence comes from Cepaea nemoralis, assembly GCA_014155875.1. NCBI lineage: Eukaryota > Metazoa > Mollusca > Gastropoda > Stylommatophora > Helicidae > Cepaea > Cepaea nemoralis. The sequence goes on along the minus strand of JACEFZ010027845.1, from coordinate 357,682 downwards.
GCCGCAACTCCTTGTGTGTGTATCTGTGTTAGTGCGCGCGTGTGTGTGTTAAGTATTTACAATAATATATTACTTGAATGCAGGACGTCATTTTGGTGACCCAGTTTATATATCTGTGACATTACCGGCGCGTGTTTAGTTCAGTAACATAATTTCTCCAGTTGGATTTTATCATCAGCCGCAAATTATTGATAAACAGTCATGAACATTAACACCGAGGGAAGCAGGTGGGCCTAGTAAAGCAATGGAGGCGGTACCCTCACATCATATACAATCGCCTTACTACTACGATTACCATGATGGTTATTTAATTTACGATGGAGGTAGCGGCGGTGACATGCAGACCCGCTACTTCCATTATGGTGATGGCTACGATTGTCGACATGGAGGCCGACTTCGTGGGAGAAAGCAGCAGTTTCCGCTGGAGCCGAGGAGTCACTACCCGTGTGGGGTTTTACCTTACTATCATGGTATGTGTTTTGTTACTTGCTGTGGTTTACCTTACTATCATGGTATGTGTCTTATTACTTGCTGTGGTTTACTTTACTATCATGGTATGTGTCTTATTACTTGCTGTGGTTTACTTTACTATCATGGTATGTGTCTTATTACTTGCTGTGGTTTTACCTTACTATCATGGTATGTGTCTTATTACTTGCTGTGGTTTACTTTACTATCATGGTATGTGTCTTATTACTTGCTGTGGTTTACTTTACTATCATGGTATGTGTCTTATTACTTGCTGTGGTTTTACCTTACTATCATGGTATGTGTCTTGTTACTTGCTGTGGTTTACTTTACTATCATGGTATGTGTCTTGTTACTTGCTGTGTTTGTACCTTACTATCATGGTATGTGTCTTGTTACTTGCTGTGGTTGTACCTTACTATCATGGTATGTGTCTTGTTTCTTGCTGTGGTTTACCTTACTATCATGTTATGTGTCTTGTTACTCGCTGTGGTTTACTTTACTATCATGGTATGTGTCTTGTTACTTGCTGTGGTTGTACCTTACTATCATGGTATGCGTCTTGTTACTTGCTATGGTTGTACCTTACTATCATGGTATGTGTCTTGCTACTTGCTGTGGTTTTACTTTACTATCATGGTATTTGTCTTCTTACAAGCTGTGATTGTACTTTACTATCATGGTATGTGTCTTGTTACTTGCTGTGGTTTTACCTTACTATCATGGTATTTGTCTTCTTACAAGCTGTGATTGTACTTTACTATCATGGTATGTGTCTTGTTTACTTGCTGTGGTTTTACTTTACTATCATGGTATTTGTCTTCTTACAAGCTGTGATTGTACTTTAATATCATGGTATGTGTCTTGTTTCTTGCTGTGGTTTACCTTACTATCATGGTATGTGTCTTGTTACTTGCTGTGGTTGTACCTTACTATCATGGTATGTCTCTTGTTACTTGCAGTGATAGTACTTTACTATCATGGTATGCGTCTTGTTACTTGCTGTGGTTGTACCTTACTATCATGGTATGTGTCTTGCTACTTGCTGTGGTTTTACTTTACTATCATGGTATGTGTCTTGTTACTTGCTGTGATAGTACTTTACTATCATGGTATGTGTCTTGTTACTTGCTGTGGTTTTACCTTACTATCATGGTATGTGACTTGTTACTTGTGGTTTTTGTCAAGTCTGGTTATTCATTCTGTAAATTTGTATGATGATTTAAAAAAAAAAAAAAAACATGCCTCTTTACCATAAATCAAGCGTTGTTTACTATTTACTTTTTTTTATGGGGCGTGGCTTAGAAGTTTAACGCGCTTATGTGATGTGGGGTTACGAATTGCTTTCATAGCATCTTCGCCACACCGCCGACTATGAGCCACGTAGTGTATATAATCTGGGCGTTTTGAGTTCCAACTAGACAATCACTTTAAGTGACGCTTGCATTTTGTACACATTTTGAGCCACTATAAGTGGCACACTGTAGCGTAGGAATTAATGTAGTGATTGTCAATTGACTTCCATATTAGACATTTAGCAACTATTCTGGTATGTGTAACATTTTTACTATTAATAGAATGTTAGCCAGGCACGGCGACATCATAAGGCCTTCTCTTACACGATATCCATTAGCTTGCCTTTCAAGTTTTGATGCTTTTCTGTCAATATACGACACTCCTTGTGGAAAGGATCAATAGTAAAAACTTGATTTGATATTGTAACATCATCATCATCATCATCATCATCATCATCATCATCATCATCATCATCATCATCATCATCGTCATCATGTGCCATTACGATACGAATGGCCCGTCATGTTTTGCCATCTCACACGATCACCTGAGTCGTGGATCAGCTCTGTGTTCTTGTCTCGATTATACCACGTGGCCAAGCCATCCAGGTATTTACTTCTCTGCCTTCCCCTTGTTATTTTTCCCTCAATCTGTCATAACATATAAAATATTAAAATCAAGAATCAACATTACTGCTCTCTGGACATCCTCCACCTGCTCTCCGTCTCTTCTCCTATAGCTAACAAAATATCCTCATGCTGATTGTTGATATTTTTTATCACATAATGAAAACATTTTGAGACAGATGCTTGCTTCTGACTTTCTACAACGTCTTATTATGGGTAGATTATATAAACAAGAAGATACGACCTCTTAAATCCAAATGAAATTACAACACAATATTATACGTAAAACTTAGTCAGTTACGTGTAATCTTCAGAGAATCTCCAACGGCCTGCCTAAAGCTGCAATTGTATTTCCTGCACATTGCTATCCCCTGCAGATCCTGCAGGCTACTGTAGAGTTGGACTTCCAGAGTTCCTTCATCCGGCCATAAAAGAGACCTTTGTGGGCTGGGTTTTGGTTCAATGATGTAATAACTAGCAGTTTCATTGAGAGATGTAGGCATGGCCGAATGGATCAGAGTCCTCGCTCTTAAACTTCCGGTGTGCTGAGGGCGAGGTAGCTGGTTCAAACGGTCAGTTGGACTAAAATATTGATTCTCGTCCTTGACTTGGAGGTGTAAAATTGCAAGTGTCTCAGAAGCCGGAATGGGTTCACCTGATGGCGAGGGACACTGGTAATGGCGAAAGCTAATCCATACGCAAACATCAATCCAGTTCACAAGAAGTAGTAGGACGTGTTTGAACTACGCTTGAGTTCAAAGCGAGCTAACGCCCAAATAATTGCATTGAGAAAAACAGAGCGTTGATGTGCTATATAGAACCTACACTGCTATATGCGTGTGTAAATCATGGACAATAAACAGACAAGCTGTGAACATATAATGGCATTGGAATGATCGTTTCAAAGGGAAATTCTTAGAATACAGTGGAGAGACAGAAGGAAAAAAAAAACACCACTGAAACAGCTCTATAAGAAACAACTGAAAACCGTAAATTGATTAGAGAAGTTCGATGCAGACAAACAAAATTATTTTTGGCACGTTATGGGGAAAGATAATCTAGAGCACCTACTCACAACTGCTAAAAATGACGGGGAAAAAGCCAGAAGAAGGTAAAGAGATACATATTTCGATGGCTTAGCCATATGGTAAGATCGATACAAGAACACAGACCTGACTCTAGGCAAGTGATCCTATGTGAGATGGCTACCTCGCTTATTGACATGGCACATGACGACCATGTGTGATCTGCGGTGTGACGTGGTTGACTGCGTGTAGACATCGCTGCAGAATATATCGTTAGCTGTGTGCAAATGCACCTATTACGTTAAGTTACGAGTTTAAAGATAGGAACTTGTCCAGTTATTTTTAATCAATCAATCAATCATGTGCCATGCCGGAAAGCGTGGGCGGTCATGACTCGCCATTTCACTCGATCACCAGCGTCGTGGATCAGCTCAGTGTTCCTGTCTCGTCCATGCCATGTGGCCAAGCCATCCAGGTATTTTCTTCTCGGTCTTCCTCTTGGTCTGTTCCCCTTGATCTTGCCAGTTGTCACCAAGTTCTCCAATCCATTTCTTCTCATAACATGTCAAAAAAATTTTGACTGTCTACGTCTAATTTCTCTTATCAGTTTACGATTTTCATTTGTCTCCTGTAGTACTTGGTCATTGGTTTTTCTGTCTGTCCATGGTATTCTTTGCATTTTCCTCAGAAACCACATTTCTGCAGCCTTCAGATGTTTTTCAGCTTGACTGCACATTGTCCAAGTTTCACATCCATACAAAAGAACAGGCTCTATGTATCCCCTCAACACTCTTTTTCTCGTTTCAATTGACATCTTTTTATTGGTCAGAATGTTTTTCATCTTGCTAAAGGCTACTTTCGCCATGACGATTCTTGTTCTAACCTCTTCAAGGCATCTCCCATCAGATGTTATGACTGTTCCGAGATAATTGTACCGATTCACTTGTTGAAGAATATTCCCATTTACTTGTATATTACATTGTTGTACTTCGTTCTTCCAAGTGACGACCATAACATGTGTCTTCTTACAATTTGATTCCAACCCCAGCTGCTCACCGTGTACAACAACTGCGTCTACTAATTGTTGTAGATCTTGTGCATTGTCTGTAATCAATACTGTATCATGGGGGATGAATGGTCTCGAGGTATGGTGTCCGCCTTGAGTGCTGGAGGTCCCGGGTTCAGGCCCCGGTAAGGACCGGGATTTATTTAAAAAATCCACCTGGACTTGCAGTAACAAAATTTCCCCTGGTCTCTGGGTAGTGAGATCGGACGCCCGTGTGTATTGTTGCGCACGTAAAACATCCCTTGGCAGTTGGAAATCGAAAAAGAGTAGCCTAACCGTGCTGCCCGGGCAAAATTTCGAGTTAAAAATCTACCCAAAGTATTTCAGAATCCTCGCCGATGCAACGGAGTTCGTGCATTGAGCTGAGTTTCTCCAGACTCAGGTTTGAGTTAGGAAGAAACCGGAGCACTTATGGGTTAAACCGTGTGCCGTGATGTTGATCCAACAACTAAACTAAACTAAACTAAACTAACTAATACTGTATCATCTGCATATCTAATGTTATTGATGTTTCGTCCTCCAATGCTGATTCCATTTATATCTTCTACATTCCTGAAAATATTTTTAATAGGTAATAGTTATTCTGTGGTCGGAAAGGTCATTTTGTAAATGATTATATTAGAGTTTACGTCTGGTCAAATGTTATTGGGCTGTCTTGTTGTTGCCTTCTTTGGTCTGTTTGTCTATATTCTTATTTTCTGGCACACAGAAATGCGAAGGTATCCACTTCAGACCAGCTCGCGAGGGCATACATCGGCTTGGGACAAACGCAGTGACCAGAATCTTCAGGGCTAGAACAGGCTGTCCTGACCTCACCGAATTAAGAGAGAGGAAATCTGGCTGATAATAGCCACCCTTCTAGAAAACCTATGGGAAACCAGCGAAGACCTCAAGAGGACCATCCTGATATTGACCCACGCAAGAATCCACGCCGCAGAAGAAGAAGAATATTTATGTGTCGTTAATACGAGGGGGTTAAAATGAAAACCCGAAATGTTTTTAGTAAAGAACAAATGGGTTATTTGTCAATGTAGTCACCACTGCTCTCAATGCAAGTCCTCCAGCGCCGATAAAGTGCTTGGATTCTTGTGGAAAAATCGACTCGGGTTACTGCCCGTTGTGCCTGACCTGGTCGAGAACAGTCTGTTACAGAAGTACCGCCGTTTTGAAACTTCTTACTCCATTCATACACGTGCTGGACTGACAGCCATGCATCGCCATACTGGATCTTCGTTCACCAATGAACTTATATAAGTTCCACCCCTTCACTGGTCAAACATCGGATAACAGTATGCTGCTCCTCTTTGGTGCATGTCAAATGTGGAACGAGCATCTTTAAACTGTCCTTATGGTGACACCGTGCTCATCTGCACCACGATGTCACGTCCTTACACTCTTGACTTCCTTAACAACAATATTTACAGGTTACAAGACAGTGGCGATGTTATTGTAATTTCCATTGTACTTTTAAGGTTTTCACGTGAAGCCTTCACGTATATTGGGGCAGCACATTTCATATTAGTTTTGTTTTAGTTTAGTCGATGGATCAACATCACGGCACACGGGTGTAACCCATAAGTGCTCTGTTCTCCTCCTAACTCAAACCTGAGTCTGGAAAAACTCAGCTCAGTGCACGAACTCCGTAGCACCTGCGAGGATCCTTAAATACATTGGGTAGATTTTTAACTCGAAATTTTGCCCGAGCCGCGCCGTTAGGCTACTCTTTTTCGATTTCCAACTGCCAAGGGACTTTTTACTTGTGCAACAATACACACGGGCGTCCGATCTCACTACCCAGAGACCAGGGGAAATTTTATTACTAGAAGTCCACGTGGAAAAAAAGAAGAAAACATTTCATATTAAAGTATTTATTGGTCAGTGTGACTGAAGAGACAAGAAACACACCCTACTGTACATTTACTTAGATCTTCTTCTTCTTCTTCTTCTTCTTCTTCTTCTTCTTCTTCTTCTTCTTCTTCTTCTTCTTCTTCTTCTTCTTCTTCTTCTTCTTCTTCTTCTTCTTCTTCTTCTTCTTCTTCTTCTTCTTCGCTCGCTTAAACTCGAGCGTAGTCCTTACACACTGTTTAAAGTAGCAAAGGACTGAGTTTTGCTTTTACCGGTGTCCCTCGCCATTCAGGCGAATGTACTTAGATATCGTAATCTACCACCGATTTCTTTCCCAGCCTGTGTAACCGTCTTCCCGAGGCCCATGTTCCCAGATCTGGCTAGCGCCTTCTCTTCTTCGTTTCTTATAATTTATTTAACTAGATAATCCCAGGCGACATCTATTTAAACATCAAGTGACAAGACGTATCTCTGATGGCTGGCGACTCCATAAAAGACAGTTTCATTATGTGCACATAATGACCCCATAACCTACGTAACAACGATGTGTGTTTTCAACATCTTCATTCATTTTCCCATTCAGATCTGAAAAATCTTAGTTGCCCTCTTCTTTCTGAAAGCTCCTATTCACCATTTCAAACAGTATTGTTATTGATGAATTCGCATTTTTATTTTATTTTCTTTGGTTTCGCAACAGAATGCATAATTTCCACCCCTTTAAACCTTGAAGTAACAGCCAACGCCCCTATTTTGTGTCTGTTGCTCCGGTTTTCTGCTGCTGTTTGTGAATACTCCCAGCTTTCCACCCGCATTTGTCCCTTAAGAGCAGCAAATAAAAGAACTTGCACAAATATTGTAAAATATAGTTGGAGAGATACGACTCAAAGTCCATTGTACACCGCCAATTTGATAAATTCAAAGGGGCTTACATCTATACCCCCCTCTTGCTAACCAATTTCTCATTTTTCCGCCCGTTTACCCCCACCATTTGGTAATCACTATAGTTCTAGAAAACCAGCGTTTGTGGGGCTGTTTAAGTTTGCTTCTTGGAGCATCAAAGGGGGGACAATGTCTCTAGCGGTCGTTCTCCCCGAGAATGACAACCCACAGGGATGACTATTGTCGGGGTGACATTACGTCTGCAAGAAATGACGTTTCGCCGGCACAAAACGTCGCGCCCCTTATTATCCCAGGATTAGAACTCATATTAATTGTACTGGTCTAGTAATAATATGTTTAGGGCACTTACGTAACGGGGGAGCGTTTATTTTCTTTTAACGCGTTCTTAACTGCGCAGTTATCGGTCTTTTCGCCGAGGTGTATACACAGTTTGAGAGCTGGGAAAATTTCCACACAAAAACTAGATAGCGTAGTCGACATAGGAGCCTCGCTAGTGTGATGGTTGTTCGCTTGCCGGTCCGGTAGTCGTGGAGTTCGATCCGCACCGGGGTTGATTCGAATTTTTGTTTTGTTTTAATTGTTCGAGGCTCCAAAGTCGATGCAGCTTACAATGGGTATCAGGGAATGTCTTGGGAACTGAAGGAGGCCGCTGTGATACTGACCTTATAAGTACTGGGGGTTGTTATTGTTATAGGCGGTTGTCGTTGTTGTTATAATGGTGGACATAGGAGGAAACGGTGGGCGGGTGAGGAGGGGTTGGTGGAGAGGGTTTGGATTTGTATGTGTGCATGATTGCAAGAGAGAAAGAGAGACAGTGTGTGTATGTCACAGAGAGATTGAGAGAGAGAGAGAGAGAGAGAGAGACTGGTAGAAAGCATACTAGGGTATAGTGTGTGTGTGTGTGTGTGTGTGTGTGTGTGTGTGTGTGTGCTAGTATGTGTGCTTGCAAAATGGCAGAGTGGCTAGAACGCTGGATTCTCCTTCGGAGGACCCGGGTTCGAATCCTTGGTAAGGTGCGGATTTTTTTTTTCTGTCAAAGAAAATCCTGACCTGCACAGTTCGCGGCGACTGCACTAGCCAGGCGGTCTTAATTCCTCAGGCTCAAGACTCCCCCCCCCCCCTCCCCCTGCCATACACCGCAAGGTACTTTATTGGCAGTAAATGTAAAAATGACATAGTAAAATATAGAATGAGAGAGAGAGAGAGAGAGAGAGAGAGAGGAAAGAGAGAGAGAGAGAGAGAGAGAGAGAGAGAGAGAGAGAGAGAGAGAGAGAGAGAGAGAGAGAGAGATTATAACAATACTTTTGTGATTAAAGACCTCTGTAGCAGTGACAGCCAAACATAATCCACTGTCTTATCTCTGCTGAGGTCTAAGTTTCACTTCCCTTTAACAGAAGACTTCTCCGCGTCAAGTAGAACTCTGGCACTGAACCATTCTTTCCTGCCCACTTTTGCCATGGCAGTGTTGAGGGAAAGTGTTGCCGACTTTCCACCGATTTTAGAGTTTGTTTTGCACAAGCTGCGAACTACAGCATCAGCTGCGCCCTCTGCCCATCATGTCCATGGTAGACCTCTTATAGTCATACAACTGTATTGGGAACTGCATTTCCCTCTGTGGGGCAGTTTCTCCTCACATTGTTGTGTTACGACCGAACCGTCCAATATGTTCTTTTTCTTTTTCTTTTACGAAGTTTAGCACTGACCTTGATGTCTCTTGTCTTATTTTATTACTCTCTCTTAATGGTTCTTCCGATCACTTTTTCTTCTTAACAGCGCATTTATATGTTTCCTTTGTACTGTTTTCCTTTTAAATCCCCCCCCCCCCAGTCTCAATACATGACCATAGAGCAGTAGTTCCCAAGCCTTTCAAGCAGAGGGCCATATCTAGTATTTTCGGTAGTTAAGCGGGCCACAATGTTGTAAAATTATAAAAGTCTTGCAGTATCTTTCCTACCTTTCTTAACTTGCGTCAAAAATATTCTAAAATTCTAAAGGCAGTCATTTCAGTACTACACTGCGGTCATTTTTTGTTTTAAAAATCAAAAGTTCATTTAACTATACATTTTTAATCAGTTTCGAAAATCGCTATTAATGTAATTAATTTACAATTGTAACTGTTCTTCATAACCAGTTACTTAAGTTCAGATGCCAGTTTATCAATGTCTAGGCACAAATCTGTCGTGCCCAAAGTCATAAGCGCAGCTAGGTTACTGTCGGTGAGTCTGGAACGCGCTTGTTTTTTATAACGTTCATTGCGGAAAATGACTGCTCGGATCTGTAAGTCGAACCAAAACGACAAATGTATCTCTGGGCGAATGAACGCAAGTGTTCAATTTGTTCGACAGGCAATAGTCGCCAGAATCAAATCACATGATCAGTTGAAGGTGAAGCAGGCAGCTCCAGAAATTTACATCTCAGTGCAGAATTACATTTCAAATCAATTACTTCATGCTGAAGATTTTGCTGTAATTGACAGAGCTTGGCATCAGGAAATATGAATGTATTTATGAAGAGGGCAACATTATCCTCCTCTATTGTGAACTCTTGAAATGTGGACTGAAACGAGGCCTCGCGTGCCACTTTCTGACAGCTGGCGGGCCGTGGTTTGGGAACCTCTGCCATAGAGTAATTGTCTAGAAAAGTTATGGCGGCTAACCTTAAAATAGACCATAGTAACATTGAAGTGTTCTCATATCAATCTCTGACAAAACTGACCTAAAAATATCCACAAGCTGCCTCGTGTCAAGAGAATTACATTAATTTTACTAAAAGCATTACCGAACATTAACGATCTTCCTATTTATAAAATGGGTGACGCAGAAGCTATGTGATAACAGAAATAACAATTGTTGGGAAAAACCCCTGAGGCCACTGAAATATCATGAAAGATACATACAGGAATTGACCCACCATCATCATGTGTCTTGCCGATCATGGTGGGCGGTCATATTTCGCGACCTCTCACCATCACCAGTCATGGATCACATCTTTGATTTTTTTTCTTTCTTTTCGGTTATCCTATTTTACGTTATTTACAAATGGTCAAAAAATATTTGTTTCGGGGTGATTTATCGACACATATGAATTGAGTGGCCAGTTCCTTTCCTCGAAGGATGTCTTTCTTCACGTCAGAGCATAGACAAATATATACATTTCTTCCCATCGTGGTTAAAAGGGTGCCACCACGCGGCGTCACACTTTTAATGGCAGCGGCGATAGTCTTAGCTGCCTGGCTACTGCTGAAACCAATACACTGGCGGACTAGCTATTAACTCACTTTGTCCTAAATCCAGTTAAAGGTAGTTTTGCGGCAGATGTGCCGTTGGGGTGTCTACTGATATATACACTGTTATGCCTTAAAGATATACAAGTATGTCTATACTCTAAAGCGGGCACGAAAGCGAAGTTGATAGGGAGATGTGCTGCTAATATCATGAGCATGGTAAGACGGGGGTTCGATAGCAGCGCTCATCGTCTCACTAAGTGAGGGAAAGACTCGTCACCTATTACTTGTGCGTGAAGGTCTACAAAATGTGATAGTTGTAGCACATCAACACCCTTAGCGGGAAATTGCTTTAGGAAAAATTTTAAAACAACAATTATTTACTCTCAAGATATACACATAGTTTACGGTACACAGATAAAATGTTTAATCAAACGTTTACGTACATTTCACAAAATGTTACACACAATCCCATTGCTTGATACCACAGAGAAAACCTGGAGCATTTACAATCATCAATTTACTTATTGCGGTCTACAAAAGGCAACATGTCGTGTGGACAGTTGAGTTTAATCGTCCTTCTTATTATCAAGGGATATAATCTTGAATAATTTGATATTGTAGCTTCTTAAAAGAAATGAAAACATACGTTCATAAACATATGCCACTGACAAAATCAATATAATCGAAAATCTACATGTTACATCTAATGTAAAATAAACAGTTATTTAATATTGCCTGTCTTTAATCGATTGTTTAAAAAGCTGTATTATTACCCGCCAGCTTTATACAAATGGAGAATTGAGGTGGAGTTGTGGCTAGATGCTCGCCAAGTGACCCAATGGCATTGGGTTCGAATCCGCATCGGAACGAACTTTAAAAATTAAAGTGTGCTACAATGGGCACAGGGAAATATCGTAAAATGAAAGGAGCTGGGCGTGGCACTCAGCGCTGGTTGGTCTGTGAAACTACCAGTCTAGCACAATATGCCCTGGGAGTGGGGGTGGTGCAGTGGCTAGACATTCGCCTGCCGACCCGGTGGTCACGAGTTCGATTCGCATCAGGGCTGATTCGGATTTTTAAAATTGACTTGAGCTCCCAGATCGACCCAGCCTAAAAAGAGTACCAAGGAATGTCCTGGGAAGTAAAGACGGTCAACGAGTTACTGACATCACCCACCGAGTGGAGAGTGGTCTATCCAAATATGGCTCTATAATTATATGCTCTTTGCGCCTTAAGGCTTGCTTAAGAGACCTTTATTTAGTATGTGTCTAATGGGCCTTAACTGATTAAGTTTCATGGGATGATTAATCGCCTTAAGCGATTTCCCGCATCCGCCATGGACTTATAAGCAGTAGTTTTCCCGATGCCACCCCCCTGTAATTTGATATATAATACAATATGTCTGCTACAATATTAACAACTTTCAAGTCATAACTGTGACATATCACTACTTCCAGTCTTCCACCATCCATGTTTGTTTGGTCCAAGCCCACTTTAAAAAGATACGTTTATATAGTACTAGCTGACCCGGCCCGGCTTCGCCCAGGCCCTGGAGGGGATCTATCTATCTATCAGTCTGTCTGTCTGTATGTCTGTCTGTCTGTCTGTTTGTCTGTCTGCTTGTTTGTCTTTCTGTCTGGCTGACCCGGCCCGGCTTCACCCAGTCCCTGGTGGGGAGCATCTCATTTAATTCATATAAGTAGTCATATAAGCTCCCGTTCCCGACTATCTGTCTGTCTGTCTGTCTATCTGTCTGTCTGTCTGACCCGGCCTGGCTTCACCCAGTCCCTGGTGGGGATCATCTCATTTAACACCCAGTCTCTGGTGGGGAGCATCTCATTTAATTCATATACGTAGTCATATAAGCTCCCGTTCCCGACTATCTGTCTGTCTGCTTGTTTGTTTGTCTGTCTGTCTGTCTGGCTGACCCGGCCCGGCTTCACCCAGTCCCTGGTGGGGAGCATCTCATTTAATTCATATAAGTAGTCATATAAGCTCCCGTTCCCGACTATCTGTCTGTCTGTCTGTCTATCTGTCTGTCTGTCTGACCCAGCCTGGCTTCACCCAGTCCCTGGTGGGGAGCATCTCATTTAATTCATATACGTAGTCATATAAGCTCCCGTTCCCGACTGTCTGTCTGTCTGTCTATCTGTCTGTCTGTCTGACCCGGCCTGGCTTCACCCAGTCCCTGGTGGGGAGCATCTCATTTAATTCATATAAGTAGTCAAATAAGCTCCCATTCCCGACTATCTGTCTGTCTGTCAGTCCAGATAAACCCGGCGTGGTTTCGCCCAGCTCCTGGCGCACAGTAACTTAAAAGAATGTCCTTCCACACACCATCCATTATTTTTAATGAAAACTGTTTTCAATCACCTGCATGACTGTAGATAACTTCTTTAAGCAGAAAAAGATAGGTTACAATGTTATGCATTATGCATTATTTTTATGAAAACTTTGAAAATACCTGAAAGATTATATCATTATTTATTATAACTCATATGCCTGTAAAAAACTATAGAGAAAGAGTTTAACAATAGTGCAAGTAAGTCCAACAATATGACTATAAAGTATATAGAAATGTTATTAAAAGTTATGCCCCTTGAAATAACTTTTCTAGAGTGAAGTCCCCCTGCTATATAGAAATTATATAATGAAAAATGAAATATTAAATGTTATTAAGTAAGTAGAGGATTTTACACTAAGAAACTATTACAGTCGGTTGCACAGGAATGAAAGGAAGACGTGTAGAAAATATCATCTCAATCGGATGTACCATTATCGAACCCATCCAATACATAGCTACATACACACCCACATACACTCTGTTTTATAGATATAGATTTGCTCAATGCGCCCCAAGGCAAGTAAAAGAGACCTTTACTATTTTTGTACTATGGAGGATATAGCAGCTCATGGCACCTTATTTAAATTGTCTGACAGGCAGAGCTTCGAGGCACACGTGATATCCTCAGTCACAAACCTTTCGATTTGAGATGCTGGATAAAATCTATTTATCAAAATTGGCACAATATGCATGTTACCTTGTGTTTCCTCGTCTATCTACTAAGGTATTCAGGGTACCTTGTCCGCTCTGTTGGTCACTAAACTGATGTAAAAGGGCTCCAAAGGCAAAAGGATTGACTTCATTAAACGGGTTTACCCAATATGGGTCGGTCCTTTTCCGCAGGATGCCTACCGAAAGCGTCGCACAAAGCACGAACTCCGTAGATTCAGCGACGACTCCGAGGAATCTCCAAGAAAATTGTACTCGCAAATTGATGACGTAAGTCTGAATCGAACCCACAAGCTTCAGAGATGGAGCCTGGCGGATTAATCACTTCGCCACAGTGATCTCCTGTTGGTCAGTATCAAGTCTTCACATACAAACACACTAAGTAATTCATGGTTGTCTTCTGTCTTTTCCAGGCCATGGAGGGGTCAACCAGCTGGGTGGAGTCTTCGTCAATGGACGGCCTTTACCGGACATTGTGAGGTCAAAGATTGTGGAACTGGCCCAAGCTGGAATCCGGCCGTGTGATATCTCCCGGCAGTTGCGAGTCAGCCACGGCTGCGTCAGTAAAATTCTTGGAAGGTAAGTTGTTTTCTACAACTTTAAACACATTATAACTAGTTCTTCTTATTGTTCTTTTGTCTTTTAAACCCAATAGATTCCGCAACCAACTACGCAAAATCCTCTTATCCTTTGTCATCGCCTGTAAGTCTTTCTATGTCTTCTGCATATCATCAGTTATAACATTCCAGGTGCCACTTCTGGAGATTTTCCTAGGTGAAGGGAGATAAGTCGGCGATTCCGACTCCTTGTGGCTTTCTCCGCAAGCGTTATTTTGTTTTTCAACTAGGATAAAGCCGGCTCCGTGTTACGGACTCGTTTCGAGCTTACGAAGGCGTTACGGACGCGCTTCGAGATCTCGAGATCTCGCATACCCGCATTCGAAACACAGCTGAGCGGGATGTTGGCAGTAAACCGCTTTGCGTTGGTTGTTAACAAAATGGTATGGGTGTCGGTTGTTCATAAAGCAATGGCAAACTACTGAAAGTAAGCTTGTCAATACATCACAAAAGCAAAATCTTGCTGATGTCGACTGCAACGTCCTGTAAAGGATACACAGCTTACTAACTTTAACTAGGAGAAGAGCCGTCTGTCATGTCGGTGTTCTCAGTACACATCCGGAAGTCAACATGACAGAATTGATCAGAGCGCACACTCTTAAACTTACGGCGTGCCGATACCGAGGTAGTGTTCAACCTTTTTACCGGTCAGCTAAACTAAAATGTTGACTTCTCATTCTTGACGTAGGGACGTCAATTACAAGTATCTCAGAAGTCAGAATGGATTCGCCATATAGTAAGAGACACTGGTAATAGGGAATACTAATCCACAAGCAAAACTCAGTCCAGTGCAATCCTCAATAGTGGCAACTACTAGTAGCAGCACGTCCATGGGTTACGTTAGAGTTCAAAGCTCTTCTAAGGAACCATGCCTCCTGGGACACCTCAAGAGTGCTCTTATCTCTTGCTTTAAATCGCCACAAGATTTCTTAGACTTGACGGAAAAACCGCCAAAATAGAAGTTTGTTGCCTGGCCTTTACAGGACTTCACAGACAACCTCATGATTTATTAGCTGTTTAGGATTTCTAGGCAAGTTTACGCTAAGTAGTTTGCTATTACTTTCTGAGTCATCGGCACCTTTATCATTGTGTGAAAATCAGTGCAAACCGGTCTGCTTTCAAATCACCCGCAGTTGTCTTTCGAACGCGGAATACGGGATTGCGAATTGCGTTCACAATCCCTTGCCACAGCGATGGCTTCAAAGAGGACATACTGATTGTGCATCCAACACAAAATCCATAAACGCTGTAAAAATTCTTCTGTGGTCGGGTTTCTAGTCTGTTCTTATTAAAATTTGCCAGAGGAATTGCCTATTTGGTATACTCACAGAACTTTTATTTGTTATCATTTATCCAAGAGGACCAAGCATTTTTGTTCCGTTTCTTTTTTTCTTTTTCTTTTTTTGTCCACCCCCCCCCCCCCCCCCCCCCCCCCCCCCCCCCCTATATCAACGTTTGCTGTGAATCCAGTCTGGTAAGAGTTCTGGAGACATTAAGAGTGTATGAAAGAGTTCCTGAGGTTGTCCACAAGTTATTTGGTAGGGCTACTCTCGATGGTCATACGTCCATCTCCGTCTGGTCAACTCTGGATAGTCTTGTAAGATGTGTTCTACAGGTGGGTTTGCTTCAGTGCGCTTCTGCTCTTAGTGGCAGAGTCTCTGAGACTCATCCGGTGAAGATATTCTCTGAGGCCACAGTGGCCGGTTCTGCCTGAATCTGAAGATCCTTGTCAGTGACCCACAAGCTCCAGTTTGTTCTCTCCAACACTGTCTCATAGCTTGCTAGCTGATAAATTGACATGGGATGATACATCGCCTTTAGAGACTTTTCGTATATGCAATGGGCTTATTATAAACATTAGTTTTTCCTACACAACTCCGTTTAATTTGATATATAATACAACATGTCTGCTACCATATCAACAACTTTTAAGCCATAACTATGACACCATAAGTTGTAGTGGTCTTTTGCGCATTAAACGACTTTGACTGATGCATGCCTGGCAGGGTTCCACTATTTCACCATCCTCCATTCCTTTCTTCGTCGCCGACATCCTGGATGTTAATTTTCCATGGTTATATATGAACATAAGCATATACTACGTTTTTTTCCTCGCTATGAATGTCAATCATTGTACCACAGAGGTGAATAAAATTCAGCCCAGGCTTTATGCTATAAGCCTTGATCTAGGATGGAAGCTCCGATAGGCTGACAGTAAGAGCAAATAGTCTTTACAATACAGCCCAGGCTATGTGCTATGGAGAGGTATAACTCTATCCCTGCCTTACCGCTATGTGTTGTAGTTATGATGCCTCTGTGTGTGTGTAGCACACTGTAACAAACTACAGCGCGTCAAGACGGCAAGGCGCCAGAGATTGAGTGAAAGAATGATCTGGACATGAGATCCACAAGCATGGTATTAAGACAGAGGATACGAATTCCGTGGTAGCTCAGTGGCTGGACGCTCGCCTGCCGAGACGCTGGTCGAAGGTTCGAATATTTATTTTTTGCCCGGGCGTTCCGATCGACCCAGCCTAAAATAGGTACTAGGAAATGTTTTGGAATGTAATGGCGGTTAATTTGATACTCACAACTTCATCCATTGAGTGCCGATGTTTATATAAAAATATGGGTCTAACAGCGTATGCCTCATGCGTCTTAAAGTTGTCCGGGTTCGTTAAGTCAAGCAATTGTGCACATGTGAATTCGAACCCCGACATTTTCTCGAGCAGGCGGCGGGCGCTGTACCTCATCCAACCTCTGTATATATATTGTATCTACTATGTTTATGGCTATGGGGTTACGAATGTGATTCTTTTCGTACAATTGTATGAGTGCCGGTCGTTCAGAAAGCAATGGCAAATTACTGATCGTAAACTTTCCAACTAACCACAAACAGCTAAAAATTGTAGGGTTTGACTACTACGTCCTGTAAAGGATACGCAACTGTTTCTTTGATTGATACAAAGATCATTCTATAGCCATCTGTCTGCTAGGCTGTTGGACTCATCAGCTTCTGTAGGCTGTGGATAGCAAGGACTATCTTCAGCACGACCACAGAGAGACCCACAGATGTGCCCAATCATATATTTATAGGTTACCCAATAGCATCATCTCTGGTAGACACAAGTACACTCATGCACGCACGTGCACTAGCATACTTGTTTACTGGTATTTTTTGCAAAATTTAAACAAATGGATTCGCCCTACTCATTAGCAGATTAAGGATAGCACGGGCAACATGACAATGGGGAGAGAGAGGGAGAGAGCGAGGATGGAGAGATAGGAGGGAGAGAGGAGAGCAGAAAGATTGACGTGACAACTAGAAACAGAAGGGGATGGAGCGAGATTTGGAGATTAACACTCCCAAAGGAATACCATTTTTCCACAGCGCTGTGTTTTTATGCAATTAATTCTGTTATAACTTGTTTTTCTCCGCTTCTGTCTGACTGTCATCAGAGATATGAAGCAATACTATCATCCCTCGCATAGTTGATTACCAACTAAGGACAGAACCGTGAATGAAATGTTGAAGTTGTGTTGGTGTGGGATAGGGTAGGAAGTCGGCAGGAAATACCAGATTCAGCTGGAGAAGAGTATGCAAGTGTTAGAAACATGTAAGATCATCATGTGACATGCCGATCAGAGTGGGGGGGTCATGGTTTGTCATCCCACACGGTCAAGGAGTCATGGATCGGGTCTGTTTTCTTGTCTCGTTTATATCATGTGACCGAGTCATCCAGGTATTTCTCTCCTTGAATTCTCCTGCTCTTTCCCCATAAGCTTTGCTTGAAACGTGCAGCGATCTGCTAAGTTAGAGTCATTATCATCATCAGTATTATCAACATCGTTCGTCATCATCATCATCATCATCACCTTGTTCCTCTGGTGCCTTGTGGTGTCGGGGTGTAGCGATCTTTGCTTCGCCACATGTCGCGATCGTCAACATTTCATGATCTGCTGTTTGTTTGTTGTTGCCATGACAACGTGTTGCCATTAATCTCCATTCGCTGCCTCCCATATATGTTTAATGGATCTTTCCAGTTGTTATATTACGTTCCAGTGTTTCCTTTCTTATAATCTGGTCAAAATCTGAGGACTGTCTTACTCCGATGTTTGTGATGTTATCTTTGTGACTAGCTTCTTACAAAGCATTTTGATTACTCGTTTTGGTTCTACACAGCATTTTGAGAATTGTTCTGCAAAAGTCATCATCATATAGCATACCCTTCGCAGAAAGTCGCTCTCATCACGGCCCGAAGAAACATCTCTCGATCCTTGACCATGTCTCTCGCCCCACACTCCCTCAATGTGTCTGCAATGACCTGTGCCCATCTTCATGCTGATCAACCCCTGCCTTTTTTGTTTCCATGAATCATGACTTTCATCACCGTTCTCTCCAAGCTACTGCAACGTTTAACGTGGCTCAAGGTATTTCAGTTTCCGAACAATGGTACACATTTTGAGCCTGTTTTCTTCTATAGTCAGATCATGTAATTTCTGTATTTCTCTTCTTCTTTGTCCATAACATTATCAGATTGTCTGTTACATGTAAGATGAAAATCCTCAGTTCTTTTCTTATTTGTCCATAACTTTCTCAGATTGTCTAAATCAAAATCCTCAGTTTTTTCTTTCTTTTCTTCTGTAGTGATAGTGTGTGTGTGTGTGTGTGTGTGTGTGTGTGTGTGTGTGTGTTTGTGTGTGTGAGAGAGAGAGAGAGAGAGAGAGAGAGAGAGAGAGAGAGATTGCGATGGAAGCCTCGTCCGTTCTGTTGTATACAGGTAGCTACAAACAAAATGTATTAGTAATAACAACTATTCTGTGACCCCCTGGGTATGTTACTAGAACATTCATCATCATCATGAAGTGTCATGCCAGCTGGCGTAGGTGTTCTTGTCTCTCCACATATCTCGGTCTTTTGTGTTCTGGATCAACTCTGCTGCTGATATTCCTCCATGCCACATCTCAATCCATCCAGCTGCATTTCTCTTGCTTGACCTCTGCCTCTCTTCCCCTCGATCTTTCCAGTTGTCACGACGTTTCACCAATGCTTCTCTGCTCAACACATGACCAAAGAAAGCAGTTTTCCTCTTTCTTATTGTTGTATATAGTGTTCTAGTTTCATTAGCCTCTTTCAGACAATCGTCATTAGTTACTCTAGCAGTCCAAGGAATAGGCAACATTCGTCTTAGGAACCAAATTTCTGTTGCTTCTAAGTTCTTCCTAATTTATTCATTTACATACCGAGATTCACTGCCATACAGCGAAGCAGGTTCTATGTAGCACTTCAGCACTCTCTTTCTTACATTCATTGATAGTGACTTATTGCATAATCTTCTTCTTCTGCTGCGTTCATCCGGAGTATTATTTTAAGACGTAATTGCTTTGTGTCAAGTTTATTTGCGCCCTTAGGCCGACACATCCGTATTTTGCGGGTGTTTGTTGACCGGTTAACCTTCCGAGGTATTGCATAAGATACTTTGTTGATTTGCTTGCCTTATTCTGTTCTCAGTCTCTGTAGTGCAACTTCCGTCTGTACCCCTGGGTGTTTAAAATTATCCACTTGGTTAAGAACTTTCCCTTATATTTCCATTTCACATTTTGGTGTCACATATTTCTTTTATATCACCATTGTTACTGTTTTCTTGATATTCAAGGAGAGTCCTTTCTTTGAACTCTCCGTTACCACAATGTGCATCAATTGTTGCAGATCTTTTGCACTATCCGCCACCTAAACTGTGTCATCTGCAAAGCGTATATTGTTTATATTTTAACATTTAATTAGTATTTCCGGCTTCTCTTTGATCTCTCTCATTATTATACTTGTCATATAAAATCACAGCAGGCTATCTAGACTTGGGAAAAAATCTTGCGTTCACTGCTCTCAGCCTCGAATACACACGGACATCCCTTCAGCCAAATGGTAAAATAATGGATGCCGTGTGCGGGTCAAAATGTGCTCAGGTTAAAACGACTATATGCGTAAATACCCTCTCAGCTCGTTTCAGGAGAAAAGGCATTCTCCCCAGGATCTGCTTATCTCCTTTTAATCAAATTAAGCTTGGTTTGTGATTTATTGCCTCGCCCATCTCGTGCAGGTGTTATTTGGGCCCACGGTAAACACGACACGACTGTGCATAACTTGCTCTGTGTATTAATAAGGAAACTTTGACGACAAATATTGGGTGACGATGGTCGTAAAAGGAAGTGACGTGTACGCAGACAAATGGCTGCATGTTTACGTAATACACATAACTGTCAATCATTGTGGAAACGTTGAGGTTATGCGTATAACTTGGGAAGTGTAGTCATTGGTATTGATTGGCAGCTTTATAAGACATTAATTAAATACATTATTAAATATAGTATTGATGGCGAGGATATATTATTGACAAACTTGAAATGGGGATGGGGGGGGGGGGTGATGCCTGCCAGAGAGAGAGGGGGAAGAGAGAGCGCACGCGAGACAGGGAGAGACAGAGACTAACTGAGAGCAGAGAAACACAGAGGAACAAAGTCAGAGAGAGACAGAGTGACAGGCAGACCGAGAGACAGACAGAAAGCGATCGAGACAGGGAGAGACAGAGAAAGAGAAATAGGCAGACAGACCAAGACCGACAGAGACAGATAGCAGAGAGACAGAGAAACAGGCAGACAGAGAGAGACAGAGAGACAGGCAGACAGAGACAGACTTAGAGACAGGCAAACAGAGATACACGCGGAGACAGAGAAAGATAGAGAGTCAGACATAGAGACAGACAGAGAGACAGACAGAAAGACAGACAGAGAGACGGGAGCAGATAAAGAGAGAGAGAGAGAGAGAGAGAGAGAGAGAGAGAGAGAGGAGAGAGGAAGACACCGAGCGAGAGACAGACCGACAGTGAGAGAGAGAGATAGAGAACGTGGAGAGAAGGATGGATAGAGCAATGGGAGGAGGAAAGGAAAGAGATAATAAACTAGAACCCAGCTATCGTAAACGTCACTCATTCCTCAAAATTCCTTAACGAGCTCCATTTTGTTTACTGAAGCGTATAGAGAAGAGTGTTGGCCCTTGTGTGCTTCAGTTCATTGTCTATTCCTTCTGCGCTGGTTGCTTTTTCTAATTATGATTCCAGCCATGGCCCCTTTTGATTGACAGTTTGTCAGTTTATTCCAAATAGGGCATCCTCGGGTGCACCGCATCCTGGCACGTCCTGCAGATGTAAATGTGTCCAAGCGGGAAGAGGAATGTCTTTGTGGCATGAGTGACCCCAGACATCAAAAGGCAATCTGACATCGTCTGAAGTGGTCATGTCTACCTGGTATTTGCCACCATGGAGGACGGACAATGCACAATATTGGCAACCTGCAGTTGATGTGGGGAAGGTGGGGGGGGGGGCAGCCTTTGTCGGAATAAGTGGACAACACTGCGTCTGAGCGGCTTTGGGCACTTGCTTCTCCTGACAGCCGGACATTGCTGTCAAAGGTGGAGGTCACAACACACCCTAGTGGTTGTGGAAGGTTAGGTGAAACCATCATATCATCTTCCTAAGAATACGTTTGGTGAACATGTCCATAACCTAAATACTATGACATTAGTATTATAACATTAATACCATAACAGTAACACACTGACATTAATACTATGACATGAATACCATGACATTAAACCCTGACATTGCAGGTCAGTATGGTCGAATGGATGAGAACACGTGTTCTTAACCATCCGGTGTGCTGATGCCGAGGTAAGGGGTTCAGCCCCTATACCGGACAGCTGGACTATAATGTTGACCTATCGCCCTTGACTTGGGGACGTAAATTACAAGTACCTATGAAGTCGGAGTGGGTTCGACTGATGGCGAAGGACACTGTCAATAGAGACAAGCTAATCCACACGCAATATTCAGTCCACCACTACAATAATTAGTGTGTATGGACTACGCTTGAGTTCAAAGCGAGCGAGCGAGCGCAAAACAAACCCTGACATTAATACTCTGACATTACTACCATGACATTAATACCATGACATTACTACCTTCACATTAATACCATAACATGTGTAACCTGACATTAAAACACTAGTCGTAACAGTAATACTAGTAGTAGCAGTAGTAGTGGTGGTGGTGGTGATGGTGGTGGTGGTGGTGGTGGTGGTGGTGGTGGTGGTGGTGGTGGTGGTGGTGGTGGTGGTGGTGGTGGTGGTGGCGGCGGCGACGGTGGTAGTGGTGGTGGTGGTAGTAGTAGTAGTAGTAGTAGTAGTAGTAGTAGTAGTAGTAGTAGTAGTAGTAGTAGTAACAGTAGTAGTAGCAGTAACAGTAGTAGTAGCAGTAGCAGTGGTAGCGGCAGTAGTAATAGCAGTAGCAGTAGCAAGGGCAGCTCTAGTAGCAGTGGTGGTAGTAGTCGTAGTGGATGATAGTTTCAATACTATTTCTAATGTTGTCATTGCTGTTATTGTTACTATATGTTATATTGTTGTTGCTGTCGGCGATGTTTCTACTGTTGTTGTTATTGTCGTTGCTGCTGCTGCTGCTGCTGCAGGTTATGTTAACTTCATGGTTGTAATCTAGTCGTATAGGAAACTCGTAGACTAGCGACTATGAATGAAGCTGATGATGTGTGCATATTTCCCTTGTCCCGTTCCGTTACTGTGGTCATCATCATCAGTTGTCTTGACAGCTGGCGTGGCGATCATGCTTTTATTGCAGCTGCCGATTTCCAGCAGAATTTTTTATCACTTGTGTGTGTGTGTGTGTGTGTGTGTGAGAGAGAGAGAGAGAAAGAGAGAGAGAGAGAGTGAGAGAGAGAGTGTGTGTGTTTGTGTGTGCTCGTATGTGTATGTATGTGTTGTGTGTGTGTGTGAGAGAGAGAGAGAGAGAGAGAGAGAGAGAGAGAGAGAGAGAGAGAGAGAGAGAGAGAGAGAGAGAGAGCTGTAGTGGGGGATAACTTCTACCTTACTGAACTGGTTCAGTATCGAAGGATAATATATCGCTAAATGTAACCTCCCATTTGTACAGAAGGACGATATATGACCATACTAGAATCAGCATGTTATTCGTTTTTGTTTCCCTTTCGCGGTATCTTAAGCAATTTTAAAGCTCAGTGAATGGAAATTTACATAAAAATACTTGTTCATTTGATTTTGCAGCGTGCTTGGACTAAACCTCCATTTTGTTTGGCACTGAATCAGTTCATAATTCCTTGCAGTACAAAGTTGATCATCATGAATATCCACATCTTTCTGTTGTACGTGTTGTAGATGTTTCTCCGTGCCCTGGTGTCGGTGTCTAACATCTTGTCTGTGGGTCTTTTTTTTTTCTTTTTTCCCTCCACATATTTATTTGTTGTTGCTGTTGTTGTTTTTCTTTTTGTTGATGTGTTGTTGTTTTGTTGTTGTTTTTTTTTGCTTTAATTTTCTTTTAACTGGAGCATAGCACACAAACGTGCTACTACTACCACTAGTTGGTATTGCTAGGGAGTGTACTGTACTCATTTTACTTGAGGGTTAGCTTTCATTATTACCAGTGTCCTCGCCATCAGATCAGCCTTTCCCCGACTTCAGAGGCATTTCTAATTGACCTGCCTAACTCAAGCAATCTAAGTCAACATTTAAGTTCCCAAATCAAGGAATATACATCAACATTTAAGACTCAAAGTCAAGGACGAAAAGTCAAGATTTAAGACCAGTTGACCGGTGTATGGAATGAACCCACTACGCTGCAACGAGACGAGAAAGTGTATCCGCGTTATACCACTCAGCCACACTGACCTCATTCCTCCAAATATCTAACGACCAGGCATATTCCCTCTCTCCCTAGCATAACGCCTGAGCTGAATTGTAGAGACCATGTGTTGCCCATGCAGCATGATCCCTCTCTCGACCTGTCTAGTTTACTCCAGAGGAAAGGTAACACCAATACATCTGGAATAATACAAGCTGCAGAAGCTGACGGATCAGCAAAGCAATGCTTTAACGGTGTCCCCCTGTCGGAGCTTCGATCCTAGACCGTTGCCAATCAAGGCTTAGGACCTGGTCTGCCCTGCCATGATATTCAGTCTTTAGGTTGCATGTTCTCGCACCAGGATAAGGCTTGTATCCACCCCAATTGTGCTCCTCTGCCAGAAGCCGTTGGCACAATGTGGGGTGTCGGGTTTGGTGAGCGCCGCCCAACATTCGACGCTAACAGAAAGCAGGTAGTATCGTCTACTATAGGGAAGCTCAGTCATATCTAATACCTGACAAATTCTCAACACTGCATATTTACGTATAATAAAACTGTCAGTCTACATTTCTGTTTTAATCTTTGAATAATACATACCACGAATAGACGGGAGGATATTATGTGAAACAATCATTCCTTCTTGTCATTTCAGATATTACGAAACAGGCTCAATTAGACCAGGAGTCATCGGCGGCTCCAAACCCAAGGTGGCAACGCCCATGGTGGTGAAGGCAATCACCAAGTACAAGGAGGAGAACCCGACCATGTTTGCCTGGGAAATCCGGGATAAGTTGCTCAGTGACGGCGTGTGCACCAACGACAATGTCCCCAGTGTCAGCTCAATCAACAGGTCAAGACAGTGTGTGCTTGTTTGTGTGTTTGTTATTGTTGGTTTTATTGGGGATTTTGTGGTTGTGGTTGTGATTGTTGTTGTTGTTGTTATTGCTGATGTTGTTGTTGCTGCTGCTGATGCTGCTGCTGATGCTGCTGCTGTCGTCGTTGCTGTCGATTTAGATCTCTGTCGACTAGAGTTGTTCATAACCGAGGACCAGTGACGACTGGATGAAAATATGTAGGTTTCCAAGGAAGAAGAGTATTATCTGCTGTTTGTCTTTAACACTCGTGATGAGGAAAGGACTTCTTTGGAGCTACACCCATGTTCCACGGTGTCAAACTGTCCTGCATCTTCTCTCTTTGTCTCTCGCTGCCTCTCCTCCCCTCCATCCTGCCCACTGCCACGACATACTAAACCTTTCCTCTTCTCATGACATGCCCAAATAATGTGGACTGTAAGCAGACATGATATGCGAGACATTTGTAAAGAAGGTTGTTTGCCATTCCTTTCCTTCCTCTCAGTGACCATACTGGTCGGTGACCATAGCCATTGTCTCTATTAGGAGATCCTCTGCCTACCGTGGTTAAACTCAAACCATAACCAACAACTATCTGTAGGCTGTTCCCCAGCTTCATCCACCACTTGCTCAGGTGGTTTCTCGTGACTCTTCTACTTCTTCTTTCGTTCGCTTGAAATATGTCTATGACTGCAATTTTGTCTCCGGTATGAATGTAACTGTCTTCACTTTTTTTTTTTTTAGTTCACACAGCGGTCCATAGAGTTTACTTTCCACTGTTGTATCTCTAGGCCAGAAGGTTTGCCTAGAAATGTATTTTGGGCAGTCTTGGAGTATGTGCTCTGCTGTCTGCGACGCCAATCCACATGTGCACATGGCTGATTCACCGATCTTGAATTTTGTATAATGGTAGTCGTCTTGAGTCTCGTAACCCTGAAATGTAGCTTCCTCTTGTTATTCTCCTCCTCCCCTTCCCCCCCCCCTCCTCCTCCTGCTTCTTCTTCTGCGCTTTTGCGTTTACCGTTAAGTGTTGCAGAGAGGAGGCAGATATAATTGTCTGTGTTTCTCTTGCCTTGTTGCTTGGACTAACGTCATAGTTGATTTCTTCAATGTCTCTGTTACGCCACATAGCCAACTATTTCGGGAACGTCCTATCACCGTGTATCCGGATGTTCTCACGTAAAACGCTCTAGCCACAGGTTGGTCTCGTTCCATTCTAGCTAAATGTCCGAACCATATAATTCGTTGGTTTTCTATAAAATCAGTAATAGGTGTTATCCCTACCCTTGTTCTTAGTTTCTCATTTATTTTTCTATATCTTCTTGTTATTCTGCGTTTCTTATGCATCTCATCTCACAAGATGAGATTTTACGCCTGTGTATTTCTGGGACTGTCCACGACTGTCATTGGTAACACACCGTGGGACAAATCTTTCAGCTTTGTTTTTTTTTTTTTTTTTATATAACGGGTGCATAAACGGATACAAAAGACATCAGCAATGCGGTATTTGTCGACAGTGCGTTTAGGTGTATGAACTTCAAATGTAACTTGGTGCGCAACTGCGTTTTTTATTTCCTTTCCAATTCACTAGCATTATTTCAAACGTCGTAAATTTAGGTCAGTATGTTATGAAGCTTACATTCATCCCATCTTTGTTCCAGCCTCCGCTACCCGTCTTTTCTTAAATACCCAGGTAGAATTCTAGGTCGAGTGCGATCTGCCAAATGAAATTACTTTCGACAAGGTGTATAAATGAAGAAAATGGTTTTAAAGTTTATGAGGGATTATATTCTCTGAAAGTATGGGAACCCCTGGCGAGAGGTTTTGTACTCTGCTCCTAGTGGAGGCAGCAAAAAACGCCGGCTGACCTGCTGGGCCGGGCTGAAGGAGGTATTGTGTGCGCTGTATCCAGGAGAAAGGCGGCTGGCGTGCTTCTGAAGGGTGATTTGTAAAATATTATTTTGACATGGTGGTGAAAAACTTGCGCGGGGACTGGTTGCTCGGGCAGTTGTGAAAGTGGCGGGAAAAGAATACATCAAGTTAAGAAATGTTATACAGTTTCATAACAATTTTGAGACACGTTTATTATTATTATTATTATTATTATTATTATTATTATTATTATTATTATTAATTCGAGGCAACGAGTTCAACCTCAACACTGGTCAGTTGGACTAAAATGTTGACTTCTCGTCCGTGACTTTGGGGAGTAAGTTACAGGTACCTCAAAAATCGGAGTGGCGAGGTCCTGATGGCGAGGTCACAGGGACAAGCTAAGCCACATGCATAAATCAGTCCAGTGGGCTGGAAGCACGTGTATGGACTACGGTTGAGTTTAAGGCGAGCCAATGCAAAATAAAATATTAATACATTAATTAATCATTACAAAAATCAGTATTAAGATAATCTTAAATGTTGCATGGCCTTTGCGATTAACCCCAGCCCTACCAGATCCGAGTGTAGTGGGAAATATATGACTCCTCAACTCTTTCTGTTGCTAATGATTAGAACATCAGACGCAATAGACCAGAATGAAAACAACATGGATGATTGGTTGACAAATACGATGGCGAATGCGTGGTTACTTCCGCTGTGTGTTTAGACTATGCTGTTAGCAAACTATATGTTCGAGTGACTGTATATTACTATATATTAGTGTATCTGTATGTTAACGTGTCTATACGTTAGTGTGTGTGTGTGTGTGTGTGTGTGTGTGTGTGTGTGTGTGTGTGTGTGTGTGTGTTTGTGTGTGTGAAAGTATCTATATGTTAGCGTATCGATATGTTAGTATCACGATGTATAAGCATTTATGTCAGCGTAACTATTTGCTATTTTCACTATACGTAAGAGTCTATATGTTAGTGTCACAATATGAAAGCATGTATATGTTAAAGTATGTATGTTACAATATCTATATGTTAGTATAACTATATTTTTGTGTCACGTTATGTAAGGATAATTGTGTTAGTGTATCTATGTCTTTGTGCCTCTATATGTAAGCACCTATACGGTGGCGTATCTATATGTTAGTATAACTATATGTTTCTGTCA